>JANHMN010000014.1:55891733-55944133 GCA_030674055.1 Rhabdomys pumilio
CAACAGCCATGTAAGGTACATAAAACACTGACACCACTCATCCATATCTTTACACATCCTCATTTTCTATTCCTCTTTCTTTATGATTCTCCCTAAGACTTGGCATGGGACATGAATGGAATAGATGCTCTGTCAATGGCTGAAAATCCACAATTGCTTATTCTCAGCACATTTAGCAGAAATTAGTCCCCACATTAACCACTACTTTTTGCAAGAAAAAGCTTCGTGACCAAGACTGAGGGCAGTATAAATCTACTGAAATAAACAGTAGAAATTCAGTTTAACAACCTGACTTTTTTAGCAAAATAACAACAACAACAAACATAGGTTCTACTGTTGGGTTCATGACTTCCCTCTTCATGGATTTTCTACTTACTTATAGTTCTAGACATGAATTCTTCTTGAGAAGGCAACTCTGGATGAATTAAGGTGATCAATTAGTTATCTCCAAAGCAGGTAAACTATTATTGCTCTCGTAGAAACTGTAAGTTATTTGGTTGAGCTTTTTACTATTTGTAGGCTTCTTGCTGGCATGTCCAGGTGAGAGGAGAGTGGTTCTGGTCAGCCTGGTTACTTTCAGGGGCTAAGCAGGATGGCCAGGGTCTAGGGCCCAAAGAAACACACCAGCTGGGAGTCTTGTAGAAACATGAACTCAACTTTATTGTACCATTCTCTTGCTTATATAAACTCAGAGTATAGGGAGGTGGATTCTTGGTGGGGGAAGGTGATGTAAAAGGAGGAGAAGGTTGATGGAGGGTATGGGGTGACTGATAGGGCCAATGGCAAAGCTCTACATTAGCAATGGTGGGGCAGAGGCAGGGCCAAACAGGTCCTGTTGAGTCACCCTATACAGAAGTGACTGAGTTAGGTCTCAAAATGAGCCAGGCTCAGGTTTGTCGTCAAAGTCCAAACCAGAGCCAAAATGGGGCCCAACAACTATTATAATGTATAGGTCCTGTATAAAATTAGAACAATAGCTTGTGCTTAAACAGGATATTTTGTGGAACAATTAACATTTTTCCCTTTCTTTTATTATTATCAAATCATAATTTTTACTTTTTAACACAGGGGTTATAAACACAAAAAATGCAGGATGTGGGGAAGAGGATGACACAGCAGCATAGTTGTTCAAGGGAGAGTACAGATATCTTTCAGAACAGGGTATCAGCTGGGTAAAGGTTCAGGGGTCAGGTCACTATGACTCTGCCTATGATTCACTTATCCTTATCTAAGTTGGTATTATCCACCAATGCTGCCTATTTACAAGGTCTATGACTATTCAGGCTGGTGAATTTCCACAGAAGCTGACTGTTTACAATAGCTTATAGCCATCTGTTTCAGTGTTTTTCCACAGAGACCCAAGACTTTGTGTTAGCAGGCATGTATGTCAGGCCTATTGTTGATTTTAGGCTTATGGTTGATTTTAGGCCTTCAGTGTATAAACAGGGCTGCCTCTGACATCTCCTTCCTTCTCCAAGTATAAAAGGGCCATGGCAATTCTAATCCTGCCAGGTGGGCTTAGAGGCCTGACCTCTAGTATTTAAAGGGGACCCTGTAATGGCTCTGGTCCTCCTGTCATTATCTAGTGAGGCATGAGGGTCATACCCATCCGGATGTCTTTTTCCTGGAGAGGGGATACTTTTGTCATCAACTCCTATGCAGTCAGGCTTGTCCCTCAGGGAACCAAGAAACATATTTTTAACTTTTATTTATATTCCCTTGCAGTGCTTAGCCTCGCAGCCTAAGCAAGAATTCAGATTGCCAGTCAGAGGGGTTTCTGGGTGGCCCCTCTCTGCTTGGTCTAGGGGTGGAAGTCTCCTCTTTTAGGTTGGGTAGAGATGGGACTTGGGAACACCCTGGATAGAGTAACAACCTCATCTTGAGTCTCATGGTCCTCCCTAGCTAACTGATGACAATGTATCTGAATAGACTTTGCTATTAATATTTTTTAACAATTACATCACAAAAATGGAACATAAGGAGGAAGGAGTTTAAACACAGAATAATGTGGGTTAACTCTAGAACATGTGTTTTGTTATTCAGTTGAATAGACAAAAATTATTAGGCAAATTACTGAAAGAATATTTCAATGTTTGAAAATTTACTGTGATTTGAATATTAGAGTACTGTGCCAAGATATTATTCAAAGTAAATCAAAGGTAGGAACATGTCATTAATTTAAGGAAGGCTTAAGACATTTTGCACTAAATTTCTGAACATTTGGAGAATAGAGAACAGTCAGTCCTTATTTTTATCCTAAGCAATATGTTCCCAAAATTAACTTCAAATGTCAAAAATTTAGAAAACACATCAATTTTGCCTCCTAAAAGTGTAAGATAATGTGAATATATAGGTATGATGAGGGAAATACTACAATATACAGTTGGATCCAGCCTTCCATAAAGATGAATTCTCCTCAAATTTTCAATAATACTGGCCAGAAAAATCTGTGTCTGTTTTAATAAGATTGTAATGAACTCTTTTCCCCCATTTTTTACCTAAACAACTGTCTTAAATTAATTAATAAACAATATAAGGGAAATTGACATTTAGGAAAAAATAAGGTTGTATAATAGAATGACCTGAAACAGAATAATTAAAATCAGAATGTTTGTTTATAAAATTTTCACCTTGTAATAATTAAACTTAAAAATCAAAGAACTAAATTGTACTTTCAAAAAGAAAAAAAAAAAAACTAAATTGAAAAATAAAATAAAGAAGGGTTTATTCTCTGAACCATTGAGTTCCATGTACCTATTTCAAATTCTTATAGTTATCAACAAGTGTTAGATATATAAATTGTGAACTCAAAAGATAATAAAAGAAAAGAAAAAGAAAATAAAAAATTCAAATGTGTTTTTGCTCACACTGTTATTGTAGAATACTTGGGTGAAGATCAAATTTATTGCTTCTCGAAAATGAGTGCTGGAGCTTATACCCCAGACAGGAGCAGTTAGCACTGTAATTGTGAGCAAGGATTTAAGGCAAGATGAGAAATCAGCCTGGGACATTGAGTCAGTGAACTGTAATTGCCATGAGCTTTCTCCACAAGGATGGTCTTTCAGACTCCTGTTCTTAGTACCAACTTTACTTCTTATGCCATAGGATGAACAATGTTAACACCTGATGGCATTATGAGTACCCATAGCTACTTGTCATTTCTTTGTTTTTCTATTATTGGATATTTTCTTTATTTACATTTCAAATGTTATCTCCTTTCCAAGTCTCTCCTCTTGAACCCCCTATCCTATCCCCCTTCCCCCTGCCTCTATGAGGGTGTTACCCGACCCACCCACTCACTCCCACTCTGGCATTCCCCTTCACTAGGGCATTAAAGCCCATCAGGTCCAAGGGATCTCTTTCTACTAATGTCCAACAAGGCTATCCTCTATGACATATGCTACCAGAGCCATGGATCACTCCATATGTACTCTTTTCTTGGTGGTTCAGTCCCCAGGAGCTCAGGGGCATCTGGCCTGTTGGCACTGTTGCTATTTGTCATTTCCATCTCTATCTATTAAAGAGTCAAGGAGCTATCTTAGCACAGAATAAGGATGGGATAGGGAGGCGGGGGGTGGAGAGCCATTGATCTAAGCATATATAAAAAAGTTCCACAATCTCAGAGTCAGCTTTCAAAAAGTTTAGCAGCATATGCTGATTTACCTATATAGTGTATATTCCATTAGTCTGAGGTTATAGAAAAAACTTGGTGTAGGAAATAAAGAGTATGATAATGAAAGAAATTTTGGCTTGTACATCATTTTAGGCTGTGTAGCAGACAAAATAAAATCTCCAGAAAGCATCACCCTGAAGACAGTTAAAAACATGCAAAAACTATATTCAAATGTATAGTACCTTTTATAATCTATATCTATTCATAATAGGTCATTTTGTGTGTTATAATGCATTTTTACACAAAACTACTCTACTGTATCCTTGGTAGTTTAAAGAAGAATGGCCCACATATGCTTATATATTTGAGTGCATGGTCATCAGGGAGTGGAACTCTTTGAAAGGATTAGAGGGATTAGGAAGTGAAGTGTGGTATTGTTGGAGGAGCTATGTCCTCCTTCTGGGAATTGTGACAGGGTGCCAATTAAATGCTTTATCTTATATGAATTGTATTTGTATCTTTTCATCGCAGTAGAATACTAAGCTAACATCTCTGATACTAAGTATACTACTCTGGCAGTGTAAAAGAAGCAAGAAAACTGTAGCTGAAATCTTTTGTTCTAGACGGCAGTGAAAAGCAGCATCACAGACCTAGTGTTTGGATACAGTTGGTAAATAGAATATAGTGTAAAATATTGAATATTGAAAAATGTAAATCTACTGCAATGAAATCAAATTGAAAACAGTAATTTGACATGTTGGCTACACTCAGGATGAAATGTGTGTAAAAGATTCTTACTGCATAATCAAAGAACAAATATATTTACAGACTAGTAATATATTCTTAATACTAAAATGAAAATGACAAAATGCTATTTTTCTTTAATTTAGAGGGAAATAAATTCTTTTGTGAAAATTTTTTTCTCACATACTGTATCCTGATTATGCGTTGTCTTCTTGTGTTTCTCCTGGTTCCTCCTCTCTTCTCCACCAATCAGAATCTGCTTTATTTTTGTCACTCATTAGAAAACTAACAGACTTCTAAGAGACAACAATAAGATAAAGTAAGGTAAAATAAATTCTGTTATATCTGAATAGAAAACAAATAGCAAGGAAAGGCACAAGAAATAGATATAGACTCAAGGACCCACTCATTCATACACCCAGGAATTCCATAAGAACACTAAACTGGAAAACCACAGTTTATATACAAAAGGTGAATAAAGTAGGGTAAAGGGTATGAAGAAAAAATAGTTATATAAATAGTTATAAATAAAATTGAAAATACAATAAAATTACAAAAACGTGAACACTCACAGATTGTTATGAATAAAGGAACTACAAATGATTTCATTGAGTTGGTTTCCTATTGACTATGTATTGCCAGACATGCAGCCTACACTTGAGAATCAGTACTTTGTTTCCTCAGTGAAACTTTCTCAAAATAACCCTAAATTTTCTTTTGTAAATAATTATTATTTAGTGATGGCATCTAGGTTAGGGGTGGGGGCGTGTGTCTCTCTACTTTCAGCTCTAGGATCCCACTTGGTGCAGACCCTGCATGCCCTGTGCATGTTATTTTTACCTCTGAGAGTTCTTTTGCACTTGGTACCTACTGAGTTAGTGTGCCTCTTTTCTTTGCGGGCTCCATCCTCTCTGGATCTTAGAATCAACAGAATTTTCCTTGTCCTGAGATGAGGAATTTTATAAGTTTTCCAAAGTCTCTCACTATCTGTGTAATGGCTGGCTATTTGTCCCTGTATTTGTTCCAATCTGCTGCAGAAGGAGGTTTCTCTAATGACGGCTAAGGGAATGACCTATGAACAAAGCAGAATGTCACTCAGGTTCATTTTATTAATAAGTCTCTTTCTATTTGATTTAATAGTTTCCTAGATCTTGGGTTCTTGATCTACCAAGCAGTGCCAGGATAGATTCTCTTTCATGGAGTATTCCTTAAGGCAAATCTGATATTGGTTAATTACTGCTACAAGATTTGTGGACCCTTAGTTATAATGTGCCTTGTACTTAAGGCACTATTGTCTGTCATAATATTTATGGCTGGTTTGGTGTATTGGTTTGTTTGTTTGTTTTCTTTCTTTTTATAGCATGCTGTGTTCCTTCTTATACCTATACATTAGGACACAGTGGTGAAGGCTTTAAGTAGGAACTAGCCCTAATTTTCTAATTGGAGAGCAACCTATAGTCCTTACATCAGCCTGGGTTGTTTTTAGATTACCATGGGATCACTTTGGTCAATAACTAAATTAGAGTTATCCCAATTTCAGTACAAGAAGATTTATTTGGTGACAAGGGATTTATTTGGTGGCATTGTCTTCCACATTAATTTTTGATTTCAATTAAAACACATTCACACATACAAACACATGTGTGTATCTGTGTGTCTGTGTGTGTGTGTGTGTGTGTGTGTGTGTGTGTTTGTGAGTATGCATGTGTATGTGTGATACAATGCTTCTGCAGTATAAGGGTTCTAAACTATTACTCAAATGGTTTTCTATATTAGATGCCTTCCTCTTTATTCTCTCCTTCATCGCCCTTTACCTACTTTCTCCCCATTTGATCTTCCATGTCAAGATTTATGCATCCATTCTTCCATTCATTTATTCATCCATCCATCCATCCATCCATCCATCCATCCATCTATTCATCCATCCACCTATCCACCTTTCCAAAACTATCTATTGTATCTTCCTTGTTATATATTGTATATAGTGTGTGTGTGTGTGTGTGTGTGTGTGTGTGAGAGAGAGAGAGAGAGAGAGAGAGAGAGAGAGAGAGAGAGAGAGAGTATGTGTTTGTGTGTGTATGTGTATGTGTGAGTGTGCATGTGTGTGTATGTGTATGTTACAATGCTTTTAAGGTATAAGGGTTCTAACTATTCCCCAAATAGTTTTCAATGTTAAATGCCTTCCTCCTTATTCTCTCCTTCAACACCCTTTACCTACTTTCTCCTCATATGATCTTCCATGTCAAGAGTCACGCATCTATTCTTACATCCATTTATTCATTCATCAATCCATCCATTCATCCATTCACCCATCCACCCATCCACTCATTCACAACTATCTATTGTATCTTCCTTAACTTCTGTGGCTTTACAAATTGCAACCTAGTTATCATGGCCATTATGGCTAATGGTCACATGTCAGTTAATACCTATCATATGTAAATCTCTGAATCTAGGTCACTCTTTTCAGAAAAAAGAAATGCTATGAATTCCCTTGTGAATTTAATCTTTTTTTTTTTAATGATTGAATAGTATTCTATGGTGTAAATGTATCATATTTTTTGTACACTCATCTCCTGAGTGAAATTTAGGTTATTTTGAGTTTCATGCTTCTATAAAAAAAAGCAGCAATGAACAATCTTTACAAGTTTATCTACAGTAGAATGAAGTATCCTGAGGAATTAATGTCTCAGAGTAGTACAGCTGCACCATGAGATAGACTGATTCTCATATTACTGAGGAATCATCACACTGATTCCACACTGGTTTTACATCTTTGAATATCTACTAGCAGTGCCTGAGGATTTCCTTTACTTGTGTTATCTCCATCATGAGATGTCACTTGCTTTACTGATCTTAGCTATTCTGATGAGTGTAAGATGAAATTTCAGAACATTTTTTATTGCCATTCCCCTGGTGACTAAGGATGCTGAAAATTTTCCAGTTTCTGTGACATTTGTATTTCCTCTCCCCCCTTACATCAGTACTACATTTTAATTGAGTTATTTGCTTTGTAGATATCAAGTTTAATTATTTCATTATACATTTTGCATGTTAGCCTTCCACATGAACTGTATTTAATAATAGCATTTTTCCATGCTGTATGCTTCCTCTTTATCTAAATGACACCATCTTTTTCCATATAAAAACTTTTCTGAGGTTCCATCTATTAAATGTTAATCTTAGTGCCTATGCTATCAATATCCTATTCAGAAAGTTTTATTTTTCTTGTACCAATGAGTTTGAAGATATTCTCTCCATAGTTTCTTCTCTTAGGTCCCATTTATCTGTTTTTTTTTTTTTTTTTATGTTTAGGTCTTTGATCCATGTGGAGTTGAATTTTTTGTAGGCTGATAAGTATGAAACTATTTGGAGTTTTCTACCTGCAGCTGTCCAGTTGGAATAGAACCATTTGCTGAAAACACTTTTTTTCTTTCCAGTGTGTGTTCCTGGCCTTTTTTTTTTTTTAATCAATAATCAGCTGTCCATATGTGTGTGGTTTTATGTCTGGTACTTCATTTTGATTCTGTTGATCATTGTGCCTGCTTTTTGTGCTAATACCATGATTTTTGTTTGTTTGTATGTTTTTACCATAGCTATTTAGTACAACTTGTAACCTGAGATAGTGGTACACCCCCACAGTTCCATTTTTATTCAGGATTGTTTTAGCTATCTTGAGTTTGTTTGCTTGTTTGATTGTTAGGAAGTATTGTTGCTGTGTGTTACTGTCTTTTGTGTCCATTTGTTCTCACATGAAGCTGAAAGCTGCTCTTTTAAAATCTGATGGGGATTGTTTTGGATCTGTAGATTGCTATTGATAGGATGGCCAGATGTGCTGTGTGAATAGTTACGATGTTTACTATGTTAATAATTGATACATGAGAAAGGAAAATTTTTGATAGTCTGACATCAGCTTCTTTCTTCAATGACTTAACATTGTTATTATACAAATCTTTTATTGATTTTAAACCTTTTTTGATTATTTTCTTTCATCTACCACATTTGGATGTGATTTATTTTTCTATTTAGAAATTAATGTGTGCTTTGAGTTGTTAGTGTGAGATATCTCCAATTAGTTTTCTGTTGGCAAACATTGCAATGAGTTTGACTATTAGAATTGCCTTCATTGCATCCGATTAGTTTGGGTATTTTGTGTATTCATATTCATTCAACATAGATAGTCTTTAATTTCTTTATTAATTTCTGCCTTGATGCATTTTTCATTCAGTAATATGTTATTCAGTTTCCATGAGTTGTAAGTTTTCTGTTTATTCTGTTATTGTTGATATATAGCATTATTCATGGTTGTCTGATACGATGCAGGGAGTTTGCTCAATTTTTATATCTTTTGAGACTTGCTTTGTGTCTGAGTATATTGTTAGTTTTGGAAACAGATCTGGAATGTGCTGAGATGGTAAATACTTTTGTTTGGGAGTAACATACTATAAAAATGTGTCTTAGGCCCACTTAATTTATAACAGTTAACTCCTGCATATCTGTTTAATTTTTGTGTGGGTGATCAGTCTATTAGTGAGAATGCAGTGTTGAAGTCTCTTAATATCAATATGTGATTTAATATGTGCATAACCAGTATGTATAATATGTGATTTAAGCTGTAGCACTCTTTAATGAACTTAGGTGCCCTTATATTTAGATCATTGATGTTAAGACTTGCAATGTCCTCTTGGTAGATATTTCTTTGAATGAGAATGTAGTCTTCTTCCTTATCTTTTCTAATTAGTTTTGTTTTGAAGTAAATTTTGTCAGATATTAAAATGGCTATACAAGCTTGCTGCTTAGATCACTTTGCTTAGAATATCTTCTTCCATCCTTAAACCTTAATGGGATATCTATCCTTGATGTTACCATTTATTTCTTGGAAACAGCAGAAGGATGGATCCTGTTTTCACATCTATTTTACTAGTCTTAGCTTTTTTAATTGGGGGATGAGACCATTGATGTTAAGAGGTATCAATGGAAAGTGCTTGTTGAATTCTTTTATTTTGTTGTTGTTGGTATTGTGTTTGTGGTGTGGGTCTGTGTGAGTGTGTGTGTGGTATGTATGTATGTATGTATGTATGTATGTATTTATGTATGCATGTATGTATGTAACTATTCCACCTCTGTTAAATTGTTATGTATTATCTATGTTTTCTTATATGCAGCTAACCTCTTTGAGATGACTATTGATCTGTAAATGATTCCCTGAATTCTAATTCATTTTATTACTCCCCCACAAAAAAAACATTCCCCCATTTTTAAATTCCTACATCTGTCTGTTCTGTACAATCTGTTTATCTGGAATCCATAAGTAGAAGGTTATACTTTGTCCATATTCTTTATATTGAAGAAATATACATTGTTCATATTTCTTATATTAAAGGAATGTACTTTGTCTATATTCCTTTTATTTAATACATTTGGTTGTTTTTGAATTTTAATATATATTACACTTATTACTAAATGCTTGGTTAGTTTGGTGGTTTGAATTAAAATGGCCCATGTAGGCTAATATATTTGAAACGATAGTCACCAGGGAGTAGTGCTATTTGGTAGGATTTAAAGTGTTAAAATGTATGATCATTTTCAAAGAACTGTGACACTGTTATGGGCTTGGAATTTTAAACACCATGCAAGACCCAATCTCTCTGTCTTTCTGTTTCTCTGTTACTCTGTCTCTCTGTCTCTCTCTTTGTATCTCTCTGTCTCTCTGTCTCTGTCTCTCTCTGTGTCTCTGTCTCTGTCTCTGTCTCTCTCTCTCTCTCTCTCTCTCTCTCTCTCTCTCTCTCTCTCTCTGTCTCTCTCTCTCACTCTGTCTCTCTCTACAGGCCAATCAAGATGTATGTCTCAGCTGCCATTCCTGTCACCATGGCCTCTGGCATGATGATAATTTACTAAACCTCTGAAACTGAAAGCAAGACACTAGTTACGGTCCCTTCTTTATAAGTGTTTTCCTGATTATGGTTTTGATTCACAGCAATAAGATAGACATAACTTCAGTGTCAGAAATAAATGTAAGTTGTTATTCCATTGAGCACTCTATGCTAGTCATTTGTACAGTAGGCTTACTTCAGTCTACATTGATGTTTTCTCAGGTGACTGTGCTCTTGTGTTATGTTTTATATAACAAACCATATTGTATCTACAAAAGAATAATATTCCACATTTTGAAAAAGTGGTTGGTCTTTATTAATTTAGTTCTTACTTTAATAAATGGCTTACATGCAAATCATTTCTGAGAGACTGCATATAGATAAGGGAAAATAAGAACAATACAAAGAAATCTACATTAGAGAAAAGCTGGAGTCACTTAAAAGGGAAAGCAGTAGATCATGCACAAATGGGTAACATTAATGCGAGTTATGGGCACACTGCTCAAAACGAATATGCCCCAAAGAATTTATAGAACACCGCTCATAATTGGAAAAAGACAGATTTTACAATTATACCCAGGACAAGCCGCCAATAGAATAAAACACATAGCTTTACTGTCAAGCAAATGTGTGAGACAAGAAAGAGGTTTAGTGGAAATGGAAAGGGGTAAGGGAGACTGCAGAGGTTAAAAGATGGAAGCATTCAGACTACAAATGAGCTGACTTACCTCAAGAACCTTGGAACTGATGCCTACTGAAAGTAAGCAGGTTCCATTCCAAAATTATCATAGAATATAAGCAATATCATAATCTGTAGACATTATTCTTAAAATAAAATAACTGTAGTTTCACAAGCATTCTTGCTAGATAAGTAATCATGCTATTTATTTTTTTACATTTTTATTATTTGGGAGACCTTTAAAAGGATAAAACTTAGAGATAAAATTTTATGAATTTATCTTTTCACAGAGAATTTGGTAAAAATCACTAATGAGTATTTTCTGGGGAAAAATCTCTAGCAAACAGTGTTTTGCAAATTTAGCTCTGTAATCAGTTTTATATTAAATATTTGCATATTTTATGTTAGAAAATTATACTCTTTAAAATATTCCAAATCAGTGTGCTTCTAATCAGAGGATATATAACCCTATAATTTCAAGCAGCATTGTATAATTTGTGCTGAATTCAAAATAATGGATATGTGATGATTTATGTGCTTTTTTTCTTCTCCTTTGGGGGAATCATAATTTTCATGTTTATTTTAAAAGAGCCAAAACCATATATAATGAAATTTCTTTTTTCTACTACATTTTATTTATTTAATTGTATGTCAAAGAAATAGAATATGTGCAAGTGTAGATATCAGACTATTACACAAACTTGTGGGTGTTGGTTGTGTCCTTCCACATTGTGAATCTTGGAGACTAAACTGCTTTTCAGGCTTAGTGGTATTGCTTGTCCAATTTGATTTCATTTCCTTTAATATATATATATATATATATATATATATATATATATATATATATATATATAATTATATATATAATTATTTAATCTCTGTTTATTTATACTCCAGATTTTTATCTCCCTCCCAGTCCACCTTCTGACTGTTTCCCATCCCATACCTCCTCCCATCCTCTTTCTCCATGAGGGTGTCCCCACCCCACCCCACCAGACCTCTAAACTCACTGGGGCCTCCAGTCTCTTGAGGGTTAGATGCATCTTCTCTGACTGAAAACAACTCAGCAGTCCTCTGCTGTATATGTGTTCAGGGTCTCATATCAGCTGGTGTATGCTGCTTGGTTGTTGGTCCAGTGTCTGAGAGATCTAGGAGGTCCAGGTTAATAAAGACTGCTGGTCCTCTTACAGGGTCGTGTGCTTTATGAAAATTTATGTCCTGTATATTATTCCAGTATCAATCACTCCTACAAATGCTTAAAATAAAGAAAGTTTTCAATTTTTTTTCAAAATAAACTTTATCCCTTATTCTTTAGTTCACAGCACACCGTAGAAATACTCTGAAGAATCTTGGGGAGATACCTTATCTTTAGTGCCTATGTAAAATTAGGACACATTTTCATGCATCTCTAGCTCCAGTGCTAGATAGAGCAAGATGCAGGTGGATCCTGGGTCTTCACTGCCTGAACAGGCTAAGCTGAATCTATGAATTCTAGATTCAGTAAGACTGAAATGTTTTCTCAAACAATAAGGTAGAGAGTGACTGTTCAAATCACCTGGCATTAACTTTTTGCCTTCACATCCAACTGCAAACACATGTGCACATACTTATAGGAACAAATATTAGAATACACTCTTATTTATCAAGGGTACACAAAGACACTGCACAGATTTTCCATTCTATGAATGTATTTTCCCATTGACTAATGCACTTTATTACTTTGCTGTATTTGTCATACTTGATCAATGACTTGGTAAATTTGAGTGTCCGAAGCCTCTGAAGTGATGTTGTCCCATGACTAATAAGCTATAATAGAGTACTAAATTTGATAGGTGATTTTAGAAGTCATTACAAAAGAAGATAGATAATATCAGGTTAAGAAATAAAATCCAGTGTGATTTACACAAGGAGGTCCAATGTGAGTAGATTTGGAAAGAGAAATGGACTGGGATGTAAATCTTAACGTGCACAACTACTGAGATGTCAGGATGCAGAGGGAGAGTGAGCATAAATCAGTAGACTAACTCAGGAAGATATTAACAGTTGCTAAATATTGTAAGAGCCAATTGGAAAAGCATTCTGCCGACGGGAGGTAGGGGGAGGGAAAGGAAACTCTCGTGTGATTCAAAATTGAAACAGATTCAGCCTTCACATTTTTCACAGTTATTTTTGAAGTTTATGATTGTCTCTGCATGAATTGTTATATGAAAAATTGTACATATATAAAAAAAGAAAGCAAAGCAAAATGTAATGAGAACAAGAATAGAAGACAAAACGACACACTAAGGTAGCAACTCAACAAATCCCATACAAAAAGCTGACAGGGACATTTAGCAAGTCTTCAACTACAGCCATTGCTGTTCCATTAGTCAATCAATCAACTAGCAAAGGCAGATCTGTGCAGTGCTGGGAACTAGGCCCCAACCAAACTAGAGGCAGTTGTTAAAGGGTCATAATACAACTGCAGCCCAAGCAAACTTTCTTTAGAGGAAATATATTGAAATGTATTAATATAATGAGAGTGTTTTCATGGGTAAAAGTAAAAAGGTATAATGTAAGAGAGTGAGGGTTGATTATGGAGCTGCGGCTGGAGAAGGACAGTAAAGGTGACATTCAATGGAAAACTTAAAGGACTGAAGTCTGATGGAGGTAGAGGAAGCTGTTTCACTGATGTAGAAAGAGAAAAAGCATACAGATTGTTGTTATTGAATCTGAGCTGAGAAGATGACTCCCTTATCAAATATTCCTCTGTGAGTCTATGCTTCCTTAGCTCTTTTTCTTCTGGATTCCAGTTTTGATTTGAAAAATTTATCCATAACCCTATTCACAGTGCCTCATTTTACAAGATTCTCAACAAAGAAACATAAACTATTAAGATCAATTATATCTTTTTTTTTTATTTTTCTTACTATATATTATATTAGTGCAATTAACCTGAAATCTCAGTTTTGTTTTAACCTTATCTTGGAACAGAATATCTTAAGATTTCTTAATGTTAATTACAGCATTCAGTTTGAATGTTCATGGCTGCATGATTTTGTATATGTGTATGTGATTGCATGTCTATGTGCAGACGCAAGGGCCTGGCAAGCTCAGAGGAAATTCCTGGGTATTCTTTCTCCACACAGCTTTGTTAATCAGTGTTCCTCACTAGCTTGCTGTGCATTCATTGTGTTTAGGCTCTTTCTCTTCCCAGCAAGACTCAGGGTTCTGCCCATCTCTACCTTCCTAGTTTGGGAATTACAATCACATACCACAGTGCCCAGTTTTATTATTATGTCATGGCTGGGACTTGAACCTAGTTTCTCAGGCTTGTGTGAAAACATTTTACCACTTGAGCTCTCTCCCGCCTTGCAAAATTATATTTTGATGTGTACTATATTGCTAAACACTAATTTATATCTTTGATATGCTCCATGTTTCTTATTTAACCAAACTGATTGATGGAGTCATTGCCTGCTCAAATATATATATATATATATATATATATATATATATATATATATATATAGTTTTGTATATATATATATACAAAGCTGTAACTTATGATAGTATTTTTTTACTACACACCAATTTTATATTTTACATACTTTTTTTTCATTTTTATGGGTTATTTTATTGATATACATCACAGATATTATTCCCCTTCTCGGTTTCCTGGTATTCTGGATGCCCATTCTTGCTAATACCCTTCCTTTTCCCATAACTAACCTTATTCTATTGTTTTTAGTGTTTTTTGTTTGTTGGTTGGTTGTGTTTGGTTTTGTTTTTACATAATGAGTTTTCATCTGTTTGTTAGTTTTCAGGAGCTTCTGGAACTCAAGCAAGAACTTCTTTGCAGTCCAATATTCATCTATTCAGTGTCAACACTACTGGAGAAAATGTATTCTTTCTCCTTCAGAAACCTTTATCAGTATGTTTATTCAGATAGGGGATAAAAATTCATTAGTTATTCCATTTATCTTGCACAAGATACCCACAGGCCATCTTGTAGTGTACTTGTATAGATAGTCACATCAGATGATCTCAAGAGTGTAACAGCTTCACATGTCCCACATGTCACATGTCCCACTTTTCACACCACACCTCGATTTCTTCACTCCTTATTTTCTTTTTTCCAAACTTTCCAGTAACTTTCTGTGAACTATAGCCTGGGTGTTAGAAATCTCCCATTATGTCTGGCCATCTGACATTATTATCTGGGCTTTGACATATTGGTTATTTTTTAAAAGAACATTATATACAGCAGTGTATGCGCACAAACATACAAATAAGCATACACAGCACAATATAGCTTCACAGAAAAATTTTACATATTGATTTAAATTTTTTAATTATTTAAAATGACAATGCAATAAAACAAAACTCCATACACAATATGAATCTAGTTGTGTAAAATTTAAAATAAAAGATTACATTACATTTAAACATGCCGTGCTGGGCAAGAACACATAAGGACATATGATCACATGGTTTTTCTCTATAATAATGACACTCACACTGACAGGAGAGTATTTATGTTACCCAGCTGAGCTGAGTGCTTTCTATTTTATAAATAGTATCTTGGGCATGAATGGCATTTACCTCATCATATTTCATAATAAAGATGATCAATAGATGCATATATTGTTTTCACATTTTTACAAAAAAGAATGAGTAGAATTGTTTGGAAACCACTAATAATTTCATTTTTAAAGTTAAGTCTCTACAGTCTCGGTGGCTTTTTATTTACCTTAGCACTTTCTTTCTCATTTAGAACCACAATGCAGTGCCTTACTGTTTCATTTTAGATTATCTTGCTAGAGAGCCTGATATCCCAAGGCAAATAAACCCTAAATATGTTACAAACAACAGCAGAACTAAATTGATTTAAACAGTATCCTTCCATTAAAGGATCCTATTATTTCATTCTTATTTTAGCAAAAGGTCCATGGTGTTGACTTGCCTAGGCATGTGGTCAATTAAAACTCATTGACTTTTCTTAAGTAAGTTCTCCTCTCTGTGTTTATATGAGTGGATTTTAAAAATATCAATAATTGATTTTAAATTTCTCATCTTGTTTCCTGTGTTGTAAATATTGCGAGACTCTAATACCTCAATTTAAATAGTTTTGCTGGCACATTTTTTTGAGCCTCAATTCACCCTCCAATTTAGTATTAGATAGAGTGTCTATGTGTTCACTGATGAAATGGGTCAATGTATTGCTCTCATTCAAATATAGGCCACTACTTAAATAACTGATTGAGAAAATGTCTAACTAAAATGGCTTAAAATCCTGCTTCAACTTGTTGCAATGTTGCTAGTGCTTTCTGGTGAATTCTGTTGTTTATTAACTGCTCAGAGGCTTGGGGGTTTCTAGTACTGTTCATCTATTTGCCTTACTACATGTCTTTGCTTTAGTGAACACCATCTTTACACTTCTTTGGAAGATGACTTTACCACAGAAAGGTATGCACAGCATGAGTAGAGTCAGATCCAGGATGAAGTTTACATAATTCCCCAATTGAAGAGACCAAATAAACAAAATGTTCATTCTCAGGTTCCTGTTCTCTGGTGTGAAAATAATTCAAATAACACTTAATTTATTCTGGCTTGGGTGATATTATAGTAGAATCACAGGAGGTTTTGTGAAGTCAGGATGCCCAAGTATGTACAGAATTTCTTTGGATTAAATATAATTCATAATAAAATTTCTAATGAAATACTATTTATAATAAGAAAATGAATATTAAAATATGGGTTTAGTTCAGCTGTGTCACTTACCATTAATTGATAAATGTTAAGAACCTAAAGAGAAAAAAAAGTGTTACTGAAGACAGGGAAATTAAGACTCTTATATGTTCCTTTCAAAATTCGATCTATGAGTATTTCATAGAAAATATTTTCACTGTATTCACTCTGTATAACTTCTCAGGTCTTTGCTGCTTTGCTATTAATCAGACTTTACAACTTTAGTTTTTAAAAACTATTCATTTAAACTTGCTTCTCATGTACTCGTCAACATCTGGGGATTTTCTGGGAGCAAGATCAACTCATCAGGGACCACATCCTTAAAGAAAATTGATTTCCCTATGAGAAGGTAACCATTGTCAGTACATCTTCAGTTGGGTGTGAGACTCCACACCCACCACTCTCCATGATGCTGGGCTTCATCCATCTTGAGCCGGTTTAGGTATTGTCAAATCTGTGCTAACCCCTATGAGTTTGTGTGCTTCTTGCCTATTGTGTCTGTCAAAGACTGTTTCCCTGTTTCCAAAATATCTTGGTTTCACAACATTTCTGTCCCTCCTTCCAAAATGATCCCTGGCTCTAGAGAAGAACAGTGTGACACAGAGGTTCCATTTATTTGTAAGGCAGGAGTCATTTAAATATCATCAATTTGAAAGACTAGTATATGAAGAATCTCCCACAGGAGCTATGGAACAATCTAACTACCCTTTTCATCCAGCAGCATGCACAGCACCTTCTAGAAGCTTGAAATCTAGACAGTAGTAATGCTGCACTCAGGTCTATACCAGTTTGATCAGTTGTTACTTTTCTCTCTTCATATTATCCCTTCCTCTACCCTGACCTTTTATTTCCCTGGTCTCTCAACCCTTCTTGTTCCACATGTTCTTCTAGGAAAAACTTCTGAGTTTCTCATAAAGGTGAAGATACATATTCCACATTGTGTAGAGTTTAAGTCCGCGAGAATTTTAATAGGAAGAAGAAGCATGAAGGTGATAGGCAAATATTTTTAACCTGTTGGGACTAGAATAGTATAAATTCACACTGTGAAAATGGATTCATTTTGATATTTTTAACTGATTTATTACTGCTCAGTTAGACTAATAGATGCATTTTAATAATGAAATATACAGGTAATTTATATTGGAAAACACATACATAATATGTGTTGTAAATATGAAGGTATGAACAGGTATTTTTGAATCACATATTGAGAAATACATATATGCAAGATAAAATAATACAGAAATACAAAAATTACCTAATAATGGTGAAGTTGTTGATGTTTTCGGAGACTGGGAAAAAGTATGGGTTTTGTTGTGGCACAAAGTTAGGCATACAAGTTCTACAAAGAAATATATCTACTCTGGGTCACCGAGCCTCCACAGGACCAAAAGGTTCCTCTCCCATTGATGCCAGATAAGGCCATCCTCCGCTACATATGAAGCTGGAGCCATGGGATTTTCTTTTGTATTCTGTGGTTGGTGGTTTAGTCTCTGGGTGATTTGGAAGTTCCAGTTGGTTGATATTGTTCTTCCTATGGCATTGTAAACCTCTTCAGCTCCTATTTTTAAGAATGAAGAAACAGAGCTAAACACATACAAGAAAGAAATAATCATATACAAATTTTTAATATGTACTTATAACTGTTAATGAGATATAACTAGCTGCTTGAAGTTCATACTTCATCTTCCTCACAATGACCCTGTAACCTTGAATTAGGAATTAAAATATACTCTTTCAACTGTAAGTTTTTCTCTGTCAGGTATTTTATCACAACAATAGGAATGAAACTAGAACAAAACTGTGCATAATTTTTAAATTATACATTCTACTTGTTCAAAACTTCCAATTATAACTTTTCCAAAGAAATAAAATCTAGCTGTTACTCTATCTGGCACTACTTTATTCATGTTATAAGTGGTGATTTTTTTCATGCACCATATCACCTAGCAAAAAACCTGTTAATGTATCAAATCATTGCTGTTCTCTCTTTTCCCATGTTTAGTTATTTGATGGCAGGCACCAACCACACTGTATCTCGGAACATGTGCTATGCCTTCCAAAAACAGCTGGACAGATGTTATCAGGAGCACAATAATGCAGGAGACATATTATTGAATCTCATCCTCTCTCTTTTGTGCAAAAGCAGCATACTGACTTTTCATTCACACGTAATAAATGGGGGAAAGGCAGGGAGTCCAATATTCTGGCCGCATCTCTTGACCTTAAGGTCTCTGAGGAGCAACAAAAGCATAATATAAAAAAATAGTAATGAAAACATATTTTATTTTTTATTTTTATATTACAATCCAACTACAGTTTTCCCTCTGTTTCTTCCTCTAGTCTCACTTCTCCCCAACAATGCTTCCCCTTAGAAAAAACAGACCTTGCAGGAACATCAGGCAAACACTGTATAACAATTACAACAAGACCAGACACATGCCATCACATCACAAATGCTATCAATTTGAATACGTTGGATACAAGTTAGTAACCAGCTTTACTTACAAGTATAATTTCAAACATGGAAGAAAAATCACTTCTGAGTAGATAAGAATAATAACATTGATTGTGGGTAAAACAAATTCCTGAATCACTTTTGAATACATTTGAATATGAGTCAAGAAGAAATATAAGTTTGTGATCTCTTGACTTCTAACTTTCAATTAATGTTGATTTTCATTATTTGTCTCCCTTTGTTCTTAATCTAGAAGCAGCGTCCCCCTTGCCTGTCATCATGAGTGAATATCCTACACCAATGTCTTCTTGCTCCTGTGTTGAGTTGAAAATGTCTCATGTACTATGAATCCCATGTAGAGATTTAAACTGTCAGTTATGCTGAACCTGGATATTGATGTTAAACATTACAGTGTGCAGAATTTATATAAGCCCTGGGCCTTTGTTAAATCTCAAATTAGCTAAACCAGAGCGAAGGAGAATGCATGCTGAGATAAATATAATCACTCACAAAGCTGTTTCTTGGTTAAATTGCTTTATTTAAAAGGCAGGCACCACAGGGAACCAACACTATAATTTCACTAATTGAACTCTGAACCTGAACTATAGCAATGGAAAAAAACAAGATGTTTACAAACCAGGAAAGATTAAGTTAAATTAAATAAGAGTTTAATTTTTTGGAGGGGAGGAGATGAGTATTTGAAAAATATTTCTTGCAAAAACAGAAATAAAAATGAGAAAAATAGAAGATATAAGAAATCAAAAAATGTTTGATGTGTCCTGGACTGTATCTGAATATTCAGAACTATGAAATCTGTGAAGCTAGAGTCTAATTTCCAGCAAAACAATAAAAAGTATTTTGTTATTTTTTTTTGTAAAAACTCATGCCCAAGCACCTTCTGTAGGCTAACAGCATGTTTATAATCTTGTATAATAGAATCCATATTGTATAATAGGATGATACTCGATGTATTGCAATTATAGACACATTAAATTGCTACAACATAAAGCATGATACTGGCAATTACTAGCTTGTTCTAATATGCTAAGAACAAGCCCTCACTTTAGTTTCATTAAGGAAAAACATGAGTAGTGCATGCCAAGTTTTCAAAACAGGTCATATGAACTCAGAAGTTGCAGTTTCTATATAGTCTCCAGACTGTGTGTAATATTAAGATGTGAAAAGTGACTCATATTGATATTTATGGCTATAGTTTTTGAAACCTAATTTACTTAATTTTTTAAATTTCTTCAATAATTATTTGTTGTTTGAAATGATTCGAAAGACATGTATAGACAAGAAAACACTTAAGGGAAATAGGTTAAAATGATGGATATCACACTTAAATATTAAGAGTAATTGCAAAACTTAAGAAGCATCAGTATTTGTAATCCTAAAACCAAGGAGCCTTCACTGATCCTAAATGCCAACTGCACCAATCCTTAACTGCATCAGACTCAAGCCCATGGCGTTGGTGAGCACATTAGAGTGTTTTGGGTTGGATCTTTATTCACCACATTAGTGAAGCAGTTTCCTAGTTGTGACTTAGACGATTTGTTCTATTTCGATGGTGATTACTGTTAGGTCTTTAGATAATTGGGTTTTCACACAGTGAAAGAAAGGTTAGATATTTCTTCCATAATGTTATGCCGACAGCAGCATTTTAAAATGAGTGCTGTATGGATTTTTCCTAACGATGGAAAAAAAAAACATGGAATAATATCTGAATTTTAGTATTACTAGCATGAAGTTGTTACTGTCTAATTTTCCTAAATTATGTCACGGCTTAACCTTGCATTTGGAGGAATAGTTCATCCTCTCTCTTCCATTAACTGCTATGATCTTTGAATTTGTTTATGCTTTATCTACTTTCTTTCAGTACTGCCTCCTCACCTCAGTCTACACAGGCTGGAACTGCCTCGGGCTTATTACCGAGATGTAGGAAGTTATTAAAATATGTTAATTTACTTGACTGCAATGACTTTAAATTAAGCCCTTATAACTTTCTGCCTCCCAGGCTGTCCACAGCTATGCAATACCTGGAATAAGATATCATTCTGTGATCAAATAGTTACTCAGAATATAACAATGTAAAATATATTGTTATGGCATCTGATCCTCATGACTGTGGTCGTGTTCACTGTATAAGCCTCACGATTTAAATAAAATTGGAGACATATAACATGCCCAGATTCTTTGTTCTGGGTCAGACCTGCTCCTGTATACTTTACATACTCCCTTACTATCCTCACTCCTTATAGCAGGACTGAGATGGTGACTGGATTTTTACAAAGGCATGGAACTAATCAGGAACATGCTTCTGTGTGCTCCCAAGCTGCTGGGATTCAGGGTCAAAGTCCTTGGTTACTGTAATACATGGCTAATTAAATGTTACACGAAGTACAAAGAGACAATCACTTCTTCCTTTAATGTGCTCTCTCTCTCTCTCTCTCTCTCTTTCTCTCTCTCTCTCTCTCTTTCTCACACACATACACAAACTCACTCTTTCTGTAATCCCTTTATCTTTGTCCTCCACTCTTAATTAAATAAAAATACACTTAAATGATATTCTACAGAAATACAGATGAAGACATGGATATATTCCTAAGTCATTATTAACTCTTACTTTGCTAAACTTTGCTAAGCTTTTCCAATAATGGGATGGAAATGACAACTCTCATCTTAAATGTCATAAAAGATCTTTTATTCTGGGTCCTATTAACAGTAAACCTATCTGAAAACACTGACTTAGGTTAGCCAGTTTTCATGTTTTAATATAAAAAAAGTAAGATTTTCTTTTTTTTATGAAATTTTAAATTGAAACTGTATAAAATATATTTTATTATAGCATATCCTTCTTTATCTCCTTCCAGATCCACTCCATTTCCCTACTCATATAACTCCACATCTTATCTGTCTGTCTGTCCATCTGTCCATCCATCTATCCATCCATCATCTATCCACCTATCTATATCTTTAAAAAACAGACAACATAATGAAATTATAAAATTGGGAATCAGAAGAAGCACACAAAGAGACAGGCACATGCAAACACAGATGCGTGCACACACACACACACAGAAATTAAGGAAACACAAAATGTACAAGCAAAATGTCATTACAATTTTTAAAAATGCCCAAGCAAGGCAATATGAGACAAAAATTTGCAAAACTTCCATTGACTTTATGGTGAAAACCATAGAGTCTTTTTGAATATTTCAAACAGACTTATATAACAACCAAAGGATGCCAACTCAAACAAGGAGCAGACAATTCCTGAGTATTCAATGGGCCAAAATAGCCTAAGATCTTCAGCTCTGGACCTGCAAAATTTCCAGATCCTGCAAACACTGATATTTTAATCAGCCGCTTAACCAGTTCCTAGAGAATGTGTAACGTTAGTGTTTGTTCTTTCAAACCACTTAGCTCACACTGAGTTTCAAGGACCATGAGCACCCATAGTTTCTATAAAAAATTCTCTGTGTCTTGCGGGTGGATACTTCTTCCAGTAAGATCCTTCACTGGGTCTCTTATTCTTGCTGCCACATGTTAGGCACCAAAAATGTTGCAAGCTGCTCTGACAATGTTGGACCCACACTGCCAAAAGCCTTGGTGGCTAAACTGTTAGCCCACACTGCCCCAAGCAGCTCCGGTCTGCAGGACAGGGTTTAGCAAGAGAGAGAGAGAGTGAGGATGAACTTGAAGAATGGAGACCAGACAGAGCGTGATTCAATCCCATTTATTCTTCAGTCTCTCTTCTTAGTCTAAGTCCCAAACCTTGAGTTCCTAGTCCCTAGTTCCTGGTCCCAAGTGCCTCCAAGTTCCAAGTTCTTTCTCCAAGTGCCAAGTACCTAATTCTCTGTTGCATGTGTCTAACTTAATTCCTAGTTCCAAGTTGTACTGTCTAATTCCTAGTTCCAAGTTGTATTCTCTCTCTAATGCCTAATTCCTACTCGAAGTTGTACTGTATGTACTTTTCTCCTATTCACAGTACCACAACTCTTTTCAGCTTGTCTGTGTTACTCTTCTTATGTTCTATTTATTCTGACATACATTATTTAACCACTGATGGTGATTTAAGTGCATGGCATAGTTCACAGTATTGTACTGGGGAAAACCATCATATCTATATTCTCAACTCCTGTAAGAACAGTAGGCCTCCCTTTTGTTTTTATTTACTTGAAACAAGGTCTTGCTGTGTCATTCTAATTGGTCTGATGTTTTTTATGTATTTCATGATTCCTTCCACCTGATAGAGCTTGAACTGAGTCAGCTTCCTCAGTCACTAATATATATGAATACCTGATATATTGTCTGAACTATCTAATGGTTTCAAGATATTCTTTTCAACATTGACCTTCATAGGAAATTAGCCCATTTTTCTCTTTTTTTCATAATCTTACAATCTGGAAAGCATAAGATTTAGGAATGGCATGCATGACAAAGAAAATAGCAATGAATACCAAAAACGAATTTTTAGATGCCTTTTAAAGCATAGCTGTTCAGGGCTGGTATAGAATCTGGTTTCTCAGCTTTCGGCACCAAAACAGTACACAAATTACTGTGGTTTAATAGGCATTAATTAGGGGAAGAAGGACATGGAGGCAGATGTTGGCATGTCTCCATGAGTCAAAGATAGTTGACATATCTAGGTTGGGTATTGGGTTACACTTCTGATTGTATGGGCATCTTGTAATTGAGCATTACCAAACTTATAAAACCTTTGATTAACATTAAAAACAATTGTATAAAAGCTAAAAAAAAAAAAAAAAGAAAAAAATAGGCATTAATTTTATGATTGCATATCATGGTAATGTAAGACATTATCAGTGGTCAAAAACTGAAATGTGAAAATTGTCTGGTTTTTATGTACTAGCTATTTAATAAAATATAGAGATTACAAAGCCAGACAAGAATAAAGCATTTGAATACCATTCTAATTCTAGCACTTATGTAAAGCATACAAAAATTGACCAGCTCATATTTATAGCGAGATAAAAAAGATAACGGGAATGAGAAAGAAAAGCAAAAGGGGATGGAAGAGAATCTATTGGCAACAGCAAGATAATAAAAATAGAAAAACCTACAAATATGAAGCAGGCATCTGGTACATACCTGAGATCCTAGCACTTAGAGAAGATATCCACAAGTTCAGGGCTACTCAACCATCGTGAATTTCAGGTCACAGTGGGGTGAGTGGAACCATGTTACCAGACAGAAACACTGTTAAGGTAGAGAAGATTAAGGAACTCACATAATTTTCATAATTGAGAATGGTAGGCGTTTGGATCTGCTTCCGATCCTGTTCCTGTCTTGGAACATGTGACCAGGACATCTCACTAAAAGGACCAGGACAACTGGTGACGTAGCATAGAGCCCAGAGTTCTGCATGCTAAGGAGGTACCTAGCAGGGCTGCCCGAGGGATTAGCCACTAAGCTTCCCTTCACGGACACTACTTCCTGCAAAAGGTATTTAACCTCTGGTCCACCCTGAGGAAGTCTTATGCATCAACTTTTCCACCATGAATAAGCAGTTTGGACATGCAAGGACTGTCTCCATCTGCAAGGACTGCCTTAGCGGAAAGCCTCCCTCCTACAAAGCTGTGCCTAAGTCTCCTCATAGAAGGCCCCTCCACCCTCTTTGCATTTACTGTGAGCTAAGCCAGATTGCTCCAAACCGGAGCTGATCGCAGGCTCTTGGAGCCTGTTCTTGATGCTTCAAGATTCCCAGTTCCCAGCAGCGTCAAGGTGTCCAGGAGTATGAAAACCATAGCCTATGACATTTCTCATGAGGAGAAACAGGTGCTGGGGTGCTGGTGTCCTCATCTTAGGCTATGCTTGGCCTCCCCTGAGGCAGTGAGGAAGGAATGTAGCCAAGCAGCCTTGCATTTCATTTCCCCAAGTAGCATTCACACACCTCAGCAGCAGGGCTAACTGCAGACCCATAGGTCACCCATCACTACACTGCACTGTAATTCACTGCAGGAGAAATCAGTTAGAAACACCAGAAGTTTCTTGTTACAACAAATTACAAGTGAATTTGTGTTTAGGAGAGCATCCTCATTCTCAAGTTAAACGGTGTTTAAGGTGATAAATAAAAGAATTATTGGTATTTTGAAGCAACATTATTTACAAAGTTACTAGGAGTTGTGTTAAAATCTAAACATATGCAAAATATTTACCTCAAGGAATTGAAAAACTTGGAATTCTTCAAATTTCTTGGGGTCACACGTGAAGAATTTTATAAGCTATCTTACAAGGAAAGACAAATAACAATAGTGTTCCTTTAAAACTGTGTGTGACATTAGGAACAAGTAGAAGTAGGTAGTCCTGACCTAGGAAGAGAAAGCTGGAAGGTATATAGTATATAATATAGTTTCTATTATTGGAGACTTAGATAGGAATTAATGTTACAGTGCTATGCTTTATGTAAGGAACAAAACATATTTGCAAAATAGTTAATTGTTTAAAGTACTGTGTAATTGATTTTTTTAACATATTACCAAATAATACAAAAAATTAAGCCCACTTACCTCAATGAGAGTCATCATTGCTGGGTACTATTGAGTGCGATTCTTTAGAGTAAGCTGGATTTTTTCCACTGGAAAGTTTTTTTCAGTGACTCGTGCACTGTGTGTCTAGAAAATGAACATATCAGACATAGTCAAGTGTGTATTGTAGATTTAAGGAAGAGAAGAGAACTTTAGACTCGACTTATAAATGTTATTCATCAAAAAAGCTAAAGGAATATCTATAAGTACTGAAAACATACAGAATTCAATAGGGTTTTCATAAAGAATAGTAGACTTTTAATACTAACATAAACATGAATGTTCATAACCAAAATATGATTATAAATATACAAGCATAAACCATTGCTGTATTTCCTTCCTTTAACTTTTAAATCTTTATCTCTTATTTTCTCAGTATAATCAATAGTTTATACTTACATAGTGTTCCATCAATATTTAAATTAATATGACTATGCTTTTCAATTTTCTGTTAATTTACAAACTGAACTCGACATTCAAATATTTCTGTAAAGCCTCCCAGAAAATCTCAGAGGTTTTTGAAGACAACCTTAAGCATAAAGAATGACTAAAGCAGTTTTATGTATAGACTTATGTGTTAGCACACATTGAAATTTGAATGTTAGAAATTTAAAGAATACTATACATCAGAAATACAGGACTTTTGGAGGTTGAAACTTTATATTAAGGGTGAATTAATATTACAATTTGTGGTTTATATTCATTTCTAAGTTTAAAGAATAGAAAGCTTTTTAGTTCCAAAAGCTATATGAGATTATTTGAGGGTGGCATAAAACTGTCTGATGGCTGCTGACAGATCTCTGCCTATAAAACAGTTGTTCCACAGGCTGAGCCTCTGACATAAATACTAGCAACATTGACACCTATTTCTGGGGTTGTCTGGAAATTCTTTCACAAACCAACCAATGTAGTTTAATAATTGTCAGAATTCTGTAAAATGCTTGTTAGGAAATGAGGTGAGAAGAATTCTATGAATTTTAACCATTACAATATTTAGGTGAAAAGATTTTTCTCCTTTTATTAATATATAAATGAAATGTATGTTAGTCTAAGCTTTCTAAAATCTAATATACTAAGCCTTCCTGGTTAACACAGTTTTAAATGAGTCTGCTATAAAGATTTGACATCCTTGTTATCAACTGAAAGAAAAATTTAAACCTCAGGGAAAATGAATTAAAATATAAAAGAAACTGTACATGTAAAACTATGATCAACTGCTTTAGGGAAAAATATAATGATGTTGATTTATATTGTATTTAAATAATGAGGAGGGACCATTTACCTGGCACCACTGTGAAGAATAAATTTTTGAGTGGGGGGGATGTAAACTCACTAATCATTGCATAGTTTCAAATATCTATCTATCTATCTATCTATCTATCTATCTATCTATCTGTCTATCTCTATTTACATATACATATACATCATATACATATACATCATATACATATACATCGTATACATATACATCATATACATATACACATACACATACACAAGCATATACATAAACATAAACATAAACATAAACATTATACATACACATACACATACACATACACATACACATACACATACATACATATATTTGGTTTTTACAAGACAGGGTTTCTCTGTGTTGCCTGGGCTGTCCTGGAACTCACTCGGTATACCAGGCTGGCTTCGAAATCAGAAATCCGCCCGCCTCTGCCTCCCAAGTGCTGGGATTAAAGGCTGCGCCACCACCACCCGGCTTCAAATATTAATGAAATTTAAAAGCAATTTGAGGTCTCCATATACACCAGTGTTCCTCAGACACTTGAACGTGTTCCCTTTGTATAAACTTTCAATTTTGGTTGAATTTAATGTTAATTTTTTACTTTATTCATATACAAAATAAATATTGTGAATTCTCATCTCTTGCGAATTGTCTAGTTAGAATATTTTAGGAAAACCCTGTGTTATCCAGCAATTCAATGTTCCTCTTGAAAATAATTTTGCTTTGTTTTAAAACATACCCTGTCACCTTCATTTATACTATAGAATTTGCATTCAGAAACACTATTTAAACCATCAATGCCAGTGCAGGCAGGGACAATCATTACTTATTACCTGTTACCTTATTCTATGCTTACACTAAGTTTGTGCATTGATTTGCAAGCAATAGGTGGAGTCTCATGAATCCAGTGAGTTCTGTAGAAGGGAAACCTTGTACCCTTGCACAAAAGGAAAACCAACATGCAAATAATTGGTTTTGTGGTTGTATTTTTTTTTCTTATCTAAAGTTAACCTGAAAGCACTAAACTTCCATTAGTGTGTTCGTGTAGGTGCTAGGGGATGTACATATAATGCCCAGGGTAGTTATAGTCAGGAGTAAAACTCATTTTTTTCCTCAGTGCCTTAGCAGTAAGTCAAAGATTGCTATAACAAAAGCCCATTTTGCATATGCAAGTAAAACTAGACAAAATATCTTGCTCGTGGTATGTTTTGTAATCTCTGCAGAAATTTATGAATGATAGAATCCATTGAAGAATGACAAATCTTTAATCATGTTGAGCAAGAAACTTGGATTGTTATAGGAGAAAACAAGTCCAACTGTGAAGTAAAGACTTGAATGTGAAGGCTTGCTTGTTGACCCTATTTTTGTATAAATTTTTGACCAGCTTAAACTGGTCAAAAAATTATATAATTAAACAAAAATAGGATGGAATTTTACAATCTGCCTTAGAGAGCATGTACGGACCTTAGCCTCTGCATATGTGTAACAGTTGTGCAGCTTGGTCTTCATGTGAGACTCCTAACAGTGGGAACAGGATCTGTCTCTGACTGTTGCCTGACTTTGGATCCCTTTTCTCCTACTGGGCTGCCTCATTTAGCTTCAATAGGAAAAAGTCCATCTATTACTACTGCAACATGATATATAAGGACCCCTCTTTTCTGAAGAGAAAGGTGGAGTGGAATGCCTGTCGGGTGGGGAGATGGGGGACAAGGACTGGGCATAGAGGAAGGAGGGGAACTGCCATGAGAATATAAAATAAATAAATTAAGTAAAAAAAAAATCTGCCTAAGAGCTGGTTGTATGTTCAGAGTAGAGTACTTTCTTAGTAGGTGGACAGCCCTTAATTTGATCTCTAACCCTGAATAAACTTTAAAACAAACAGAAAACCCTCCAAAACAAAGTGAAAACAGTAAAAATTAAACAGACTAAGGAAGTCTTACCATACAGCACCATATGCAAATTTACAAGATAGTAAGAGAATACTGACTAGTGAACTATGTTGACTGCACACTTAGACCGGGAATACCCAGCAGATTTCTGTGAATCGTCATTGATTTGAAATCCATCTGAGGTAACATTTCCAGTGTTTAGATTTTACAAGTGGTATTTGAAGGTTTCTTATGTACTTTCACTGATAAGTGACGGTTAGAATCCTTTCTTTTTGCAAATGTATTTAATATTATATGGTCAAGTAAAACTCTGGAATGTCACTATTGGAATGGTAGCTTGATCAACAGATCTCTTGAAAACAATTGTTCATAAATATTAAAGAAAACACATGAAGAAGCCTGAGATAGTACATTCTATAAAATATTACAGAGTTTTCTTACTCTTGTGAAGTAGCTTTACAACCGTTGTTATTCCTCCTTTTATGAGACATGTTTTGTTTGTTTGTTTTTAATTTGTTCATTGTATCAAAACCAGTGGAGCAGAGACACCCATGCTACAGAAAGCTTATCTAATACTTGAAAAAACAGCTTTATATCACATAGAAAGAGTAACTCAATGCTGTATAAGTAGTGTTACCTGTCAACTCCTTAATTGAAATCCAAAACACAGAGACACAGAGGCAGAAGAAATGGTTCAGTGGCTGTAGACTCTGTTTTCGTTTGTTGGTTTGTTTGTTTACAAGACCTTCTTCTGTTGAACACCTACATCATGAAGAATAACTCTAACTCCAAGAGATCCAATAATTTCTGACCTTTACAGTTTTCTGCACAAAGATGGTATAAATGCACATGCAAATGAACAGACACATATGCATACTCACTGGTAAATACAGCATTATGGAAAATGAATATCTATCTATCTATATATATAAATGAATATATATATATATATATATATATATATATATATATATATATATTCATTTTCCATAATGGGTGGAAGGGTGGGTGTTGGGTGGCATAGGGGGTTTCTGAAAGGGAGACCTGGAAAGGGAAAAACAATTAAAATGTAAATAAATAAAATTATATATATATATATATATATATATATATATATCCAAAAGATTTTTTTTATATTTTATTTAAATGCCTACTAGTGATTGATTGCATAATTTGAAAATTATGGTATTTATTTTTACCACATGTACATTGAATAAAACAGTGAGTTTTTGTTATTTTCATACATGTATACAAATATTTTGTTTATATTTAAATCTCTTATTATACTGTTGTCCCAGCTGCTTTTTGTTTGTTTTCAAATAGTCTTATTGAGTAAGCTATTTCTTCTGCTCCAAACTATTTTCATGTTATACATATGCTATATATAGTATTTACATCATATACATCATGTACATGAAGTTTATATATCAATATAACATACTGGTAAAATTATGTGATAGAGATTTGTTTATTTTGTTCTCATTAAGTGAAGACTCTCTTTGAAATCACTGTGTAGTAGTGAATGGTCTTCAACTCTATCTTTCTATCTTAACTGTTCAAGAACTGGAATACAGGCATACAAATACATGCCCACCTTATTTTACTTAATGTTGTGATACAGAGCTCATTGCATCTGTTTGTTCAAATGATATTTTCTTCTTCTATATATCTGAATAAAACATTTTGTGTGTGTCTGTACCACATTTTCTTCGTCTATTTATTTGTCGACATGCATCTGTGTTATGTTACAACATCAGTATTCCTAAGGTTAATTTTTACTTGAAAATAGCAGGATGCACTCATGTTATGCCAAGATGAAAAAGATATAATACAGTATTTGAGTTCTCAAGTTCACAATAAACATGAATATACAGAGAGAGCTGTTGTTTTTGACCTAGAATCCTTTAGATCTTTACCAATAAATGGCAGAGATGTGTTTCTGCATAAACATCCATGCACATAAATGCTCCTGTATCGAAAGTATAAAGATGCATGTTATTTCGTCTGCTCAAATCTTATGCCAATTTAGATCTTTCAATTTGAATATCAGTTTTATTTTTCTGTTGACTATTTCAGTAACATTAAAGCTTTCCTATGAATATTTTTGGTACTTGGAGAAACTAGTAATTTTTTTAAAAAGGTCTACATTTTATGATCAAGGTCTTAAATACCTTATAACAGTGTAATATTTTATCTTTAATTTGTTCATAAATCTGTACTTTATTATTATATTGTTAATTATATGTCCTATCATCATTGCAACAAATTAAGCCCCTGAATACAACTATAAGCCAAGGAAATGCAGACAACATAAACCACTCTATTAATTATATTACTACGAGAACACAACACGTGTCAATGTAAACATCTCTCTCTCTCCTTTCAAATGGAAGAAGAGATCATTTATTTTGAACCAAAACAGTGACCAAGTCCTGAATTAAGTAGCCTGAAATACCATGTTTTATTGTGGCAACAGTGTCATGACGATCAAATACTCACAGAACAAAAGAATTATATTTTAATATATTTTGAAAATATGAGTGGGATAACTAGTTAATATATTATATTTGTGCTTTAGGCCATAGATACTTGATGACATCTTTATATTATGTTCCTATGTTATAAAATAGATAAAAAAAGATTTTATTTGACTGTCATTAGGATGTTAAATTAAATAATTATATGAACAATGAATTGGTGGTGATTAAAGATAACTTGAAACAATCCTGCTAGGCTCCTGTAACATTCCAATTTTTTTACAATTACAGAAGTTTTATTCAGTTAATCATGCTTCTACGACCTTTAATAAGCTTATGCTATTTTTCATCTGACCTCAGTAAAAGCATATGTATTTCAGTTTTGGATGCAGTAACAGAATGATGTAACTAAAATTTCCTTTAAATTTTATGTTTAAATCTTAGACGAGAGTTGACAGGCTCTCATAAGTAGGGTCTGGGAGCTCTGATCCAATCAATGGGATTATTCTTTCACGGGCTAACACATTCATGGCTTTATTAAGAGATGGTAGAAACTAGGTGGTGGTGATGATGTGGGGAAAATCTTAACTGACTGCCAGCCTTAGAAAGCTGTACTCAGTAACTTGATGTGGAGCACATCCTTGTTTTCTGACGTCAAGTTCCTGTTTTTGTATCTTGGTAGCATCTTGGATAGATGTGTTTCTAAATTTATATTAAAGAAGGACTCAGAAATGGCTCCCTTTAGCTGAGAAAGTAGAAATATTTCCCTATTTGATTTCTAAATCTTATGACTTCTTTTTATTTGGCTGTTATTTTTACATTTAAAAAGTCAACTTTCCAATTTCTGGAGTGGAAAAAGAAAAATAAAGATCTAGTTCTATTCTAGTTTTTCCGCTCTTTTGAAATACCTATATATTTTATTGGTTACTTTTAGAAACAATGATACATACATTGTCTTGTTATATAAGAAATTGGCAATAAAAGAAAGAAAAAGAAAGAAATTGGCATGCATATTATTGCTATTTTGTCAAAGTTTCCTGAATAGATGGACATTACTTATACAACAAATTGTTTTGGATTTTTTATGCACAGTATATTTATAATGATAAAATTTATTTACAGACTATATATTCAATTTACTTCATTACTGTAATTCTCTTAAGTAACAATTCATTAATTAATTTCTTTCACTTACCGAATTACGTTTAGACTTAAATGCTTGATAATAACCGTAGCACAACACTTTACATATGTGATCCAGCACTTGGATACTGAAAGAAGGAAAGTTAGAAATTCAAGGTCATTCACAGCAATAAAGCAAGTTCAAGTCCCTTCCAGGATGCAATAAATGAAAAAAAAAAAGAAAAAAGAAAAAGAAAAAAATCAAAAGTAAAAACAGATTAAAAAACAAAAAAGAAGAAGAAAGAACAGAAAAAAGAAAAAATGTTTTGTTTTCATGTTTGCATTTTTAGAGCTAAAAGATGACTAAGACTCAGTTCTTCCTTTGAAGAGGTAATCTAGATGCAGTCCTTATGAAATACTTGAAACGCTGATAACTTGAAACTGTGCATTCTCTGTGCAATTTAGACAGCCAGACCTTCAGATTCGATTAAGTCCCCGTGGATTTCCGTTGTATTTCACAAAACTCTTTACCCTTGTTCTTACATGACTTACTTGCTCAAAGTTGAAAGCAAAGTTTTCATTGAATGTACTTGATAACTTTAGTATTTGTGGAAGGTTCTTTTAAAATGAAAAATTCACATCTAACAAAAAGTGTAAAATGAAGAAATAGCTCCAAGTCTCTGAGGTAGGAAAAAAAAATCTCATGTTCTATTTCATTTTCATTAGCTTTAGATGTCTAGCTGTTTTAATCAGAAACACACACACACACGTATATATACATATATTTTTGAATATTTGAATATATATGTTTACATACTTTATAATACATCATATTATTTATTATATTGGAACTATCATCATTTTCTAAATGGATGGGAGATAAGATATTGGAATAACAACAATGTAATCTACGTACATATGAGTAATCGGACACTGTTTTTTTGACTGAATGCAATGTGTTATACAACTTGAATTACTTGTAAATGTGTGATCAGTTGCTAAAGTCACAATGAAACCATGAAGAATTATACAAAATATTGGAAAATGCAAGTACTCAGGGTTTTCATTTTTCAATCAAAACTTCAGAGGAATTAAAGTCGAATATCATCAGCGTAGCATTATCTTTATTGTTGACTGTAGAAGAAGCACGCACGCCTTGCGATGTGTCACAGGAAAATATAGTGTTAGCCTCACTCAGCTCTCTGCAACAGCAGAATATCAAGCAGCCTCACCTTCTGTGCACCTTGTTGAAAACTATTAGTTATGCACAAAATAGCATTCTGCTCTGGCAAGCATGCTATTCACCTTGCTGGTGTAGGACTAAAGAAAGTAATTTTCTGACTCTTAACGGTTCTCAGAATTTATACAAGCTGCTTCAGTCAAAGGTTTCACAAGACACTTATATAAAGTAAACATTCTCAGATGATTTTTCACACACATCTCATTCTTTTTACATTGTCATTATTTGTACACTAATTATTGGAGGAATTTGTGTGTTCAATGAGACGCAGAATATTTTAAATTTGCCATGTAATCTCTGATAATATTTTTTGTTGTTTTTAAATTTCTGATGAGCTTAAAGATGTGGAGAGAATTATTTTACAAGTCGATCATTAGAGTGAGATCATCATCCTGCCTTTACCGGTACAAATGTCTTTTCCACATAAATCATAGAATGAGAGTCTTTAAATACAATGGCTGTGAAGCACAAGAAATCCCTATTTACAGAGGAGCAGCCTTCGGAGTCAAATCTCATGTGGTGCCTTTTTAAGACAAAGTACTAAAAAGCATAACTTGAGAAAACAAAATACAATTTTTAAAGTTTATTATTTCATTGAAACTTAAAAGAACATTGAGAATTGCATCCTTCTGCGATGCCATATTCAAAACTGTGCAAACTGCTTTGCCTGCAACCTGGAGTTGTTGTGTAATTTAAGTCCTTTATTTTTAATGAGAAACACTTAACAGAAACATAAAATAAAATACTGGTGACAAAAGGTTTCTTTGTTTGTTCTTAAAATGTTCCTCTATGTCTGCGGGCCCAGCTGTCTTAACTTTTATACTGTTAACATTTGTACAAGTGCTGAGAAGCCAAACATTGAAATTTATCTTTTGGTCTATTATAAAGAATTTAAAGCAAATTAGAAACAAAGATCAGCAACTGCTTTTTCTTTATGAGCATTGGCTCCTATGACATTGAAACTTTTACTTTTTGAAAGATAAAGTCATGATCATCTTTGTTTTGTTTTTTTATAGTTTCATGAATAAAAGTATAAGAAATTTATGACTGTTTTTTACTTTATATTTTACTTTCTTATATTATCTCTATTTTATTGAAATCACTGTACCATTTAGCCAGTGGCTTTTCTGACCTTTATTTTGCTTTGTGGTAAAGTTTCTAATCTGCCAGTTTCACTACCAGAAATAGAATAAGCTATTTGTTTTTATGTGAACAACAAATCTGCAGCTGGCTTTCTAGTATTTGTGGCCATAGGCCTTTAAAAGGTCCTGGAGATGAGGTAAAGAACTTGGGTGATAAAATGATACTGGATAATCCAAATGAACATGCTTGGTGACTTGCCCTTTCCTGTAATTCATAGTCAAATATCTTCTGTAAATGTATCTTTTTTAATTATTTGACTGTCCATCTAGTACTTTTTGCGTGATAGAGTGGAGACTATTATTCCTTCTTAAATTTATTTTTTGTTTTGTTTTCTTAAAATGAAATTTATTTATTTTTGAGATAGGAGACATACTATGTATTTCTGGTGAATCTGAATCTGAACAGATACAGGTAGTCAGAACATCCCTTTGTTCTTAACATCCTTGAAGCTTCAGCTACGTTCTTCTAGATATATCAGAAATTAATAAATAGGTGCTTTTCCAAATAGCTACATGTACATGCTAATTAAGAATCTATGTTTTGATATGACTCCCACCTTCACTATAATATCATTTTAACATAACATTCACCCCCCCATGGACTTCTCAAGAGCATCATTCAAAGAAATATCTTAAACGATGATTCAGTCTTCTATGATTTGGGAAGGGAAAAAAAAAGATTACTTTACCCATAAGTTACACCTGGTCCCCACATGTTTACTAAAAGTTCTTTTTTATTGGCTATTTTATTTGTGTATGTTTCAGATGTCATTCAGATTTCCCCATTTTCCCTCCCTAGAAACCCCCTATTCCAAATCCCCTCTTCCTTTTTGCTTTTATACCATTTTAATTACATGCAAGTATTAAGGTCAGTTCTAGGTTGAGAAACTAGCAATACAATAGATGCAAAGAGTCAAGGAACAAGCTAGAAAATAAACATAAATAGTCAAAGAACAAGCAAGGCTGCTAGGCAGGAATATGGTATTGGCCAAGGACAAGAAAGTGGACTTCAGGCAGGAATCTTACATTAGGTTAAAACAAAGAATTAATTTCAGGCAGGAATCTAAATCTTAGACTAGAACAAAGTAATTTCAGACAGGAATCTAAATATTAGGCTAGAACAAGGAAATAGACTTTAGATATGAAAATGACTTTGGACTAGAACAGGGAAGTAGGCTCAGATATTTTGGTTATCCTGATAAGCTCTTGTGATAAGATCATGTGAGTGTTCACTAAACTTTGTTTCCTTCTTACATTTATGAGGAACTCTGCAACCCCCAGTAGACCTGCAGGTCAGTTTTCGTCTAGTCTTTCCTACTGTGATGGCATCCTTTCATTTTACTTGTTCCTTATAAAATTATATTAAAGAAACATAAATTTCTTTTTTATTCTGATATATTCTTATCTATGTGAATATTATTAGGTTTTATCATCCTTACTCTTCATGCAATTATGTTACAGGTTTTGTTCTATAATAAATCTTTTCTTATACTAGCAATTGTTATTATCTTACTGTGTCTAAGGTGTATGCTCATTGTCCTATGATAAATACAAATACGTAGTGTATATATTGGAATTGATGCTATCCACAGCTTCAATCTTGAATGAGATATTTTAAAATGTTAATTGTTAAAAGAGCACTCAATAAATATTTTTATTCATTCTTTAAAAATTTCATATGCACATACAATGAAATATGATATTATCCAGTACTTCCTTATACTCTCTATTTGTCTCAAGATCTTTCTGGAATATATTTCTTTCCAAATTCCATATCCTCTACTTTTTATAAAGTAAATACCCACTAAGTTCTATTAGTGTTCATTAGCTGTCTATATATTTATGTGCACACTATCTCATATTAATGTAGACAATCTATCAATGGCCAAATTTCTAAACAAAAAAAAGAGTCACATTCTTCTCCTGTAATCATTAAATATTGATAGATTTTTAGGAGGAGAGTCAGGTCAGCTCCTCTGGAACCCATGCTGGGAGTTGTAGCTGATTGAACTAAGTGCAGGTAACCACAGATAGTATGAGTTTGTGCATATAATGTGCATTCCATGTCATTTCCCAGTACGCTTCTCTATCCTCTGGATCTCACAGTCTTCCTATATTCTTCGCCTGTTCCCTGAGCTCTGGTTGGGAGCTTGATAAAAAATGTTCCACTTAGGACGATGGCTTAGGAGTTATGAGCATTTGTTTTTAGATATGATGCAGATCCTGTTCCCAACGCCAATATGGTAGCTCATTAACTTCTTTAATTAATTATATCTTCTGGGACCTCATGCTATCTTCTGACCTTTGGGTGTGCTAGGGATGCAAGTGGAGCAATACACAAAATAAATACATCAATAATAATCAATAATGACAAATGTTGCATGCTACAGCCTTTGCCCAGGAGCTGCTGTGCTACCAGCCCCTCCCAGCCCATTTTGTTCCAACTGGCTTAGGTCCAGGATCAGCTGCCACTGGCCCAAACCTGGCTTCCTTTTCTACGGATCTTTAAGCTCCAGAGGTGATCTAGCACAATTAGTCCACTCCCAGAATCCATGTACAAAGGATGAACACTTAGTTAATTCTCTTAGAATTTGCCTTCTCTGCACAATTGCTGGGCACAGATACCTCACACCTGGAAAGATGTGCGCTTACCAGTTTATAATCTTTGTTTCTTCTCCAGATCCTTGGCCACTTGCTTGTAGTGGAGGCCACAGACCCTAGCTGCAAGGATGCCTTACATGATTTTTGCCTTCTATTTGTTCCAAAGCATGGCAGACAAAGCCCCTCTTTTCTTCCCTGAAGCTCTTTTCCCTTTTGGAACCAAATGTCCCACCTGTACCTTTTGCTCAGCATCTGACCTTCTTTATTGATACATCAGGAACAAACTAGGGAATAAGATCTTAGTATCAGAACTTCCCCTTACAGAAAAAAGATGTCTCGCTTTATGCTAAAAACCCATACTCACCAATTCTCAGCACTTTGACAAGTGATTCTTTTTCAATTTTTTACATGTTTCCTTGTGTCTCTATTCACTGTATCTTCCCTGTTTCTATATGAATAGTGATGAGTATGCCAATTTGAATTCAGCATGGAAGGAGCTTATTGTCACATCAGAGATTATCTTATGCTAGGGAAAAAAATAACAAAAGGCTGCCCACAATAGAAATCTTACTTCTGTTTAAGTTCCCTTTTAAAAAATTCATCCTTCCTTGACAAATTATGCACCCACTTTGCCGTCCGTCTGTCATAGAACTAAGTTCCTGTCATCAAAAGACAGAAAGGCCAGGCTGTTCTATGCTCATATTTAAAGCTGCAGTTTCCCATAATTCTCTCATGCCTTCTATCTTAGTTACTGTTCTATTGCTGTGTAGAGATACCATTAATAAGGCAATTCCTATAAAAGAGAACATTCATCTAGAATTAACATAAACGTTTGGAGTGTTAGACCATGATCATCATAGCAGAAAGCACACAGGAACGCTGGAGCAGTAGTCAAAAGTTTTAAATTCTGATTCTCAAGCAGCATGGGGTGGGAGAGAGAGAGAGAGAAAGACAGAGAGAGAGACTCACACACAGACACACAGACACAGAGACACACAGACACACACAGAGCGAGGAGAGAGAGAGAGAGAGAGAGAGAGAGAGAGAGAGAGAGAGAGAGAGAGAGAGAGAGAGAGAGAATCTCAGAGTTTTGGCATGAGCTTTTGAAACCTGAAAGCACATTGCCAGTGATCCAACAAGAATCTTTCAAAATTCATCCTAAAATCTTTTACTAATGTGTGACCAACTACTCAAACATATGAGTGTCTATGGAAGTCACCCTCATTCAAATCACCACATCTTATTCCTGCCCTCAAATAGTCTTTATTCACATCATGAAGCAAAATGCATTTAACCCAACTTTAAATAAAAATGCCCATAGTATTTCACAGGCTCAAGACTATATTGAAGTCCAAAGTTTCCTCTGTAAGTTAAGGTAACTATAACACCTTGCAAAACCAAAATTAAAATAACAGACAACAAAAACAGGTAACATACTTCCATCATACGATGGCAGAGAATATAAGTTATCATTTCCAAGAGGAAGAAAGGAGGCATATTTGATGGACACAGTCAAAATGAGATGAAAAAACATGAGGGTGGGCTCCCAATCCTGTAAATCTATCTGTGATATTAAGGGGGTGGGAGGTAATCTGATGGCTCTTCCCTTCCAGGTTTTCTGACTGGAACATACTTGTCTATCTTATACTAATTCCACACGTTATCTGCAGTTTTTCTTTGTAGGTATCCCATAGCTTGGACATCTCCAACATTTTGGAGTCTCCAATGCAATCAGACTTTACCTTCATAGCTTCACACAACAGTCTGTTGAGCCTTCCATTAAGGGACTCCCATGTCATATTCTGACCTCAGTGGTTTCCCTACAATAAAGATTCCACAGCCACTTTCCTATATCCCTCTTGACTCTAGAGCAGACTTTATGAAGGAAGCTGCTTAAGTTCTTCTGTTTGCCGGGGATAGACCCTGGCCCCGTTCTTTGGATGATAAATTAATAAGTTTTTCTTGTTGCTTACACATAGGAATTTCTTTAGGCCTTTTCCTTTCAGAGTGTCAGTAGTAGACTATATTTAAATCCCTTGTCAATGGCATTAATCTAAACCTCTTCAATTCAGCTACAACTGAATTGAATTCAAGGCAGATTGGTAAAGCAAGAACAAAGAGCAGCCATTTTCTTTCTTTCTTTCTTTCTTTCTTTCTTCCTTCCTTTCTTTCTTTCTTTTTTTCTCTTTTTTCTTTTTTACCTTCTTTCTTTGAATAAAAAGGCACAAGAATGGTCTCTAGGACATTTGCTAGTATCTATTCCCTCTGAACCCACTTGATCTGGGCTTTTATAATTCAAATCACTCTCAGCACTTCTGTCTTCAATGTTCCTAGTAGGATGATCCATTCAAAAGGACATGCATGGAAATGCAGGGACAAAAATAGAGCAGAGACTCAAAGAATGCCATTAAGTGACTGGCCCAACTAAGGATTCATCTCATGAACACACACCAAATCCTGACACTATTATTGAGACCATATTGTGTGTTCAGAGAGGAGCCTGGCATGGCTGTCTTCTGAGAGGATCTACCAGCAACTAACTGAGACAAGTGCAGATACTTACAAGTAACCATTGGATTGATGTCAGGACCAATATGGAAGAGTAAGGCAAAGGACTGAAGGAGCTGAAGGGGATTGCAGCTCTATAGGAAGAACAAAAGTGTTACCTAACCCAGATTTCTCTGAGCTCCCAGAGACTAAGCCAAAAACCAAGTAACATACCTGGGACTGGTTTGTGTCCCCAGGCACATATGTAGTAGAGGACTGCCTTGTATGGCCCTAGTGGGAAAGGATGGGCCTAATCCTGTAGAAACTTGATGCCCCAGGAAGGAGGGATGCTGGTGGGAATGAGATAGGGATGATGGGTGAGTGCTGGAGCACCTTCTCAGAGGTTGGAGGTGGGGATAGGATGGGGTGAAGAACTCAGGGCAAGGGGAACAGGAAGAGGAGCAACTTTGGAGTATAAATAAATAAAATAATAAAAATAAATGTCCAACCACTTTCTAGTTCTTTCATATTTATCCATCAAACAACAAGGTCAGTTTGTTACACCAATACCCCTATTCCCTATCCTCAGTCCCAAATTCTCTCTTAATCACTATTCTATCACCTTAAAAACCACCATGACCAAAGCAGCTCTTACAGAAACATTTAAGTGGGGGTTTGATTATAGGTTTACAGGTTTTGACTATGATCATTATGGCAGCAAGCAAACAGATATATTGCTGTAACAGTAGCTGAGAGCTCACAACCTGATCCACCAGCAGCAAGCAGAGAAAGACACTGAACCTTGCTTGGTCTTTTAACACTTCAAAGCTTATCCTCAATGAGACCATTTCCTCCAATAGTCCCATTCCTTCCAAAACAGCCCATTTGGGCTAAACATTCAAACACATGCAACAATGGAGGCCACTGTTATTCAAACAAACACAAACCAACACATACCTTTCCTTATAAACACTCTAACTTAACTGCCTATCGGACTTTCTGGTTTTGATTATGTTACTTCCTCCTATGTATAGCTGCAAATCTCCAGGTTCAGCTTCCTGTACAATGCATATCAATTCCTCTCTTTCCTTAACTTGACAAAACCTTCTGTCTACCCTAGTTTCTCTTTAATATCCCCAAGATTGTGACTTTGTATCCATATTTGTCCTTAATTGTAATTTCTATTATTATTTATGAATGAGAATTCAATACATAATACCATTTCGAGCCTTATGTTAATCATTATGCAAGCTTTTAAATTATTTTTAGAATTTCTCACATTGTCCATACTTTAAGTTACTTTATAGGATAATAGAGTTTATAATGACATTTTCATTACATATATTCACATAAACACATGCACCTCCTCATCTCCCTTTCTGTGTGCCCCTTTCTACATAAACAGGCCTCATTCTGCATCTCTGCTCCTTACCTCTCTCTTACACATACATCCATTTCTATTCCTACGTCCTCATTTCTCAATCTCCTTGAAGTCAAAGGAGACAAGATAAACTGAAGAGTAAATTAAGTCATTATTAAGAAAGAGAAAATTCTAATTTCAATGGGCAAGAAGAATGAGATTGTTTTATGTGATTACTTTATTTAACACAACTGTGCTAGATTATACAACCTATTGCCAATATGAGATACTTTTGAGATGAATATGAATTATATATATCCTAGTTTAGAAAATAGACTTTTTGACTTTTATAGAATAATGAGCCTCAGTGGCATATTTAAGTGCCCTTAAGGAATAATAGCTGGATCACAATAATTAACTCCATATAAGTAGACCTTTAAGAGCTCCTGTTTGATTTGCTTTAATTTCTTCACTATGGTATATAGCTCATGTCACAGCAATGGCACACAAAATAAACAAGGTAATATCTATATCAATTAAATGGAATCTGCAGTGATAATAACTCACTCTTGGCTTGCCAATATCATTACACAGTTGAATATACTGTGGTCCTAAGTAATGTTTCATACAGAAGGATATGCAAGGATATGCTGTGCTTCAATGACGGGGATGTCTACTGACTACTAACCTTAGGCATTGAAGCAACCTTCATTCAGTCATCTTTATGTAAATATTCCATTCAGTGTACATTATCATATATATTTACACACACACACACACACACACACACACACACACACACACACACATACATTCTTATTACAGAGAAAGGATTTCCTTGTTAGAATGGCTTTAACTTTTAAAACACCATGATCAGATGCTGCAGAGTTTTATCATGTATTTGTTAGTATACCACATATTCTGACCATTTACCCTATGTGTATGATTCGAGTCATTATCAGCATTTCTTACCAGAGTGGTACATTATTGTGTTTGCTACTTTGCCTTAAACATAGGGTTCAATACATGCAAAACAAGTTCTGTGCCACTTACAGAGATACCTCTATATCAAGTAGAATACTTATAATTTTCCATACTCCACCAGTGATATTGTCTTTCCTAAAGACCATTAGTTATAGTATGGCTTACTCAAAGCACTATATATTTTATGGACATGGAAACCTGAAAGTTAAGTTTACAGCATTGCCCGATTATTTATATTATTTCAATCCACGCTCCAAACCTTATATATTCCACTGATATTTGGAATGTCTCAGTTTTTTCATTCTCATGATGTTCCATATTTAGAATTAGATTGCGTATTTTCTCCATGTTAGTTTTTTCTCCTTGCATTAGGCATTTATGTTTTTTCTATGGCCTTCAATGCTTCATGGTTTATTTCTGTTTTACATATGAGAATTATTCTTTTTTTTGATACAATATAGTCTACTTATCTTTTCCCTATCAAAGGACTTATGGGTCTTTTATGAAATTTGGAAACTATGTATAGTACTGTTATAAATATCTATGTAACACTTTGTTAGGTCAAGATTTTTGTTTTGTTTTGTTTGTTTGTTTGTTTTTTTTGTTTTTTTTTTTTTAATTTTTTTGGTTTTTCGAGACAGGGTTTCTCTGTGTAACCCTGACTGTCCTGGAACTCACTCTGTAGACCAGACTGGCCTCGAACTAAGAAATCTGCCTGCCTCTGCCTCCCAAGTGCTGGGATCAAAGGCGTGTGCCACCACCGCCCGTATTTTGTTTTGTTTTTTTATTGTTTGGTAAAAATGAATGACAGTGGTTACTGAAAAATATGATAAGAGACTTTTGAGATTCTTGGGAAACTGGGAAAATTTGTGCTGTAGGTAATCTACATTGTTCATTCCCATCAGCAGTGAATAAGAAAGTCCATTATTCTGAACTTTAATCCACTATTGCAAACTCGATCTGAAGTGTTGCAAAATTCAAAACATGAGACATACTTTATATTCTTAATCACTACGTATACTTCCTTGATGAATTTTGATTTCAATCATTGGTACAATTTATGATCTACATTTATATTCTTCTACTACTGAATGTTAAGAGTTCATTATATATCCTTAAAAGAAAAAGAAATAACCCATGGGATATATCAGTAAGCTTTCATAGACTCATTTATATATTGTACTGTTCATAATAAACCCCACAAATTTGGTGTTATTTATTAAGGCACATTCTATCAGAATTCATAGCATGTCTATTATGTTCAAGATGCTGGTCTGTAATCTATCATGGAACTTCCACTTTCTCCCTCAAAACAGTCTCAAGGAAACAATTATTTTATGCTTAGTACTGTGGATATGGCAGTGTCATGCCTTCAAAATATTGAGTTTCTTGCCTCAAACTATTTTACAATGTGCTATAGAGCCAATATTTTATTAATACAATAAGTTTATATGAACAAAATAATTACCTGTCATATTTTAGTTACTGTACGTATATTTTACACATATCTAAGAGATATATTTAGATATGTGAAACTTTCATACATTTTACTTGGCATCTTGCTGATTTTCCCCACGTGACTCATTACATCTGTATGATTATAATTTTAGTGTTATTAATGATTTTAAATCTATTAAAGGTTACCAAAACACTGCCAAGCATTACATATCTTAATATATCACAATTTTATTCTCACATTACTATTTAAATCAATGTAGATCACCTTTAACTTACATTGTAAAATATGAAAAAGCTGGCCCTATGAGACAAAGGAAAGTAAGTGAAAAAGAGCTAAACCCAGATATTCCACTCATTTACTAAGTATATGTAAACAAATTTAAACAATTTATGTTTTCTAGATATTGGGAAGTAAAGAAAACTCCCTGTAGGTAATGTAACAAGGGGAAGATGTGTAGGACAGTGGGTGGGGAGTGGAGACGTATGAGGAGTATATACGTGCTGAGCTTTGATTTCCACAGTGAACAACAGGATACTAATTTCATTGAAACGGACAAACAAGTAAAGGTTTTAAGCTGGACTATGCTATTACCAGATTTAAGCAATAAATGAATACTCTGAACATGAAATGGGAGGCAGTGGATAAGAGCAGGAATGTCATGAGCAATATCAGAGACACTATTAAGCAATATTGTGAATAAAATTATATCTTCAAGTTTTATCAACAAAGGTATTGGGTTGCAAATCCTGGATACACTTTAAAGCTAGAATCAAGCTGTGAAATTCTTGATTAAGAATGACACTGTTGGTTTACCCTGAATAGGAATTGAAAGCCAGAGAGAGAGAGAGAGAGAGAGAGAGAGAGAGAGAGAGAGAGAGTCAGAGAGAGAAACAGAGAGAGAGAGAGAGAGAGAGAGAGAGAGCTCAAGGGTAAAAGATAGAATTCTATTGGGAAAATATGTTACCTAGGGCAGATATATGGTTTTTGCTCTTTATTAGACATTTAGATATGTTATACTTACATAGAAATACCATTTGGGTATTCCTGAAACCAGAGCTCTGGATGAAAGCTGTGTGTGTGTGTGTGTGTGTGTGTGTGTGTGTGTGTGTGTGTGTGTGTGTGTGATATGTGTGAGTATATCTGTGAGTGGGATGTGTGTATGAACATGTCTGTGTTTGTGATGTGTGTTTGGTGTATCTATGTGTGTGACGTATATGTGTGAGTGTATTTGTGTGTGTGTGTGTGTGTGCGTGTGTGTGTGTGTTAGACTGTGTGTATGATGTGTGTCTGTGTGCATGGGAATAAGTATTCTGCACAGTGGAGGGTCAAGAATCGTATCAGACAATATCCTACTATGTAGGGTAGATATAGGGAAGAGATTTCAGCAAAGGAAATGGATATTACTTAGGTGTACATGGAACAAGAGAGAGGCAGCCTTCAAGTCTACATGCTTAGAGGGAGTGATGTCAATATGTGTGACATGTTACTAAGTGGAATAACTTAGAAAATACAGAAACTACTGTCTTTTGCAAAGGAAGAGACAGGAGTAGATAACTTTGAAGCTTATTTCAGTAAGGTTGTTAACTTTCAATCTAATTAGGACAGAAGCATAGTGAGACATCATGGGGAAGACAGAAAATATAGTTAGAACTGTCAAGAATTTTGTTACATAAGGAAAAAGCTTATTCTACAATGAGGGCATTTGGAAAGCATTTTTCTTTGTTAGGCAGTATTTGCTGTTTAAAATTGTGCAGAGTATTGACTTATCTTTTATATAAACTAGGAAAACAACATTAAATATTTTGACAATGGATTTCTGAGTTGTTGGTAAGACATGGTAAAAAAATGTAATAATATAATATTAAAAAAATGTTAGCCTAGAGTAGAAAATTCAAAGTTTACAACAATTTAACAAGTACTAAATGAATTAGTATTATTGTCCTGAGCCTACATTACATTCTTCACTGAAGAAAACTTTTATATGAATGGATAGCAATATTGCATTGTTTCATAAGCTAATGTGAAAACAAATTATAATTTTTAAAGCATTTTCCAGATGGATAAGGGAATTTTAGCATTCTGTAAAAAAATGGTCATGTATTTCCTGAACAATATAACAAAACTTTAAAAGAACATAAACTATCTTGATAAGCTTTATCATAGATATAAAATATAGCCAATAAAGTACTATTATGTGTGTTTAAGATGATATGGGAAGTCATAAATAGCAATATTGGAGGGTTAAATGAGAAGAAAGTTAACTTTTTATTTTTTTCTTAGAAATTAATAAAATACTAAAAAGTGTTTTTATCATGTAATTAAGAACTAGTTTTTGGACTGTATTTGGGTTTCTTAAAAATATATGATGATAGAAATTAGGAAGATTATAGCATTAAAAATAAAGCATTTCTAGAAACAACAGTGTAAAAACAAAAGAGAACAGGGTATTTAAGGGGGTTGCAAAAGATGCCCTCATGATCAAGTAACAACTATTAGACTCTCATGTTACAGGGTACAGTTTAAAATCTATTGTCAACTTATCTCAAGATCTAATAGTGGAATGGTAGCCCTGCATGATATGCTGTCAGATGTAATGCAAGAATACATGTAAGTGGCATCATGTTTTGGTAACGTTTAGTAATACAGAGACAGCAACATTGTAACATTAATACTTTTATTGTTGACCTATGAGGGGATCTAAATGATTTTATCTAATTTTGTAGATGGTAGATGTCTAACTTAAAAATTGAAGTGTGTATGCAGTTTAGTATATTTTCAGATAGAAAAAGGTGATGAAGATTTTGATTGTAAAAATTGGACAGGAAATGGATAGTTACCTGCCGGGGGCCACTCCACGCGCGCCCCGGCTTGGGGTGGCGAGGGGGAGAGAGAGATGCAGCCTCTTCTTCTTTCTTCTCCTCCTCCCACGGTCCGGTTCTTCTCGAGGTAGCCCCTGGGCTGCTGCTGTGTGCTGATCTGCTGTCAGGGATCCTGTGGCCTGAGACTGGCACTAGTATCCCAGCCTTAAGACCAGCAAGGGGTTAAATAGATAGCTTGTGCTATCCTAAAAACTTCTGAGGGTAAGAGACTGCAGGCTGGGGTGATTAACACCTGTAGCCTAACTGCAGAGAATTAGGCAACTGGCCTTTGTTCTATCTCAGCAGGAACTGCTGGGCTCTAACTTAAGGCTGGGTCGCAGGAAGAAAAGACACTTAGAAAAGTTGCTATAGAGTTTATTAAGTGTAAAAAGTATCCTATAAAAGCTATCTGAGGGGAAACGTGGAAAGGTCCTGAGTGGGAAGAAGAAAAGATTCTAACAAACTAAAGATTCTAAGGGAGAAAAACTCTAGACAGGGGAAAGGAAAGGGCGACAGGGTTTTAACTGACTAACTCTATTCTAACTCTACTAACTAAACTTGCTCTCTGTCTTTGTCTTCGGTATTTGTACACCATTCAGAGTACATGATCACATGTTACAAAGTTCATCACAAGTTCACACCAAAAATTCAAGTCATAAATTGAAATAGAAGTTTACAACACAGAATGTTTACATGAATATCCATTAGGAGTAATTATCTAACTAGACATTCATCACCTGTCTAGCTCCACAGGTTCGCAGAAAGTTTGAAACTATAACTTAAGAAACTGGTGAAGTTTTGTATAGATAAACCCAGGCAATATTTTCTCTTCTGTCCTGGTACCTATAATAAATTGTGGATTTCCTCTATTGACCTAGGCTAATGGTTACGACTTCTTGGAATGTGCTCTAAGCAGGAGAAGGTCTAGGGGCAATTAACTGATAACACTCAGGAGACTGGCAGAGTTCTCTTGGCAGTTTCAACTATGCCTGAGGGACTTAATAGCAGTCCCGATATAAAAAAGCTTAATAATCATTGATATAATTTTAGGAATTCTTATAGGATCATCATTAAGACTTAAGAAGTCATCTATTTGTCTATATAGTGCCACTACAAGACAGTACATCTTTGTGGGTCTGCAGAGATCTGCTACAAAGGGGTGTGCTATTGCTTAGTTATAGTAGCAAATGTCTAATAATAATAATAATGGGAAAAGCATATTAATAGCAGGAATCTTTCCTAAAATTACGTCCACCACAGCCTTGCTAATGGGGCACACTCGTCGCAGATTATATAATAATCCGAGGCAAGCATTTCAGGATGATCATCTGCCAATTATTAGCTTGTCCCATTATGGCTCCTGACAGTTACCATACAAATAAAGGATATATGTTGAATCTATACTATGTACATAACCATGTGCCTTTACTTCTGTACTCATGAATGCAGCAAAAATGATGACAGATAAACTACACCATTTATTTTAGTGAAACTGCATGTCTGATTTTATATTTATGTGTATGTGTGTGCATGTGTGTATGTATATGTACTATATAGTATATATTTGAAGTGATTAAAGTTATTATGAAAGATTAATGAAAACTTGTAAATGGTCACATGGGAAAATTTTGATAAGATATAGTTAACAAAACTGATGTGATATTCATTGAACTGGCTCAAATGTAGTTCGAATTTAAGGTGAAATTAATTATGCAAATTTATGGAGAGATTAATCAAACTAAACTATTTTTAAACCTCATATCTGGATACTTTCCTGTAAATCCCATACAAAATAAAGGTTAATACACCATGGAAAGAAAGGTTTGCAGAGCTCAACAGACTGAAGTTCAGTCAGGGAGTCATTCTGGCTTATAATTCCACACTTGCTAGGTATTGTTCACAAGATCTTTATTTTCTTAAATTCTTTTTATGCTTCCAGACATAATGTCTCTGCCCATTTAAAGAATAAATCATGTGCAATGCTGCAAATTATCCAATAACAAAATATTAAATATAATTTGATATATTGATAGATTCTTTACAAAAGATCAAATACAAATTTTTTATTCCCAGATATGTAGAAATGTTTTTTTTATTTTTTTCATTTCACCTAAAATTAAGAAATCAATATAAGTAGAAAAGACAACTGCTATTTACTAACATTATCTAGCCATGAAATGATAAGAGTTTAGAGCTATATATTAACTGACAATATTCAACAAGTAAATCATTTTCTATTTTGGGTAAAATAAATGACATCTAAGTGAAGATTTCATACCCTTGTTATGCAGAGCTGTCTCTCAGTCCCTCAGAATCGACTCTTCTCATTTCTTAGAATAGTATGTTCATACCTGTCAATATTCCCACAATGAGGGATCTACATAACCACATAAGTCTATGTTTTATATAAAAATATTTAGCTTAGAGTAAGCTAGACATCCACAAGACAACATTAAAAAAATTAGCTGTCACACTATGTTAGGCTTTTCCGTTTCATTGAATGACATCATTTCTTTTAACTTTCTTTATACAATAGCTACACTGGTATGAATTTTCTTAAATATATTCTGTTGATGAAAATTACTTTGCCCAGCTTCCCTCATGTGAACATACAGCATGTAAGTGGGCCCGTTTTATTTTAAATACTATAGAGGAATTTAAGTCCAGTAACATAGTACTCTGGCTACAGATCATGTCCAAAGATATTCTAGGTCCCTGTCATTCTACTGTAATATAGACACACCTTTAATCCCAGGAGACAAGCAGATCTCTGAGTTGAAGGCCATCCTTGTAAAGAATAAGTTTAGGCTAAAGAAAAGCTTAGGTCAGGTATGGTGGTACACCACTTTAATCCAACCACTCAAGAGAGTAACATGCAGATTTTTGAGTTCTAGTCAGTCAGTTTTGTTAAGTCAGCAATTCATTCCAAAGGAGTTGAATCCGTCAGTTGGGAGTTAGTGCAATGAGCCCAGTGCGGTAGAGTTGAGTTCATTCGTGAGTTCATGCAGTTCAGTGCAAGTCAGCAGAAGCAGTTGAAGCCAGAGAATAAGAAGGAGACAGAAGATTCTATATCTAACTAAAGATTATGTAATTGGCATTCCTGAAATTTTGTGGTATAGTTTCGAACACAGCTATTTAAATGACAACAGTGTTTATTTCCATGTATACAATCAATAGCTCACATTACAGATAATGTGATTCTTTCCATTTTTTTAAAATAAAGTTAAGTGCATATAGAGAAAGTTAGTGGTATTTTTGTCCAATTAACCTTTTTTTCCCCAGTGAACTCTTGAATATGTCACAGAGTTTTCAGAAAAATAGTACTTTCTTTAAGTTATTATTGGTTTTATAGTGATAATAATTACATCTATTTCAGTTGCTGGAGAACAATTAGCAAAAGAACACTAGGTAACATAAGAATATTACGATTTCCTAGAATCAAAGTTCAGACAACATTTCAATGACATTATGTTTTTATTCAAACATCTACTTAAGAAGACTAATAATTTTCTGTAAAAATGTTTACAAATAAGCATTTATTTTAGAATATTTTCTCTATTATTTTAATAGATATATTTTCAAATATGCCAGAAATATGAATAAATATAATCAGATTTGGTAAATCATTTTTGCTGCATTTTAAATCTACAAATCAAGAACTGTTATAGTCTGAGTTTGCCATTAAAAGATTCTCAGATCGGGTTTCAGTCCTAGCAAAGAAATCTTTCTGACCTCACTATCCTTGTTTCTTAAATGTATCTAGAATCAACTATGGATAGCTATTTTATCTGTCTACCTACCCTACATGTCTGTTTGCAAATTAATTCTTGTCACACAATTTTAAACAATTTCAAGCCTCCAAGTGGCCCAAGAATAACCTGCTGTTTTTGAATCTAAAGATAGTTCTAGCTGATTTAAATGCTGTTGCTGTAGTGGCTTCTTCTCCACATTTCAGGACAGCTCAAATGCATACTTTACAGGTAAATTGTCCCCCAGCATTGATAGATATTGAGCCAGCACTAAAGAAAGTGCCTTTATGTCCTTTGAACTACATTGCTGTAAGTGTCTCAGCATAATGACCTCATAAATTCAGGGTTAGGAATCTGTCCTCCCTACCTGTATTCCATCCACCTCAAAGGAAGCTGAAAGATCTCATAGAAACCTCATTACTAAATCATGTATTAAACAAGCAAATGTGTGACTGAGTAGTGTATTTAATGTGGTTGCATAAGTGTAGGCTTGTATTCTTTTAACCAGATATTGACAGAATATAGTTCATACTTAACAAACTCCGGTTTATAAATAAATAGTGGTCACCTGGAATCATTCGTCTCACAGGAAATGTATATTCTGTACAAAGGAGAGAACTATTTTATAACATATTGTATGGTGCTTATATACATCTCACATTAAGATACATACTCTGCAACCGTATTATGATATACACTATATTAATCCTTGTACTGGTATGGCAGTTCTGGAATCAGTAGGAAATCAACTTAATATTCCTGTTACAGCAAGGGAGTTGAAGAGTGTACTATGAAGTAAGCTGTTGCAAAGAAACCATCATGTCCAATGAAGAGTTACCATTGTGACATTCTCTTTACTGTTTAAATTTTCATCAGTTGTGAACAACAAGAAGCATTGTTTCTGAGCATCATCTCATTCTACATTGTTAAGTATCGTTGTAAAGCAAGTGGCAGTACAAGTCAAAAGATGCAGGGTACCAGAATTTTCATGGGACCTTAATCTAGAAAAATAAAATAAAGGCAGCAACGAAAGGCTCAAGGAAAAATAATCAGTTGTTCCCATCCATGAATCATTCAATTGGTTACCCAAATCCAGGTAGTCAGCCATGAAAGCATATGCATACAAGAAGTAATATACAGTCTCACTGAGTTGTGTGTGTGTGTGTGTGTGTGTGTGTGTGTCACACACACATATATACATATATATATGTATATATATATATACATATATATATATGCATATGAATATAACAATAACAAAAATTTGCCAGTGAGAAGAATACAATGACGGTGTTGGGGGAAAGATTCTGGCATTGTCTTGTATTTCTTTATGTATAAAATGGAGACAGAATTATCTGCCTTAATGAGTGTTTGATGGTAGTGTGGACAACAAAGTGAGGAAGGATGCAGCAAAGGACATTCAGAAGTTTTGAAAGACTAACTTTCACTTAAATGACTTTATTTCATTTTGTTAAGGTACCAATTTTTATAGAAATTAGCCAGAACTAAAGTCTGTGTATATCAGTGGACTTCTATATAGTTAGAATAGACATATGGAACCTTTCAAACTTCATATTGGATTTCTAACTTTCACTAATGAATATATTTTTATTCTCTTGGTTACCACCAAAATATCTATGACAGTGTTAGAGTGAGAAATCACTTAGCTGGGTATCCTGCTTAATAACTCACACCCACTGCGTACCTCCATTTGATACTTCCTCATCTTCTTATATTCACTTTTTCTTTTCTCTTTCCTAGATGCTATATGGTATCCACAAGTAAAATTGTTTGCTAATTGGGCCCACCTACTAGCTAGAACATGAATTATTGTTTGACTTTCTGATGTTGTTTGACTTTACATTCATATTATACATTTAATGTTTATGTTAGAGATGAAGAATATTCATACATATATAATATATATATTTATATATTATGTCTAATGTATATGTGTTTTATATATATATGTATATATATATATATATATATATACTTACATCTATATTTTAAGTGTGCATTTCTCTGTTGATTGACACAGTTGATTTTATTTTCAACCCCAATAAGCCTGTATAAAAAACATGCAATGTAGTTATTATAATTATAAGCTATAAGTCTAGATTGTG
>JANHMN010000014.1:55951972-55964301 GCA_030674055.1 Rhabdomys pumilio
TCCTCCTCCTCCTCCTCCTCCTCTTCTTCTTCCTCCTCCTCCTCCTCCTCCTCTCCCTCTTCCTCCTCCTCCTCCTCCTCCTCCTTCCATTCCACTCAGTGGCCCAGTCCTAGTAACCCCACTCCCAATCTTCCCTCCATTCCTCCTCTCCTACTACTTTGAGGCTCTGCAAGGCTAGGTGCTTCCTTTTGCATTGAAGTTAGACAAGATACCCCAGCTAGAAGAACATATCCCACATAAAGGCAACACCTTTTAGAATAGCCATCATTCCAGGTGTTTGGGACCTATATAAAGACCAGATGCTCATCTACTACATATGTCGGGGGAGGCTTGGGTCCAGCTCATGTATGTTCTTAGTTAGTGGTTCAGACTCTGAGAGCTTCAAGGGTTCAGGTTAGTTGACTATGATGGTTATCCTGTGGAGTTCCTATCTCCTTCAGAACTCACAATGCTTACTCCTATTTTTCCATGAGATTCTCCAAGCTCCATCCACTGTCTGTGGGCATCTTTATTTGTCTGAGTCAGCTTCTGGGTGGAGTCTTTCAGAAGACAACATGGTCCTGTCTGGAAGCTTAACAGAATATCATTAATAGTGTCAGAGATTGGATCTTGTCCATGAGATGGGTCTCAAGTTGGAATTGTTAATTGGTTGTCCATTCCCTCAGTCTATGCTCCACCCCCATGTCTGCATTACTTAAAGTCAGGATGAATTTTGCAGCTGGATTGGTGTTTCTGTCACTCTACTGGGATTCCTGCCTGGCTATGGGAGGTGGGAATGTTACATATTTCAATGGTACTCAATGTTCAACCATTTTAATATCCGAATGGCATCAGGTATATGTACACGGAAGCATTAGTATTGTATACATGGATTTACTAGGGCATATCTAGGGAAATATAAACTTAACAACAAAATAAGAGAAATTTTAAAAAAATCTTCCATGCGTGATAATTGATAAGTAAAACATTTGGAAAATGATTCTCAGGTTCATGTGTTACAGGGCTTTTTCCAGGAAGATTTGAATATGTATCTACTCATTCCAGCTATGACACTAATGACAGACAAAGATATGGCTCCACAAAAGTCAATAAATGAGGTATCAGGGTTTTGTTCAGGAAATAAGTGAGAGTCTACGAACAAGAACATGACTGATTTAAATAGCTTCAATCACCAAAGAACTCACCCAACCACAGTTACAGCTTATAATATTTGGTTCATGTCTGACCCTTGCTCAACCAGCAGAGAGCTCTAAATAAGAATCTTAACTTTTAAACAGTTACCTAAAAATTGTTAACTTCTCATGTAAACTTATATAGAGCAAAATTTATTTGGAGATGTCTCTTCCTAATGAGACATTGGACTTTGTCCAGGAAAGGATATTTCTATTCAGAGGGAAGAGCTTCTTGGGAGAATGACTTTCTTTTCCATAAGAGATATTTGGTATGTCAGGAGAAAATGTTTTTACATTAGATTAGTTGGTGCTAGATGGTAGCTAATTTATAGAAGTCTGGGACAGTGGAAAATATAATTAATAACACAAAGTGTGTGTGTGTGTGTGTGTGTGTGTGTGTGTGTGTGTGTGTGTGTATTAGAGAGCTAATATATTTATTAGCTCTCCTGGAATTCTAGTAGTGGGAACTCTAGTAGAAGGGATGCAGCCTCACCTTACAAATCATAAACAAATGTTTGGCTTGAAAGAAATTAAAAGGATTCAGCCACTTCTGTCAATAGATTTTGGAAAATTTGCCAGGCAAAATCTTGAGACATTCAATAAAATGTAGCACGAAACAAAACTAGAAAGGACACAAACAGTATCACAATAATTCAAGGGGAAAGAGTGAGTTTTAGATTAAAGAAAGTAGTGACAGTAGTAAATGAAGGAGATAGAAAGGTATGAAAGATGGAAGAAGGAGCGCTGGGAACAGGAAAGGGGGCAGCACTGATGATGTAAATAAATAAATTGATTAAAAATATTACTCTATTGTACCAGGGTAAGGATAAAGGATTAGCATTATGTCTTCAAGTATACAAGTTTCTGGAGATGTTTAGAGAATATCACACATGATACCTTGAGAAAGTTAAGTGAAACATCTGTTGCTGCCTAACTTCAAGCTACCCAGTATCTACCACATCAAGGTCAGTTTGCTGAAAAGTGTCCATCTAAGTACATCAGTGGTACCTTGATTACAGACCCTGATATAAACTTCTGCAAACTCCAAATGACAGAAGTGACTACATTTACCTAAAGGCTAAAGTACTAATATATTATATACATTCAAGACTTTATAAACAATCTTGTTTATAATTACTAAATAAATTAGATACTATCATTACATATTTTCTCATATATACAGTAAACTTATTATTATTATTATTATTATTATTATTATTATTATTATTTTGCTTCTGGTTTTACTACTCAAGGAGTATTCCAACAAGTGGTTTTGGATAAAATTTTGTACTATTTTATTTATGTATTCACATAATTACATTAATTTTAACCAGATGGTAGAAACAAAGGACATTCACTCACCAATGGTTTTACCTTTAAAGTTTCACTTGATGTGCATATACTGAAAGTTTGAATTGTTCTAATGACCATTTTCTATTAATGGCACAGAAACAAAATGTCTGTGACTTAAGGTCATTATAAAAGATGCCTATTTGGTTCTCAGGGTTCTAAAGAAAAAGCCCTGAGTATGTCAGTTCTGATGGGGGCAAGGCCCAAGTGTGATGTCTTTAATCTTATTAACGAATTTTGAATATTCTTTTTTTTAAAATGCAGTGTTATTTCTCTAGGTCATGTAAGAGGCCATTTACATCAGGAGAACCATAAAAACAAAAGTTAAGAAGAGGGCTTTGTGCAGTCAAGTGGATTTACAGCTGAGCTAAGCATCAGACTATGTAGCTTAAAGTTCACACAATTAACCTGTAATATAGATAAACAAACAAAAAATAGTTCACGGTATCTAAACAAATTATAGCTTTGACTACTACTTTATAGGTCTTAGATCTTCATTGGTAACTATGTATCTACACATATAACATTACAATGTATATATTATAACTCAGATATGTGAGGCTCAATAATTGGCCTAGTAAATAAGACAATGTGGCCTGTAATCATGAAAAACTCAACATAGGTTTGGATCGGGGAGTTGTGAGGATCTTTGTGGTTTCCTGCTTGATAACTTAGCTCCACATTCAGTGAAATACTATCTCAAAGAAACAAACTGGAGACTGAGAAAGCAAGACACCTGACATCTTCTTGTGTCCTATGTGTATACACATCTGCACACGCAATGTACATATACCACACATATGTTCTACAAATCCATAATGGTATTTAATATTTAAAGATACACAGTCTCACACATAGACACACACAATGGAGAGGGCATGTAATAACAATTATCAAAAAAGCATAAATTTTAATGTCCATGTAAAATATATGAAAGGAAGTAAAAAAGATAAATGGAAAAATTATATGACTATATCATCTTCAAAGAGTAAAGGAAAAATAGTTTTGAAAAATTAGATATCTATGTATATTTTACAATATCATAGAGAACTTAAAAGTTTTTAAACAGGATAATCATTATTATTGATAATTACTTATTTGTGCTAATGAAGTTGCAGTAATTCCATAACTAGAAGACATTGGATTTTCGGTGCTTGGCGTTATTGAGAGACCTCAAGGATGCAATTCTGATACTTCAGTGAGGACCAACATCAGTACAACCACAGATCACAGTAGCTCCTGGCAACATGGACCTCAAGTTGTGTTCTATTAACTATTTTTACCACATTTGACTGCTTATACACTACTCATGACTCATGCATCATATGCCTTGATAATAGGATAATTTTGTTTGTTTTGTTGTTGGTATTTCCTGTTATCAAGGAGAATATAACACAGACAGTTGAGATTTCTCATCCAACGTAAAGGTCCTAATGAGCTAAAATATAAAATGAGCTAAGACAAGCTTGATGCTTAGGAAACAAAGACTGAGGACTTTCACAGCACCTCTTCATAGCTTCACTGCTGCACTATGAAGTGGCTTGATGGTCAGGGAAGGGAGCTTCCTGCATTCAGAAACATCTAAAAAGTATATACTTGATATTTTAGCTTGGAAAGATTATAGTGCTTCATACAAAGGCATAAGGTTTTTTTTTTTTTTTTTAACCTTAAATTTTGGAGTAATTTAATTTGCCATTTGCATCCTAAATTTAAGCTTTCATATATGCACTGTTTCCAAGGCTTTTATCTCATAAACAGCATATTTATTTCACAGCTTGATGTTACAAATTGACAGATACTAAGTCGAGCTATAAATAATTAATGATATCTTAACAAAGCATCAACTGTGTGACACGTTAGCAATGCGGTGAAGGCATAAACATATAGTTCTTCCATAGAGTGATGTTTACATATGCAAAGCACCACAGCAATTTGAAAGAAGCATTAAAGTGTCCTAGTTTTAAAGACTCATAAAATATAAATTCTGAAAGAAATGAATATATTACATCATATTTATATTTAAGTAAGATTCTTAAAGTATTTTATGATCACTTTACTACTAGTACTCTGTTCTGATTGTTTAATACTTTCTTAAAATTTCAAGTTTATTGTAGAAAGATAGAAACGCTTTATTGTTTTTCAGTGAGCAGTAATTAGCTGGATGCCTTTTCATTTCGTTGATGTCCTGGAATATTGTACTGATCTTTGTGTTTTTTCTTTCCATTTGTATATCATTTTTCATTTCTATTTTTATTTGTTCTCTGATAGCCTCTCATTTCTTTGCAACCAATGTGTTATGTTAGTATCATCTGATTTGGCTAACCTAGCCATTTTCAGAGGCTAACCTAGCCATTCTCAGAGTAGATGACATATCTCTCAGAGAAGGAAAAGAATGAAGATTCCCAGTCTCCATCAGAATTGGCTGTTACTGCTATTTGTGGATGCATGAGAATGAGAAGAGCTAGATTCTCTGTGAGGAATGAATGAAAGTGTCAACCTACTAAATGTTCCGTAAACCTATTTGGATACCTCACATCTTAACTGTTTTGAACATACTTGAGCAGAGAAACAGAACATGTTTTAGTCTCCCACATATAGTGTGTATTACTTAGTTCTAACAAAATTTCAAAGAGATAGAAACTAAATAGAGTAAATTTATAAATCATAGGACATATAAATATACAGAAACATACATATGTACACATGTTAGTAAATAGTTGGTGTATATATGAATTATGGATGATGAAATGTAGATAAATGACAAAAAGACAAATAATAGGTAGCAGATAGATGATATATAGATCAATAAATGATCAATATCTTATAAATTGATCATCAATAGATAAATAGATAGATAGATGATACAGAGATAGAGCCAAGTATCAGTAAAGGATGAAATATATGTAGAGAAATGCTTCCTAAGATGATTACTTCATTTTTTCATATATCTTCAGAGATATGCTTGCATATCCTATTATACATATAGACTGCATGTTGCCCTTTGATTAAATAGCTACACAGTAAATAATCACAATAGTAATGTAGGGAATTCAGCACTCAGGAGGCAGAGGCAGGCTGATTTCTGAGTTCAAGGCCAACCTGGTCTACAGAGTGAGTTCCAGGACAGTCAGGACTACACAGAGAAACCCTGTCTCAAAAAACAAACAAACAAACAAACAAACAAATAAACAAACAAGTAATGTAGGCAATTGTGGTATAAAATGAGTTGTGTAGGTGAACATTTATAAATATAACCAAATGTAAAATAATGATAACTTTTTTATTGGTCATTTCATTTATTTACATTTCAATTTATCCCCTTTCCTTGTTTTCCCTCTGCAAAACCCCAATCCCACCCCATGCGTCTATGAGGGTGTTGCTCCACCTACTCATCCACTTCCACCTCACCACCCTAACATATCAATACACTGGGGTACTGAGCTTCCACTGGACCAAGGGCATCCCCTCCCATTGATGCCAGATAAGGCATTTCTCTGCTACATATACAGCTGGAACCATGGGCACCTCCATGTGTACCCTTTGATGGGTGGTTTAGTCACTGGGAGCTCTGGGGAATCCACTTAGTTGATGTTGTTGTGCCTCCTATGGGGGGTTGCAATCCCCTTCAGCTCCTTCAGTCCTTCCTGTAACTCTTCATTTGGGGTCCTTGGGTTCAGTCTAATGGTTCGCTGTGAGCATCCACATCTGTATTGTTCTGGCATTGGCAGAGAGAGCCTCTCAGGGAACAGCTATACCAGGCTCCTGTCAGCAAGCACTTCTTTACATAAGCAATAGTATCTGGGTTTGGTGACTACAGATGGTATGGATCCCTAAGTAGGGAAGTCTCTGCTCCACTCTTTGTCCCTGTATTTCCTGTAGACAGAAACAATTCTGGGTTAAAAATTTTGAGATGGGAAGCATTATCCTTCAACCAAAGGGCTGTGCCTATCAACTGGATATAGTCTGTACAGTTTCTGTCTCCCCTGTCTTGGGTATTTAAGGCTAATGTCATCCAAGTTGGGTTTTGGGAACCTCTTGTTTCTCTGTCATCTGAGACTCTATAGTGGAACCCCCAGTTCCCCATCCCCTACTGCAACACACATCCATTCAACTTCCTGACCTTCTCCCTTTTACTTTTCTCCTGTACTTCTCCCTTTCTCCCCCCACACCTGATTCTGCCACTCTTTTTCCTCCCATTCTCCTCTCTGTCCCTCTGCCTCCCTCTAAGTAGGACTGAAGCATCCACACTTTGGTCTTCTTTCTTCTTGAGCTTCATATGGTCTGTGAATTGTATCGTGGGTATTCTGAGCTTTGGGGCTAATATCCACTTTTGAGTGAGTACATACCATGTGTGTTCTTTTGTGTCTGGGTTACGTCACTCAGGATGATAAGTTTTTGTCCCATTCATTTCACTGTGAATTTCATGAAGTCATTGTTTTAAATAGCTGATTAGTACTCCATTGTGTAAAAGCACCAATTTTTTTTTGTATCTATTTCTCCACTGAAGGACATGTGGGTTGTTTCCAGCTTCAGGTTATTATATATGAAGCTGCTATGAACATAGTGGAGCATGTGTTCTTGTTATCTTAATAGAGACCTTTGTCATTAATAGAGCCTGCTTCAGTGAAAGTTACTTCATGAAGGTACAAGAGAATATATAAGACCTAAATATTACTGTACATTACTGTAGTCTTCAAAAACACTGCACAATTTGATTATATTAAGGTTTTTTATTTTCAATAAGAAAAATTTTTAATTATTTTTAACATTTTACTAAAAATCAAAATTTATTTTATTTGATAAAACAATATCTTTAGGTTGATATTTTTAAAAATGTTAATTTTGAAATTTTACTTACATGTTTTAATATTTTGTTTATAATTAAGAAACATACACACTTCTTTAGGATACATAGATTCCAGCTAGTCAGTATCAATATCTGCTGCTTCATATGTTGCTAGTACATAGTCTTCAGACACAGCCCTGGCAAATTCTTCTCTCCAGTGTAAGTGGCCTTCTTTGGAATATGTTTTAAGGGCTGGCAAGAGGGTCCGCTTAAGTCAAGATTTTATTTTCTGACATTGTCTAGATCATTTGCTGACTAAATATTTTCTTTACCATTTTTAAACATATAGTGCAACATGTACTTTCATTCGAAACTTTTAATAATCATAAGTGTTATTACTATTTATTAACAATTTCACACATACAAACACATATGATAATACAATCTGGTCAAACTCACAACATCCTGTCATATACTGTGTCCGCTTACTCTCAAGAGCATTCTCTTCTCAGCAAGATCCCTCTCTCACTTTTATTTCTGTGTTGCTGTTATTGTTGCCATAGTTTATGAGTCTCTGATTTTAACCTTTAATCAGGGCCAAGATATGAATATAAATGAGAAATTGTCTGATGAAACTTGAATAATACATGAGTACTAATAAGACTGTTAAGCTCTAATTTCTCATCTTCCAGAAGTTCTTAACTCTCAATAACTACCCAGAAAAGATATGGGCTTTGTAAGACCCCTAGAGCCAAGACTGAGTGTCAACTAGCATAGTCTTGTGCAGAAACTGTCCAGGTTCTGTTAGATTTTATTTTTTTATTGTTGTTCTTGTTCATTTGTTTGTTTGTTTTTGTTTTGTTTAGTATAAGAGCCATGAAATAAACCCAAGAAAACATTTTCTATGTCTACTTCTCATCTGTAGGTTTCTACATTCTTTTCATTTTTTAAAAAAATTATTTCAGAGTCTTTGAAAGGGCCATATTGGTACTCCATTGAGAGAAGATTTTTAGTAAACTTGTTGATGTCTGCAAATTTTCTGTTCCACATCAAAGCATGAATAAATTGTTTGTGACTTCCGATGTAAACTCCTTTTCTTTGAGCCCTTCTTCAACTTGTGTTACTGTCATGCTCTACAACATTTTTAAAGGAAAATCATTGTTTCTAGGGTTGATCACTGAAAGGTTACCATATGGTGTATGACATTGTGTTATTCTAAATGTGGGATCACCTGGTAGCTCTGAAAAACTTGAATTAGAAAGTTCTTATTACATTTCATCATTCTTTTTTTAAGTTCTTGATTATCTTTATTTCCCAAAGGTCTTAATCTATGCTTATTACATTTAGGATTTCTCACTATGTTTGTTATAAATTCTAAACCAAACCTGTACTTTAACGTTTACGTTGTGATTACACTTTGATCTATTTTATTTATTGAGTTGTCAATGGGAAGTTCCTTTAATGAATTATTTATTTACCTAAAAAGCATGGATAGAAACTAATCACATAGTTTTATCTCAGAGAAACAGAATTCTTGATGAATTCAATAACTTATTGAAAGTCAGGGAGCAGGCCTTTAAGCAGTATGCAGAACATAGTTCTGTTGATGCTGAACTTTCTTCAGAACTATTGTGCTTCCAAAGATATGACTGGTGATTTTTATATGAATTAATGAAAGTAGGAGAAAGAAGAAGATGACTAGTAAAAGAGGAGTAGAAGAACTGACTTTCTAAATCGATTCAGATAACTATTTAGACCTAAGGAGCTCTTGTTGCACTGTTAAAGAGATGCCCAACAATGGGGTGTGTAGGGTATGGAGTCCTTGCTTAGAGTATCAAATAGCATAAAGGATTCTCTGTATTTCTTTGGACTACAGATAATGTTAGTGATATTCTCAGGTAATATTTGTTTTGTCATTTGAATTACCATAACTGAGAGAAGTAATAGCATTTTCAATATATAATATATGTCTATTTTTTAACACTGAAGCATTTTGGTGCCTTGTTTGTTCAAAGAGACAAAAAAGAGGACTCACACAATGCAAGAACTTTGTAAGCTTCCCAAGCTTCATCTGTTCTGAGTGTTTGGGGATTGTTTATTCCTGGTTTTTGCTTTGTCATGTTAATACCAATTCACACTGGAGACTTTGTAAACTTGAAGTCATTAGAAATGTTAAGAGTCAGGAGGAGTCAGCATCCTATAGATCTGAAAATCAGACTCAGATGGAGAGTTATGTATATGTTCCCCAATGGTGAAATTAAAACAAGTCTTCATTCAGCAGAAATTTCCTGAATTATAAATTAGCAAGAGTAGAGTTCAAATAAGTATTCTTGCTCTATAGGAAGCATGCCTTTAAATATATCTGAATATCATAGAAATACCACCTTTAAATGATGATTCTTTCCTAATTTTGCAGAATTTTTATTTGAAATTACTATATAATGATAACATATGTAATATCTGTCATCTATCCATCACAACAATCCATTCAAAACAAAACAGTTATTCCTGTTTTTCATGCATAATCAGTCTTATAAATAACACCACCTTAATATATTAATAGCTAGACTTTAGGACATGTGAAATGCACACATATACTGTATGAACACACACACACAGGAGGGGGGCATAAATAATAATGACAACATGTAATTCTGACAGAATAGGTATACATATCAGGTGGGGTGTGTTTGAGTATATACTGTTTTCCTCTTATTTTTCTTCTAATTTTCTTACCATTTATATTATTAATATAACTTGTTATTGGTTTTGCATTAAAACCTTCAAAGCAATGACTTCTGTCTACAATATCAATAGAGAGATTGCCTTGTAAGGCATTTTCGTAATTTATAGTATTCCCTGGTTCACAGTCTTTCCCCCTATAGGTCAAGTATAGCCTTGAGACTTCAGTAATGGGAAGAATTGTGTAGCAAATCAAAGTGGGTGGTCCTCTGTCTGCTTCCCACACAGACTTTCAGTTTATCTTGTCTAGTGGCCATCTATAAGTTTCCTTATATTAGAGGACACATTCCTCTCCACCTCCCCACTTTTTTTTTCTTTATGGAATAATAAAAAGGATTTCTTTTTGACACATCTACTTGCAACCTTTTAGGTATTCTAGATGAACCAAGTCCTTCCTGTGTCATTGCTCCATTAGTTTCTCCCCCTGCCAGTGGACATCTTTATTGTTTACAGCTGGAATTTCGTCATGTTTCCATGCTGAGTCATGAACAGTGACAAAGCTAACCAGAGGCTACATACATCAAAGAGAGCTAAGCCTTTACAGCTCACTTTCTTTCATAGGCAGAATATAAATAGATGCCCTCTACAATGCACAGTGATTTTAGTCACTAAGGAGTTGAAATGGGATCTTGAAGAATGTAGACAAATCCCAATGCAGTAAAGACGAGTTGAGATGTTGTGTAACTGTTTAAGGAAGGGTTCCTGGTGCTGCATCTTGGTGACTCTTGCACTAACACCAAATGGAAATGCAGAAAACACTAGGTTGACTTAGGGACTGTGCACAGGAACCAAAGGCAGAACAATACTAAATATTGCTGAGAGCATCCACCCCAGGAAGGACTTTACCTTCCAGGAGCTCTAGACTGGTACCACCCCCAGTGCTCACATGGCTGACTTTATCCTCTGTGTTCCATTTGGCATAGGCCAATATTTTTTCTTAACTTGACATTTTAAGGATATCTGATTTTGTTTTCTTTCATAGTCATTTGGAGGATAGGTTGTTTTAGAGACAAATATAGACATGCATGCATACGCAGCAGCAGCAATGTGTATCACAGGAAATATCTGAGAATATAAAAAAAAACAAATTTTTAAAAATTGTTGATAATTTTTTTTAAGTTTGCAACACTAGTAGAAGTTTACACTTCCATGTCACCAAAGTACCAATTATTTACGTAAATATATACATGTGCACAAATGTTTCAGAAAATTGTGAGCTTTATGCTATGTGAACAGGGACTATATACACACTCAGTTTGAGATGTTAGTGATGCTCTAATACCATGGGGGAAGGATTCCAGGGGTTTCCTTATGTGCCTGACTAGCATGGTCCTCTCAGTGGGGTCCCCTGGTTCCATGTTTAGATCAGAAATGGGTAGAGAGAAGCTCTGTTGCAGTTCTCAAGTCTTTGAGAGTCCCAGGGTCTAAACTCACTTAACCTTACTAATTCTTCTGTCTGGTGCAAAGTTCACTGGCCCTATATTTCTCTCTTAAAAATCTGACCTATCCAACCTGTTTTCATATAGCATATTATAATTACACATTAAAAATGAATTTTGTTTCAACTATTGATCTTAATCACATTGTCATAAACAGTTTCGGAGTATGATAATTAGGCAGTGGAAAGGGGCAAGACATGGCATATTATGTGATTTACCAAAAAGATTCCTTCAAAGAACAAACACAAAAACAAAAGGATGTGTGTGTGTGTAATCTGTTAAATTTGCTAAAAATGTAATGTAATAAAGCATAAAATTCAAAGAAATATTTTACTTTTAATTGATGACAGCTCCTCAGCAATAGGATAATAGAATGAATTATCAACCTCCTTTCTTTCTTATTTTCTTTGGTCTTTCTTTTTTATTTCCTCCATTTTCATAAGATGGTGTTTTTTGTGGCGGGAGCATTGGACCAGCTAGTATATGCAGCCTGGTTGGTGGCTCAGTGTCAGAGAAATCTCAGGGTTCCCACTTAACTGAGACTGCTGTTCTTCCTATGGGATCACCCTCCTCCTTGGCTTCTTCCAGCCTTTTCCTAATTCAACCACAGGGGTCCCAGCATCTGTTCACTGGTTGGGTTAAAGTATATGCTTCTGTCTCAGTCAGCTGCTTATTGGTCCTCTTAGAAGGCAGCCATGTCAGGCTCCTGTCTGAAAGTACATCATAGCATCAGCTTGGCCTGGCCTCAACAAGAGAAGATGTAACTAACCCTTGAGAGACTTGAGGCCCCAGGGAACAGTGTGTGTGTGTGTGTGTGTGTGTGTGTGTGTGTGTGTGTGT
>JANHMN010000014.1:55971391-55994827 GCA_030674055.1 Rhabdomys pumilio
AGAAAGAAAGAAAGAAAGAAAGAAAGAAAGAAAGAAAGAAAGAAAGAGGGAGGGAGGGAGGTAGGTAGGTAGGTAGAAAAGAAGGGAGGGGGAGGGGAGAGGGACAAGAAGAGGGACTGTACTATGCTTATAGATCGGTGCCATGTTCAGTTTTGTTTTTTTTTTTTTTTGTTTGTTTGTTTCTTTGGTTTTTCGAGACAGGGTTTCGCCATGTTCAGTTCTAATGAGATAGGTTTTCTTCCTCTGCAGAAGACAGAAACAAAGGCAGAAGCCCACAACCAGATATTTTAGTTAAGAGAAAGAATCTAAATCAGAATTCTACATCAGATTATTTTTCTAAGGAATCTGGAAGACCTGCATGGAGAAAAGACTATAAGAGTTATAGGGGATGAATAACACCAGGAAATCATGGTCCACCAAATCAACTAAGCAGGCTCACATGGCCTCACAGAGACTGAAGCTGCAAGCATGGATTCTTTAGGGATATGTACTAACTCCTCTGCATATACTTTATGCCTGTTAGCTAGGTGTCTTTGTGAGAATCTTAACATTGGGAGCAAGTGTATCTCTAACTCTTTTGCCTGTTCCTGAGATTCTTTTCCTCCTGTTGGTTTGTCTTGTCCAGCCTCCCTATGATATTTTTGCCTCATTTTGCCTTGTTTCACTGTTGTCTCTTGGAGGCCTGCTCTTTTCTGGAGGTGAAATGGAGAAAGGATGTACATGACAGACAACGGAGTTGGGGGTAGCTGGGAGAATTGGAAAGAGGGAAAACTGGCAGTGATATGTATTGTATGAGAGAAGAATCTATTTTAATCATATATACATAACAGCCACACATATACATATGCTGAAGAAATCTGATATTTCTATTAAAATGCAGAAGTTATAATCACTTTTATAGACTACAAATGAAATAAAAAATAAATCCAATAAAGAGGTTTTAAGAAGTGAATTATGAATATTAATTTTAAGAGAGAAAGGCATTGTTTCCAGAGTTACAGAAAATCCTTGAGGCATGAATGTAGCTGACTAATAAAAGAAGATTCCTGTCACACACCAGGTGAAAATTTGTTTAGGTATACTGACCTATATATGCCAACAGTCATTTCTAAGAGTCTTGCAATAATGTGGTTTAGATTAAAGTGTATTCTACAACTAGAAAATTATTAGTATGATCATTTTAGGAGAATTATGTACAAGTTTATATGGTAAGGAATGAAGACCAATAATTGTACTTTCTATAGGTGGTGATAATAATCTGAGTTCCCTTTTGCAAGTTTGTAGCTGTACTGATAAAATCATTTTAAAATGGGCACAGAATGAAGCTCATGGGCCATTTTCTTTATATTAAGAAGGGAATAAAAGGAAGATAAGTTGTCAGTCTTAACAGGCACTGATAATGGTGATATGGGTAAGAGGAGAAAGGATATAGAATGATATTTGTGTCTTCTGACCTCGGGTCAAAGGAGAGAACTAACCAATAGAAGTTGGCAAACAGCTTTCAAATGCATCAGGGGATCTTATCTGAAGAAAGGGAGGGTGTGCAAAGTTCCAGTGTAAGCATGCTTAACATTTGGGTTAATATGTAAAGTAGAGAAAGGTTAAGGTTTTTAGAAGAAGATGGCTTAGCAGTGCTTTGTAAGCAACTGCATTGAGGGGAGTGTTTCTTATGAATATAAATATGTTATCTCATTAAAGTAAGAATTATTACTCCCACTATTTGATAAGTTTCAAAGCCTTTCAGGTGTCCTTTGAACTGGTTCCCTGGTAAGGAGTTTGGCAGGCCAAGTTGGAATAATTCTTATGGGATGCTACAACAACTTATGAAATCTTGGGGAGATTGGAATGTCACGTCTCTACCCAAATCCTGGGGTAGACCTCAGATTTAATGATTTTGACCCAGAAGAACTTGCTTTCCTTTTATAGGCCTCAATGAAGTTTTGATTCCTCTACTCACCTACATTTCAGATAAGTGTGATTCTGCACTTTAAGTTTTGTTGCCATGGAAACATGAAGTGTGGTCATAAGCTGGTTATAACTGAGAGATCAAATTTTTGTTTTCTCCAAGGCTGTTAATGGTTATCTAGGTATCCCAAAGTGCCAAAGATTGAGCAAAGAATCAATTTGTACTTGTCTGTGTTGTGTTAGTGGAGTTGAGAGTGTAATCTATGGAAAATCCTATATAAATATGAGAAATCAAACAATTCAATGTGATTTGGGAGTAAAAAGTAGTGAAATTTTAATAGTTGGTTTGAGATGGTCTCGCTCAGTGCACGGTATATAGCTTCAGATCCAGAGCTTCCATTGATGGCACAGAGAAAAATCTAACTTTGAGAAAGAACACAGAGGGATTATGTAGAAATTTGACATATGATGTGGGCACAGCAGAATTTACAGTGGTTGAAATAATAAATAATTCTCTAAGTTATGCTTGAATACACTGGAGTAACCGTAGAATGCACACATGACTGAGTAATATTAAAAAGAAAAACAATCTGATTTTACATGAATAATTGATGGTCTGAATTATTTCACCATCAGTGAGGAGATGGTCACTGTGTGTATTCAGGCTGACTTTCAGGTTATTAATTTATACCATACGTTTCCCCTCTATTCAGATAATGGTTTTAAAAGATTTATACATATAATCATTAGGTAGTAGTATATCACATGCTGGATATGTTTTTATGACATGGCCATATAGCAGAGGACATCACAAGATCCTGGAAATGAGGGTAATGATAGACAAAGATGTAAGACTGGGTTCATGTATTAAAATGAACAATATTTGTTTTGTCACTACTTCTTATATAATTCTTAGCAAGCTACCAGCAATAGCATTGCAAGCAGAACTTGAGAAAATATATCCTTGAGTATCATGTTGAATTCTTCCTTCTAGCATTTTGTACCCTTTGTACCCATGTTTGTCCTGGAGGATATTCCTCCTCTGCAATACCATGAACCTGCAATTTTCCTGGATCACATTTCCATATCTGGATCAGGTAAGGTATGTTCTTGAGAAAACAACTGGAGGACATCTGGACTCCAAAAACTTTCACGTGGTCCTCTATCTGAAAAACAAACAAACAAACAAGCAAGCAAGCAAACAAAGAAAAACACTGTTGAATTTTAAAGTAGAAGATAATTGGTATCAGGGATAACTTCAGAAGTGTTAACATTGTTATCAGTTACCTATTTTTCTTGCTGTACCTTTAACAAAGAATGTAATTAAAGCCATTTGGGTTAGGGAAGAATTTATTTGACTTATATGCCATGTTTAACATCCTTAGTCATTAGGGAAATGCAAGTCAAAACAACCCTGAGATTTTATCTCACATCAGTCAGAAGCTATGATCAAAAACTCAGGTGACAGTAGATGATGGTGAGAATGTGGAGAAAGAGGAACACTCCTCCATTGTTGGTGGGAGTGTAAGCTGATTCAACCACTCAGGAAATCAGTCTGGTTGTTCCTCAGAAAATTGGACATAGTATCACTTGAGTACTCAGCTATACCATTTCTGAGCATATGCACAAAAGATTTTCCAACATATAACAAGAACACATTCTCTACTATGTATATAGCAGCCTTATTTATAATAGCCAGAAGCTGGAAAGAACCCAGATGTCCCTCAGAGGAGGACTGGATACAGAAAATGTGATACCTTTACACAATTGAGTACTACTCTGCTATTAAAAACAATGACTTCATGAAATTCTTAGGCAAATGGATGGAACTAGAAAATATCATTCTGGGTGAGGTAACCCAATCACAAAAGAACACACATGAGACGCACTCACTGATAAGTGAATATTAACCATAAAGCTCAAAGTACCCAAGATACTATTACAGATCACCTGAGGCTCAAGAATAAGGAAGACCAAAGTGTGGATGCTTCAGTCCTTAGAAGAAGGAACAAAATACTCAAGAGAGCAAATACAGAGACAAAGGAGGAGAGACTGAAGGAAAGGTCATCCAGAGACTGCCCTACCTGGGGATTCATCCCATATACAGTCACCAAACCCAGACATTATTGTGGATGTCAAGAAGTGCTTTCTGACAGTAGCCTGATATAGCTGAGAGCCACTGCCAGAGTCTGGCAAATACAGAAGCAGACACTCACAACCAACCATTGATTTGAGCATTGGGTCCCCAATAGAGGAGTTAGAGAAAGAATTGAAGGAGCTCAAGGGTTTTGCAACCCCATAGGAAAAACAACAATATCAACCAACCAACCCCTCCAGAGCTCCCAGGGACAAAACCATCAACCATAGAGTACACATGGAGGGACCCATGACTTCAACCACATATAAAGAAAGGACCAAGGGCCTCTCCTCCAACTGATGTCGTGTGAAGGCTGGATGCCCCAATGTAGGGGAATGCCAGGGCAGGGATGGTGGAATGGGTGGGTGTGTGTGGAAGCTCCCTCATAGAAACAGGGGCAGGGGAGATAGGATAGAGGGTTTGCAGAGGGGAAATCAGGAAGATGGATAACATTTAAAATGTAAATAAAATGTTTTCCAATAAAGAAAAGAAAACTGAACAGGACCTCAAGCAGAGGCTTGCAGTGAAATGTAAGGAGAAATGCTTCTTGCTCCCTTGCTCACAGGCTTCTGTTTATCTGTCTTTCTTAAACTGTCCAGGATGAACTGCATAAGAAATATTGCTTTACACAGTAATGCTTCTGACATTAGTGTTTCACCTAATATTACTTCTCACAGTGCACCCCTACATTTACTTACAATTAAGAAACTCCTCTCCACCGTGCACACACTCTGGCCAATATAATCTGAACATTATCCTGATTTAAGCAGACATCTTTGTTCCTTTTCGACTGTACCATGTTGCCAATTAAGAAAAGTCCACTTCTTGTCTACTTTACACACAAACACATCACTTCCGGACATTCTGAATTTCATTCTTTGTCTCCTTTGCCATCCAATGTGCCATGTTCATATCATAATCTAAATCTTTGAAAATTTCAACACTTGTAAATAAAAGTAAAACTCTGGATTGTTAATGAAATATAGGGAGGTTATCAATAATTATTGTGTAACTTATACATAAAACTAAAGATTGTTGATATTTTTAGGAATACTAAATGATATAATGGGAGTATTAACAACTTTAAAATCGTGTCATAGGTGGATGTGTCACATACTTCATGATATTTCATTACTATTTTACATTTTTTCTGTTGTAGTGTATCACTTAAAATCTATTAAAATATCGATTCTGAATTTATACAACTTTGGGGCCATATGATTTTGAAAATACAGATTATTAGTACTTTGCAAATATTCTGTTACAATGGCAAAAACTTTTAAAAGTTTCTTTGGATTTTTACAGACAAAAATAAAACCAATTAAATGAAAGAATTTGGTTCTTTCTTCTAAATAACAGTCCATCATTAAAGGAAATCATAGCACAAACTCAAGTGAAAATTTACAACAGAAAACACAGAGGATGTTGTCTCTTGGTCTATAGTTAACACAGTAGGTTTATTTGCTTAGGAATGGTCCCAAGCATTTTGGGGTGAGTCAAGACGATCTCCCACAGATATTTCACTCTAATCTGGCAATTTTTCAATTGAGAGTTTCTTATCAAGTGACACTAGCACATGTCCAATTAGTAGTCAAAGCTAATAACACAATAGTGCACTTAAATAAATGTTAATTTGAATGTTCCTCATAATGTATAGACAAGCCAGGTCTATAAAGATTAACTCCTCAATAATTTCTTCTAAGTATTGTTCAGTGCTAAAGATATGCATTATAGAAATGACTCAAGTATTAGAAAAAAACACACTGTAGTTATGTCAAACTATTGCTTAGGATTCAATAATTCATGACCCCTTCATATCATGCAAGAAATACCTTTCTATTCTTAGTTATTTGTTTGTTTGTTCATTAGTTCATTCACTCATTCATCTCTCTGTCTCAACAGCTTGAATTGTAAGATTACAGAGATGCATTACCATGTCCAGTTTGCCTGGTTTTGGAGATTGAACAATATTTTCATGCATACTAGCTTAGCATCTAACAAAGTAAGACATATCCTCAGACCTAATTGTATCTTGTTTTACAGATGATATTTTATTAGCCCAGAGCTACAATTATTTATTTTATACTGGTCAATTGAATCTCTTTCCTGCTATAATGACAGTGAGGACATTATGATGGACTATACTGTTGCAGTTATTTAATATCTGCTTATTTCAAGTTGAAGTAGATATTCAATACTGTTACTGGGATAGAGCCTAGGTTCAGAAATCATTGCTCCAATAGTTAAAATTAACATTAATTCCTGAAAATCTCTATCAACTTATTGTTTTATATGACATAAATTGCCTTTAACTTGGCTAGAGAGTGACTGGAAATAAATATTACATGTCTACTCTACAAAGTTTGTTCTAATTCTAGTAAAAAATATAACTCCAAAATATGTTTCTCTTATTTAATTTTAGCAATTACATTAAAAATCAATGTAAGCCATTGTATATTGCATATTAGAATTACTATAAGACTTAACAAATGTACATGTCTATACTTGATCTTAGCTGAAATGCTAAGAAATATTAAAGGCATGGGATTAAAATGCAACAAATATATTACTAGAATAAATAACATTCAATATCAGTGTAGTAAAGTATTAATCTCTAAAAGGAATATTTTTCCCTTATTTAATTGCCCAATAGTATCAAACATAGTTAAAGTTCAAAAATCAAATTGAGAACAAATACAAAACATATTCTATTTAAGTTTTGCCTCCTATGAGATATAAATTATCAGGAGCATACTAGGAATTTTAATACATCATCCTCTCATATTAGGGATGAAATACTCTGTCCCGTTTCTCTCACCCAACTCCTGCAAAGATGAATTACTATTATTTACAAACAATTTTCTCTGGGAAAAAAAATGAAGGAAGAAGAAAAGCACATGAGATTGATTGCTTGTCCCCAGGGGAATCTGATACAGCTGAAGGCATCTAAGTCATAAAAAAATTATATAATAAATAACTACATATAAGTAATACAAAACTCAAACCAAGTGCTATCTATTTTTACACTTGTAATAAAACAAGTATAATCATTTAAATCTAATTATGTACCAATTGCCAGATATCTCATTATATTGCATATATCAGTTACATATGTATATACATAAAGCTACATGCTCTTTCTAAAATATTAACTCCATCTTTTATAATATAGTGACCACTAAGTAACTGTGGTTTCTTTTACTTGACATTACTAAATGTGTTGATTAGCTACCCAGTCCTTTATAGTCTCTTCCTTTTCCCATCCTTCATCTTCCTTAAGACAATATGAAAATATGATACTATATCTGCTTTATTCAGAGAGGTATTCATGTAATTCAATATATTCCTTTTCAAATCAATTGTTTCTTACATTTTTTGACAAAAGCTCACAACACATATTGACCTCCTCAATCTTCCAGCTTCTCATAACTTCCTATAAACCCATTCCATTCTGCCTCTTCTCTATAAATCTTTCTTTGTTCCCATACCTGTTTGTTTTCCTGTTATGCACTACTCAGTTTAACCAGGATCAACTGTCTTATTATGGGTTTGAAACTATTCACTGAATCCTGGTAGGTTCTGTAGTATTTATACAATTAAGATAATTATCCTGCCTATCCAAGAATCTAGTAGTAAATAAGAGAGTTCATCTGTGAAAGGGAGTCCTGGGAATCCACCCCTCTTTAGTGACTATTGAACAGGGCTGATCTTCCATCATACCAGGTGGGCCTGGTATAGGTAACTATAATTAGCATTAGTCAATGATTGCAACAGTTATATGGATAATAGATAATGGATAACAGTTATATGGATAATATGGATAATAATTCTTATTATCTCATGACTGCTACATACTTCCTGTTCAATGTCACATCATGTTCACTGAGTCTCAGAGAGATTTGTATTAAAAAGTGTAAGTGGCTTATTTAGAACTGTGCTCACAATCCTTAGTTATTTTCTGTATTTTGGGCAGCCTTTACCTCTTCTTCATCCGGACAGGTTTCTTGGATTAATGCTTAGGGCACTATTTTGTCTGGGTATAATCATAGGTATTTAGAATACAGCTAAATGTCAATTGATAACCAAACCATAAGTTGATCTGAAAGCTCCATGCACATGAAGAAATGAGAATAACTCTTAAGCTCTATGAGCTCTTAAGTGAACTCTTAAGTTCACTCTACCCCTAGCCCCACTGTAGCCATGAGAAATGAAGGAGGGAAATCTTAATGGACTGTGTTATATACACATGATCATTACATTTTTAACATTTCCTAAGTTTAGGTGAACCTGACACATTGCATATATTCTTTACAAAAAGAACAAATTTGTGTGTGTGTGTGTGTGTGTGTGTGTGTGTGTGTGTGTGTGTGTGTGTGTATTTGGGCAGGTACACATGAAAACTGAGTAAAATACAAAACTCTGTCAATCATATGAATCTAAGTTTTGAGACAAGTTTCCTCACTGGCCTTATATTAATTATGTTTCTGTTGCTATGGGAAAATATGACAAAGCCAACTTATAGAAGGAAGAGTTTATCGGGTCTACAGTACCAAAGGTATAAGAGCTTCTTGTTACACAAAATCAAAGCAATAAGCATGTATGTCATTCAGAGTAGAGGCTGAGGAAGACACACATCTTTAATGAAAAACACTAAACTGCAAACTTAAACTGGAGTGTGACTATTATTGCTCAAAGCCTGCCCAAACTAACATCCTACCACCAGCAAGATTGTACCTCCTAAACTTCTTCAAACAGTTACATCAATTGGAAACACAACATATAATATCCAAGCCTATGTAGGATTTTTATCATTCAAACCATTGTAATGCTGAACCTCACCAGATGACAAACCAATGTATTATTTCATAGTAAATTGATAATGAAAGAGTTCACAAAGGTCAAAGGTGAAATCATTTGAGCTAAAACCTAAGCAAAGCAGTATTAGACTATAACACACAATGTTAGATGATGATGCCTGATTCCCAGTGGTGCATATAAATCATTAAATAAGTATATGGATTGATGAATGTTCAAGCAAAGAATGAGAGGTCAAAAAAGGACAAATAGCTCCTATAAAAATGTATAAAATATCAGCACAGAATTTCTCCACGGAGCTTGCAAAGTCTAGCCTCTCTTGATTTTAGACATTTTTGTGTCTGAACACAAAACAGGGAGTAATGCAAAAGGAGAACCCAAGCAACTTTACAGCAAAGAACTGTGTGATAAGCCAAAGTAAACAATTGATAACCAAACCATAAGTTGATCTGAAAGCTCCATGCACATGAAGAAATGAGAATAACTCTTAAGCTCTATGAGCTCTTAAGTGAACTCTTAAGTTCACTCTATTCCTAGCCCTACTGTAGCCATGAGAAATGCAGGAGGGAAATCTTAATGGACTGTGTTGTATACACATGAGCATTACATTAAAATTTTTTGTAATAATTAAAAACAAGGGAAGGCTAAAAAAATTACACTCACTATAGGATGCTCCTAAAGACAATTTGATACCCAGGTATGAAAATAAAATTGGAGAAAGGATAAGTCAATGTTTGTAACTTAAGTTCTATTTGCTGCAATCTATCAGAATCTGTGTCGGAGGTACCTTCATAAGATGCTAATGAGGTAGTCAATTCTTATGGTAATGAGAAAGTGAATTGCCTTTTGGGTTCTCATGAACTTCCCATCTTCTTTTGACAAGTTTTAATTAAATAGAATTTACAAATGCATACATGTTTAACCATAGTGGGCACTCATATTGTGTTTGTTCTTGCTTTCTAGCTTAATTATCTGACTGATCCATTGTACCGTGGATTGTAATGAATTTGGAACTCAACAGAAGTCTGGGGTATTGAGAGAATGGTAGACTTTATAAAGGTAGGCCCCACGTCTTATCAATAATGCTTGTTTTTTAAGCTCAAAATGAATACTTAAAAGAACAAACTCTATAAACAATTATAAAATGTAATTTTATAATATTTATTTATTTCTACTTTCCTGCAAATTAAAATTTCTATAAATAGAAGGTCATTCTAGATAATAAAACCATGAAAAGTTTAAGTGATCTTTTCTTTTTTCAAGAAGTCTATTTTATTTATTTATTTATTTATTTATTTATTATGTTATACTCAGACCTTTTAAATTAAGTACTAGATTTGAGAAAGCCTAGTGGTTTTCTTTCTCTTAATAAAATGAATGTCCTTTTCCTATAGTCTCTTTTATGGTATTTTTCTACTCTGTCCTAACTGGTGATATTATTTGTGCTCAGTCACATATGTCTTGTTTTGATGACAAATATAAGATGAACCTTTTACATGTGCAGAGGGAAAACAACAAACTTTTTCATTTTTATTAATTTTATTATAGCTCACTCATGTTCAATTGCTTCTTTTTTTTGCTGGCAACACTCCAGTGCTATTTACTGTGATAGCAGGGATCTACACTTTGGTATTCAAACAGTTATCTTTCATGGGCACAGCAATTAAAGTGCTTCCAATCTGATAATGATAGAATCTATTCTTAGCTGTAGTCAAAACAACTGTGGTATTCTCTGTTCTTGATCAGTTATCAATTAAGATTAACCATTATTGGAGAATCTCATAAAGATTTCTTTCTCAGAAAGAAAAGTTAAAAAGTAAGTCAAAGAATCTTCTACACTTATGTGTCTTCATAAATCTTGCTGTGATATTTGTAAAAATTCTCTAAGTATTTCTGAACTTCATAAGTATAAAACTGAAGACATTATTATTACTTTTGCTTTTGTGAGATTAGCATATTCAAACCATGGTGGACCTCAACTGAATTCTATAATATTATCATGTAATTCCATCTGTCAGCTTGATTAAAAGTTATATGTATTCTGTTAAAATTTTCAAATAAGATAAATTTTAAGAGGAAACTAATCATTTTATGTCACCAGTCTAATTCTCTGTCCAATTTGTTCCTTTAGTTTTCCATTAGTAATTGTAATCAAAATTTAAAATTTCTTTTTCAGAAGTAGCTAATCTTGACATTGTAAAATCTAAATTGCTAACAAGACAAATTCATGTTTACATGTTTGTTCACGGTTAATTTTTTGTATTATTATAATATATATATTATACTCATATATATATATATATATGTATATATTATACTCATATAATAATATAGATGAATATCTCTAAGTTAATACCTGTCATCGGCAATTTGTTTTCTTAAGAAACCTGTGATTGCTTCAACTTAGTTATGTTATACAATATAAATATAGGTTTTTAGTACTAATCCATTCTAAAATAATTATTGATATTTATTTGTAATAATACAGATAAAACCCAAGGTATCTCATTTCTAGGCAAGTGTTTTATAACTAAATAACATGAACAGACTCAATTTAAAAAGGAATGTAACTTTTTCTTTAAGTCTTGATAAGACTTTATCATATCCAAAGTCCCAAATTAATGATGAGAAACACAATCTTATCAAGAGTCCTGTGTTTTCTTTTGTTTTCTAACTAAATTTATGACAAAAAATTAAGGGAGGTTCCTAATTCTTTATTATAGAATAACTTGAAGATCTCAGCCTGATAAAAAAAAAAACAACAAAATCAAGATGTTTAATTCTCAATTGTGAGAGTGAATTTCACAGTCTTTTAGACCTTCAAAGAGAATATTTTGACATTGTTTCTTCTTACTGTTTTCATAAAATTCACCTATAAAAATTGGATTTTACCTAGAAAAAAATTGGGAAATAATGTGTAAAACTACTAAAAATATCACTACATAAAATCGTCCTTATTAATAAGAATGTTGCAGTTATTTGTTTTAATTTCAAATAGAATATATTCGGTCCATTTAAATTCAGTAATCTCATAATTATTATTGAACAAGACGAAAAATGTTAACTTCTATAACACTTTGTAAAACTGATTAAACAACAATATTCAGAGTTCTCTGATAGGAAATAATGAATTTAAACAATGGTGGGTCTGGAACATATGTCCAATACAGCTTCCCAGTCACCATTGTCAGGGCACTCAGTAAGCTCACAGGTCAACATCATTCTTTGTCCTGGCATCAGCATCTCTCACCCGTTGCTCTGGCAGCCACCATGCTCATTCAGCATCCTGCAGAAAAAAAAATACAAACATGACCTCTTCCCCATATTTAATATCTGATCAAGATTATGCCTTATACCAGTAAGTAGATCCTTCCTTTTCACCTATGCATAAGTATGCCTAGTTATACAGTGCCATAGACACTCAGCAGAAAGTTCCTTGGTATCCAAATTTTAAAAAAAATTAAAATAAAAAATATAAAGAACATGATTTAATAAATTTGTGGTTTACAGGGATATATCTCCCTGTTTTTCTGTTTTATGAAGATATTGTTTTGAAGTTACATGGGCCCGTAACACGTTCTATTTTTCTTCACAATTATAAGAAATCTCCATAATATAGATAATGTTAAATTTCTACTAAAAAGCCTCAAATTTTTGACTGTGATAGCTAATTCCATTATCTGTTTTTGTTCGTTTGTTTGTTTTCTTTTCTGTTTTTATTATTTGGTACTTTATTTATCTATACTTCAGATGTTATTTCCTTTCCCCATTCTCCACCAGAAACCTGGAAAATGGTATATAAAAAAAAAAAAAGAGGAAGAGGGATGGAATAGGGAGTTCTAAGGAGGAGAAATGGAGAAAGGGGATGACATCTGAAATGTAAATAAATAAAATATCCAATAAAAAAAGAAATAGAAAAAAAAAAGAAATAATGAATTTGTGTTTGGTAAACTTTATCCTATTTTGGTGTTTATACTTTTAAATGGGTATTAAGTATGAGAAAACTTGGCAGATAAATCCAGAAGAGTAGATAGTGGAAAGCAGAATAAGGAATCTAAAACATGTGTAGACCTTGAGTTCCTGTTATACAGAAGACGATTTTGTTGTTGATTCTTTTTGAAAAAAGGAAAAACAAACAAACAAACAAACCCTGTACACAGTTTTGGTTATGGGACTTTGGGGAAGCAGATTACTGTGATAATTTTTTGACAATTTAGGTGTTGTCACCTAATATCAGTTTCTGATATTTTAAAAGTCCAAATTTTATTTTGTGTCTGTACATCCTTTACACATTTTAAAGAAAACTGCTTACTAACACATTTATTTTTCTGTAGGCATATTAATGTTGTAGGAATCTTTAAACAAAATTATTAAGGATGAAGGCTGTATTTTTTTTTAACATTTTAAAAATGAGGAAACAGAGTACGTAAAAAAGGAATGTTTGCAATATGTGCTATTGACAGACACCGAGATAAACAGATATGAGGACTATCTTGAGAGAGAGAGAGAAAACAGTAAGTCTTTAGAGTATTGTCTTGAGTGGCAGGTCTCGACCCTCAGGAAACACCAGCTCTGAGCTGATGATGAGGTGAAACACAGGCTGATGGAGAGAAGCAGCAGGATCACTCAGTTGGAGTCCGAAGGACATTTCTGGTTTCTGCTCACAGAATCCTGCTGACTTAAGTGCTGGCATTCAAAAAAGGATTCACAGGACCTTAATTTTAAATGCACTCTATAAGAAATAAGTAGAAATCAATGTGTAAATTGTTAGTACAGTCTCCCCAGACAGGATTTCCTTTGACTTGTAATTAGCAGATCTGAAGAAAATAAATGGAGAGATATTTCTAATTTGGGGGATTGTCAAAGGTTAATAATTTTAGACATGCCTATTACGATTTCACAATGAAGTTGTCATCGCAAGTTATGATTCATCAACTGCAGAGATTAACAAGAAGTGAAAAGACAAGAAAATGCAGAATCCATTGGTTATTTCAACCTGGCCCCTGCCAGACTTCTTATTGTAATGAAAGATACTCCTATTCACCATGACCATGACTACAAATTTTCAGGACTGCTAAAGCAAGTTCACTATGAGAAATATCAGCATGGGAACTTTCTGCTAAAGTTCTCTCATTTTCCACATGTTTTCATTTATTTGTTTAATTTTTAATTTTAAGTTTTATAGGACATGGTACATAATTAAAATATCCAACACTGACAGATCAAGGATTATTTGCATGAATTTTATTTTATAGAACATATTTTAAATCAGTCTTGAAGTGTCACCCTCCTCTGTAAGCCTTATAACACTTTCCTTTCAATAAAGTTAAGTGCATGGGAAAAAAAGAGATTTTATTTTTTTTTATATTCCTATAATTGTCCTGGTTATATGTCATATGTTTTGATAAAATATGGCAAATAGCACCGTCTAGGACATGGTGCGATCACTTTGGTTAGCTAGCATTCTCTCAGTCCATGAGCTGTGAGCACATACACATTCTTTGTTCTAATAAAAAAAATACTGCAGGCGAGATGAAGAGAATGCTCGGTTATGGTCTATGGAACAACAATCCATAATTTACTTTGCAGATGTCTGTGTAATTTAAGCAGCAGGCAGAACAACCGCACAGTTGTAGCTGCTCCAGGGAAAGGGTACCAAGAGGCTCATAAATCATGGTGAGGATTAAAAGCAATGAGCATTCATCTTCTTAACCCTGTAATGCAATATGGAAAAGCCAAGTGTCATAACACACGGAGCAGCACTCATTTTACAAGGAGAGAAAGAGTCGAAGTTGTTATGACTTCCCTCAATTACCATTGACCTCCTGATTTGCAAGTCAGCAGAACATGATTTTAAAGTTGATTAAGAAGAGACCTTCTACACACTAAATTCAATTGAATAAGCAGTAAAGTACTTTTCAGGGCACTAGTAGGCCTAGATACACCATGGAGAACTGTTAATAAGTTCCTTAGATTAAATTCATTTCTTCTTGGACAATGTATAGAAAATTACGTTAAAAATACCTAATACTCATAGATCTTTGTGTTAAGAAGAGTATTTTTAGTCGTGAAGCTTCAAGAGTACTCTAGGGAAGGTGATTCAGGCAGCTGGCTCTCTCCTATAACATCCAGTAAATAAATGGTCTGTTACTAATTGTTTATATTTGAAAAATTATTCCAATCAAATATCTTCAGATACAAATGAGAAAATCCTCTAAATAGTAGGGAAGTTTCATTTTCTTTTGAGGATACAAACCTTAATCAAATTTGAAAGGTTTTGAAAACTAATACTTTGTTAATTTTTAGGTATTCTTTTAAATTAAGTTCATGGTACAATAATTGCCCTTCTTAATCATATAAAAGTACAATAATAGATAAGAAGAATAATTTGATCGTTATGGAACAAGAATTTTGAAACTGTTTAACTCTTTTGCAGCATATGAGGAAATTTTATTTAAATATATCTAATTTAATACAAAATAACCCTTGACCAGGATTCTACATGTTAAATCTTACCTGTTATAGTAAGAGGTAAATGATCCTGACTGGAAGTTACTTGTGTGTGTGTGTGTGTGTGTGTGTGTGTGTGTGTGTGTGTCTGTGTGTCTGTGTGTCTGTGTGTGTATGATGTGCTATATTTCTTATTTATATTTTGAAATAGCTTGATTTTGCTGTCAGAAAGTAATACTGACCTTTTTGATATCATAATAATAAAATACAAAATATGAACATTTGGCTGATAATCACACTAATATTCAATTATTACATCTCCCATCCCATGCTCCCACTATCCATTTTGAGAAGAGGCTAAACTCTAATTCTTTGTACATTTTTGCCGCTGCTTTTTTCTTCCTTTGGAATAATAATTAAGCATACTTAGGTTGATAAAAGCTCAGACCATTATGCTGATGGCATGGTACATATTTGTGTTTATTTCTGTTTTCTAACACATATGTCTCTATCAGTCATCATTTTAGAGAAGTAAGGGGCAAAAAAAAACCAATGAATGATATTAAGGGGAAAAATAAATTTATTGCTTATATTTGAAAACTAAAAATAGAGAAAAATGACTTGACTTCACAGTTATATCTCTGATTTAACTGTAAATGTGGGGGACTGCAAAATATTGGGAATAATAGACTGCCATTAACAAAAAGCAAAGCATTTATCTCTGTGATCACATTTAAATGATTGTTAAATAGCATAATTAAATTTATCTAATTGTTTTACAATGCACATATAAAACTTTAGATTGCACCTCATTAGTGTGTAATATTATCATTCATCAATTTAAATCAAAATATCAGTTGAAAAATGAACATACATCAGAGATAAAATATTTAAATATATTTATCATCATTTTTCCAGTACTGGTTTTATGTCTTTAATTTTTTGATAATTTCACCAAAGTATATAAGCTATCTAAGAAAAAAACACTAAAGAGTGGTTTCCTGATAAAATTGTCACAGAAACCTGCATAGCATTGTTATTTCCTTTATAATTTAAATGTCTTAATAAAGTTGGTGATATACAAGCAAATAATAACCTCTCCTTGATGTTTTCTTTAAATTTTTTCTATTCTAAAGAAAATATCCACACTCATAAGAATTTATAGTTAATCACAGACACATGAATTGATTTACTCAAGAGTAATTTTATCCCAGTCTTTATACTAGCTGTGGCATAGATTATTCTGAGTTGTTTATTAATTATTAAAGATTATTAATCATTACAATGCATTCACTATAGTGTGTAGACTTAACAAATTATAGATATGTCTAACGACGATTGATGAAATAAGAAACCAAGTAGAAGGAGAGAAGGAAGAAGTACAGGAAAAGGCTTGGAGAGAGGAGAGGGAAGGGATAAACATTTTAATTAAAATATAATCTCAAAAATAAACAAAAAAATAAAAATGTCATAGTTGACATAAAATTATTTATAGATTAACGATTATAGGAAATACCTTACAGAACATGTGTCTGCACTGCCAGAAACATTTGTAACTACAGATGGGAGGGAAAATAGTACGCTACTTTTCAAACTGTGAAAGTATATTTAGATAAAACTTGTTCCCAGTCAAGTAACTTTCAATATATTTTAAAGGGTTTTGTGGCTTGATTTCTTTCTTTTTTTTTTCAATTTTTTTTATTGGATATTTTATTTACATTTCAGATGCCAATCCCTTTCCCCATTTCCCTTCCCCAGAAAACCCCTATCCCATGCCCCCCTTTTCCATTTGGCTTTTATACAATTTTTTAAATGTTAATCAAGGGCTTTGTAAGTATGGTAATGCTCAATCAGAAGTGTAACCTAATACCCAATCTAGCTATGTAAACTATCTTTGACTAGTGGAGACACGTGAACTTCTGCCTCCATGCCCCCTCTCTCTTGTGGAGGGAAGGGTTTTTATTTGGCTTGTTTACCAAGATCATTATCTGTAGTTGTGAGTTCTCACAGGAATTCAAGTACAACAGGTTATGGAAGTAGGAACTGAAGCATAAAGGAGCCTATGCTTATTGCCTTCTTCTGTTTGCTTTCTTATTCATCCAAGGATCTGTGATGGTGATCCCCCCCCCACCCCCCAGATGATAAGCCATCCCATGTCAATCATTAATCAATAAAACACCCAACAGGATTGCCTATAGATCATGTTGTTCGTGAATTTTCTGAACATAAAACGAAAAAAATAGGAAGGTGGGAACATCAGAATACAAAGTTCAAAGGGAAATCAATTTTGTATAATCAGCTCATGACATATTTGATGTATACAGAGGCCAGCAGGCAGAGCTCAGTGCCCAGTTTAGGAGAGCAGAGAGAGTTGTAATTGCTGAGGACCCATGGACAGTCGTTATTTCAGACAAGTGGAGGGGGTTTGCTTTTTTGATGCATTATTGAGATTGTTGAATTACTCCATTACTTGAGAATCATTTAATTCCTGTTGATTATCTTGTATGGACACAGTGGTGAGGTAGACATTTTTGCTTATGAGAGTCCTGACCAGACAGATGAAATAAGAATCTTCGCTGGAAACTAGGAGGAGATTAAAGATAGAAAGCAAGGAGACTGAGACAAAATAATCATATCATGAAAATGAGGAGGGCTGTGAAATCATTCTGAGGAATAAGCTTGGTTTTGTTGAAAGCTGAGAATATAAAATCTGCTTTGCCTTTAAACACATAAGAAAAAAATATTGACTAGGCACATAGTTATATAAAATTTAAAGGTTTTTTTTCTGGTATATAAATTATATTTAATTGACCTTAATTCACTTACTTGGCAAACCATATTCTATATCTGTCACACATAATTTTCAGCTTCTTATAGGTAGTAATTCATTAAGCAAATCACCGTAAGACCGGTGTGAGTCAGGCTCTGTTGTACTGTACTCAGTGTGCAGAAGAGGAGCTATAAGGTGAGAGGATGTAAGAATCATTCTCTAATTTCATACACCTGGAAAGTAGAAGAATGGACAGAGGCCCAAGCACATGATATGAGCAGCTTGTCACATGAATTTCTTGCAAATGGAATTTAACAGACAGGGCTCTAGAGGATCCTTCTGGAAAAGTCAGAGAGATTAGAAAGAAAACGGATCGGCATAAGTGGTCAGCAAAAAAGAATGAGTTAAAATGGTGAGTTGGAGTTCAACGAAGAATGTTCCATTTGGGTCAAGTGCCGCTGAGGATGGAAGGAGATAGGGGCAGCAAAGTTGTCAGCCGTGAATTTGGTTGATTTTACTGACAAGAACATAGTACAAGGGTAAGGAAAAGTTCAGTGAGAATGCTGTGGATGGCCTCAACTAGCATGGAAGCAAATGCCTGGAAAGAATTTCTGGAGATGCATTTGGTTAGTTTTCCATATTTTAAAGGAAATAGTGACTTAATAGTTCCTAGCTAAAAATGTATGCATGCGACTGTCAGTTTTAACACATATTTCCATGACCAAATTTAGACTCCACTGACATGAGACACGGTGAGAACTCGACTGTAACCTCTCATCATTTTCTCTAGAGCATGGTCACTGAGTTTTTAAAATTGCAAATTAATGTCATAAAAATCTCAAAAGACATCTGTACCAGAAGGTGGTGGCCTACCAAAGTGACTAATCAGGGCTCACAAGGTCTCACAGAAACGGAAGCAGCAAGCATAGGACCTGCATGGGCCTGTGTCAGGTCCTCTGAATATGTCTTATAACTGTTAGCTTGGAGTTTTTCGGGGACTCCGAACAGTAAAAGCGGGTTTGTAGCTACTCTTTGCCTGTTCTGCAAACTCTTTTCCTCCTATTGGGTTGCCTTGGCCTGCCTGTATATGAGAGCTTTTGCTTTGTCTTATTTTATCTTGTTTTGTTGTTTTGGCTGTGGTTTATTGGGGACCTGCTCTTTTCTGATGAGGAAACAGAGTGGGTGAGGATTGGATATGTAGAACAGGGGAGGTGGAGAGAGCTTGGAGGAGCCGAGATAGGGAATACGGTGATTAGAATTCATAAGAGAAGATAGTTTACATAGCTAGGTTGGGTATTAGGTTACACTTCTGATTGAGCATTACCATACTTATAAAGTCTTTGATTAACATTTAAAAAAAATGTATAAAAGCAAAATGGAATAGGGGGCACGAAATAGAGGTTTTCTAGGGAGGGGAAATGGGGAAAGGGGTTGGCATCTGAAATGTAAATAAAATATCCAATAAAAAATAAAATTTATGAACTACGACAAAAAAGAGTAGAATCTATTATTAATTTACAAAAGAAAATAATCCATAATTTACTGTTTGTGACATAACATATTTTCCAATAGTACTTGAAGGAGTTTCATGGATGCAGCAAATTGCATCAGTCTGGAATTTTATTTGGATCACTGAATTCAAGGACTGGTTTTTGCTAGTGACCAATAATCCCATTTCATTAAATCAGTTTTAAGTAGTGTGACTCACTGTAGGTTCTCAATAGCGTGAATCCTATAGAATTATTTTTAAGAATTAGATGAACGAATGTTTTCTGAGTTCAGTTTTTGTGTGTCTCTGTGTTTGTGCATGTGAGGGTAATACCCATGGATGCCACAAAAGTACGACTGTCTCCTAGAACTGAAGGGATGGGGAGTTTTGAGCCACCCAGTGTAAGTGCTAGGAAACAAACTCCAGTTCCAGCTAAATGGCTGGAACCGTTTAGCAATTTCTTCAGCCCCCTGTACTTCTAATTTTAAAATACATAGAGCATTTGGCCTTCGATGAGCAATGCTACATACTTTTGAATAAGCTAGAGGTTTTTCCCTCAGTATTCCTTGGGGATTTGACACAGTGAAATGCTTTCCTAGTCTTCGTTTTCTGTTCTGAGAGTCTGTTGATGCTCCTACAGTTCAAATCAGCTAATTCAAATTGCAGAGTACAGTTATTTTTTTTCAGTTCCACTACACTCTTAACAGGATTGAAGTTTGCATCGTCTTCATAACTCCTTCTTCATTTTATTAATAAAATATCCTAAACAATCAATGTCTTGACATATATATATATATGTATATTTCTGTATTTATATGATATATGTGTATGTCCAAAGCCGCCATATATATTTTACATTTGGATTTCATTAAAGTCATCACTCCTTTATAGATGATGCTGGACAGTTATAAGATTCTTGAATACAATAACATATTCTCTGAAACACATATCTTTCCTAGGAATCAAATTCACATATTGGAAAGTGTTATCATTTTCTCACTTTTATCTATAAACCTTCCACACTTGAATAGCTAACTTAGACAGCTGATGCAGAATTTTACTTATCGCTTTTAAAGGATATTTCTTAGAAGAGTTATGTGCTCCTTTAAAGTTTTCTTTTTTCTTCAGTATTGGAGACAGATGGAGAACTTTTTTTTCCTTAAGCATGATATTCATTCTGGTTTTTTTTTTTTTCATGTTCTTAGAAATCTATTCTCTTGCCTCAAGGGATGCCTGCCTTCTAAGCAAAGCACAATCTGAAAGTAGATAGGAAGCATATGTTCCATGCAAGTATCAAAATAAAGGAGAACTATTTCTTCATTTGTGCAGAAGAGAGACTCCTCCTTGTATCCAATATTCATTCAGCAGTACAAGGGGGTGTGCTGTGATTTTTTGGCACCTATCACCACAGGTTCTTTCAAAGTGATGAAAGTATTCTTCAAGAAACTGACTGTTGACTCACGTCACAAATTGTTCTTGTCTCCTCACAGAGTGCTCTTGAGTTTACAGAAATCCAGGAGCAAATTCTAGTGAAATATTTAACCTGAATTTCCACATGTTGCAAAGATAGCAGTAATCATTTTTGTGTTGTTGTTGCTGCTTTATCATTTTCATTTCAAACCAATCTTCTCAGCTTTGAAAGAATATAAAGCCTTTTATCCTTCAAACTTCCTCAGGCAACATTTTCCCAAGAAGTAGAGATTTCAGTGCTCACCCTGGTTCAAACCTTCCTTTCTTCATGTAGCACACAGTTTTCCTTTATCCTCCAGCATTCGAATGCAGACAGATACAATATCTTTGTCTTATATATGTCTTTCGTCTCCAAATCTTTTTCCCAGATATCTCTTATTTCATGTTCTGATATTGAGTTATGGATTTATTTCAAGGCTGATTGGCTTTATCTTAAGCTTTTGTGTCCAATTGTCCATCGTAAGTACAGTGTATTTCTTTTTACATTGGCTTTGTTTTCATTTAGTCCCTTTCTACACAGTCACCTCAGAGGATATTTACACTTCATAATTTTAATGGAGTGGCTTTATACATGCCACCTAGGATATTTTGTAAACCTATAAAGCCTTTTGAAATATTATTTTCATCACAATGTACAATTCTTCTGAAATAGGTAAGTGTTAAAAGGAGAGCTATAACTTCTGAAAAGATAATATAGAGCATATTTAATGCAAAGAACTGGTACATTAAATACATAGAACCATCTTGCAATACAGGCATATGCTTGTGTTTATCCCTAAAGAGACAGTATGACCAAGCAATTCTTATACTAGAAAGCATTTACTTTTGATCTTGCTTAGAGTTTCAAAGGTTTAGTCTATTATCATCATGTTGAGAAGCATTCCAACCTGTAGGTGGGCACTGGAGCAGTAGCCAGGGGATTAATTCTGATTCATAGATAGAGAGAGTTACTTTGGGCCTAGCATGGGCTTTTGAAACTTCACAGCCCACTCCTAGTGAAGACTTTCTCCAACAAGGCCACACCTCTTAATCCTCTTAACATTTTTAGATAGTACTACTCATTGGTGAATAAGCATTTAAATACGTGAGCCTCTGTGGCCATTCCATCAAACCATCTCATTCAGGGACCCAAAAATTTGATATGATTTAATAAAATATTATATATAAACTGTGCTATCACATTACACATGGTGTTGGAAAATTCAATTGTTTAAAATAAGTTTTTACATAGTACCAAATCAGTTATTACATACTATCAAAGCAAAAAAAGTAATGAAAGATAAATGTTTCCACTCATATTTACAGGATCTTATTTTGTTAGGGCACTGTTAACACTCTTAGGACCCAAACCTTTCATTATAGACTACAGTGTTAGCATATGTAGTTTCCAATAACCTCCTGGTATTAACACAATTGTTTGTTGTCATATTGTTAGAACTCATTTAGAGGTCATAAAGCCACACTATTAAACAGGAAGCGTATTACTGTTTTTGTTTGTTTGTTTTTGAAATGTGCTTGTTTCAAAAAAACGATGACTGAATATGAGGAACAGATACTGTCTGGATCTCTGGAATATGATGCAGAGCAGCCTTGCTGACATAGACAAAGGATGCGTGCATGCATGTGCATGTACACACACACACACACACACACACACACACACACACACACACACATACACATTATAAGGAATAGTAAGGGACAGAAAAAAAGGGACCACTGCTTTAACATGGTCTCAACTTATGTCCTAAGAGTCAACATTTGGCAGATGAATGGACATCAGAAATTTAGTCAGAAGCAGTCACAACCAGAGGAGGATATTACCCTATGCAGTATAAAATAGAATCTGCACATGAGAAGATGAATAAAACAGACCCACAACGATGTTAAGAATCAAAAGAAACAACCTAACTTCTTGTTCACACAAGCTGTTAAGTGTGTTATTTGAGTAATTCTGAAGGAGAAAATAAACTGATGTTCTTCCGTAGAAATAATCAGGCCACACACATCACACATAAGGGAATCATTTAGCAAGGGAAACTTACTTGAGAAAATATGTAAGATGTGGAGTGTACAAACTTCTTGGATTCACCCAAGTCAATGTACAGTCAGCATCTGGACTTAATTTTAGGTGTCACAGTAAACATACTAATATGTTTGTGTGTTATACAGTATGAATAAAGTCAAATGTCATTTCAAAGGCAATAGGATATAGCATTATTAATAGCCATTTTTACATTTTTTCTTACTCCATTTTTTTAAATGAAGTTACATTAAATAAAATACACCTTAATACATAACTGAAGTCACATTTTATTTGTCATATTAGACACATTTATGAGTCGAGTGGTGACGTGTGTGCTAGAAACATGTACCCCTTACAAGAAAATATGTTAGATG
>JANHMN010000014.1:55998581-56044699 GCA_030674055.1 Rhabdomys pumilio
TTCTTCTTCTTCTTCTTCTTCTTCTTCTTCTTCTTCTTCTTCTTCTTTTTCTTCTTCTTCTTCTCATTATTATTATTTTTAAAACTTTTTCTTTTTCTGTTCTTAGACTTGTTCTCAGTTTGTGAGTTTGTCTCATATTGTATGTTAATTGTGATCATTTTAGGAACAAGAAAATGCTTTCTGCTCTTTAGACAACAGAGCACATTTTTTATTAGGGCAAAACAGACAGATATATATCACCATCAAGATCTACAGAACAATGTAAAATAATAAGAACAGAGTATAATTTATTTCTTCATTGCATCAAGTTTCCACTTTCAATTTCTAGTCTGTTTTTTTCCTATGATAACTGATACTCATAAAACAGCACACTGTAAAGATATCAAAATTCTGAGATTTCATATAATTCCAGATACATTAAATACTATAATTATGAATTTATAATTATTGTTCCAGACATTAAGATTTTTCTTGCCAGAATAAATGAAAAAGTAATTTAAAATCTTATCTTAAATTTCTCAAATATTTCACAAGCTCAAAAATATTGAAGACTAATATGAGGTATGACTTGACATATATGAATATATTATGAGTATCTAGGATATAAAAATACCAGGTTGCAGAAGTAGATGTGAAGACACACATTGTCACCATAGAGGACATGATTTCACAGTTTCTCAGAGACAGAAATTTTATCAAAAAGGACAAAGCTAAGAAGAGGAAGTGTGTGAGTCTAACCCACACTCGAGGAAACAAAAATGAAGAGTATACAAAGGACTATTCATGGGAATGGTTATTTGTGCTATCAACAAGATAATGGGTAAGATTGCTTGTATTTAGAATTGGTTTATTTGAATAACTATAATAGGTTCTCTGCCATTAATTGATAACTTGCCTCTAGAGTTAGAATAGATGTACAGTAACTCAGAATCTGATGTTCAGTAAGAAAATAGTTAATGTGCATTCTCTGATTTGATGAGTTTAGTTATGAAAGATACACATCCACTTAACCCTTGATATGCTCGGAATTAGCAAGATCTGTGAATGGTCATCGTTCATGGTCATTGAATCCTTATGATGTAACTGTCTCAGAATATGCAAAATAAAATACATACATAATGTGATTTATCTGCATAAATTTTAATTACAAATGTTGTAATTCAAAATTTTAATATGGTTATTACATATATTAAATATTATACTTAAATGAGGGTATGTTAAATTAATCCCCAAGGAAATTAAAATAAAATACACTATTATTTCAATAAAAGGATATTCATGATTTAGATTGTTAAGTCATTTTGATGAATAATTTAAAATGAATGGAGAAGTAGACAAAGAATCTTGTTAGGTTTTATTTGATGTCTTACTGAGCTGTCACTTTCAATAGTTTTCTATAGCAGATGTGTCAAATCATGTTACAGGAGACCACTACAATTTTACATTTCTGTTTTACAAGATACTCTCTTCTGAATTTATACCATTCTCAATTCTAAAATCTGATGCATAAGATTCCTTTTGCAATTATTATTTTACTGTTACAAATTTTATAACAAAATAAGTTATTGAAATCAAATGACATGCTATAAGATATATCACATATGAAATAAATATAACTGGCTAAACGCAATATTTTCTTACATGTGAAACTTAAGAATATAAGATTATCTGCTGATATTAAGCCTTGGTTTCATGCATTTCTTTCATCTTTTTGCTGGATTGTGCCAACCAAACGGAGGTGGGACCTTCTCTTTTTAGTTATTTCCATTTGGAAGTAACCTGTCATGCATTTGCAAAGGTGTACTTATTAGGTGGCTGCAAATTGAACCAAGTGTGATCACTGGGATTTCTGCATCAGCCTGACTGCACATGTAGGTGTTCAGGTTTACTGACCCTAAAGAATGCACAGCTTTCTGGCTTTGATGCTGTTCCTATATTGTAACCGCTTCATTAAGACTTAATCTTCCTTGATAGACTATTTCATTTCTTGTGTACATCACTGACCAAATGTCACCAGTTCCAAGACTCCATGTTTCACTAGCTTTAGAGTTTTAAAATTTTGTTACCTGGTACATTCATTAGACAGATTTTAAGACTGTGTAATGACATGATTAACATTTTACATCTTTATCTTTGTCTCTTCTATTACTGTTCAAAGTCACTGTAGCCAAGTCAAATATCATAAAGAAAATCATCCACTTGAGTGACTGCTTAGAGTTTCAGAGGTTTAGTGCATTGTTACCATGCTGAGCAGCATGGTGGATTGCATGCAGCCACTGGAGCAGTGGTTGAGAACTTTACATTCTGGTTCATAAAAATAAAAAAGATTGGTGTTGAAATCACTATTGAAGTCTTACATCCACCCCTAGTTAGACTTCCTCCAATCCTACTCTGCTTAATCCTACTCAAAGATATTGAATTTTGGGTAATGGGAAAACCTTCCAGTGTTCTCTTTATTATAACTATATCACCAACACATGGCACCCATATCTTGAAGATATGGGGTATCACGCCTATTGCATTGGCAGAACTTAGAACAGTTCACCGCAGTGATTGGATCAGTATTTTTCAACCACCTTAATGCTATGAACATGTAATCCAGTATTTTAGGATATGGTGCTCTCCAACCATAAAATTATTTTTATTGCTATTTCATAACTATAATGTTAATAGTTATACAGCATAACATAAATATCTGTGTTTCCTGATCATCTTAGGTGACCCCTGTAAAGGGATTGTTCAACAGGCAAAGGTTGTGAACCACTGGATTCGATTTTCAATAATGGTTAATGAGAGAATAAGCAAATATCTCAGTGTTTATTTTCGTTCCCTTGGTCAGCTAAACTTTGTTTTTCTAACAAGACTTTAAAAACTGAGACAGATATAATTACATATATTTATTGTTCATTTTCTTCCACAGGAAATAATTATATATATGTGCATATTATATACATGTATATAAATAATATGTGTAGATATAGATATATAAAATTACAAAATAATGAAATAACATACATATCAATAATTATATATATATAATGATACATATATGATAGTCTCAATTAAAAGTAAGTACCTTTTTCAGATATTTTCTGTTATATTTATATTTGTTTTTCTAGATGTAACTATTTACAATCTTTAATCCATCTCATATTTAAAATGAAGAAAATAGAAAGACTGCTGTTTGGTTAAGCATGCCTTTCTATGTACTTCTGAAAGTCACTGGATCATTTTTACTGAAAGTTTGGTGAAGCATCAGCCAAGCAAATGAAGCATTAAGTTGTCAAAGGGTGTCCATTACTGTGAGAACATCCTGGCCATGTGGGTGAATTTACTGCATTAGTGTGGACATTTTATGGTGGGCATATATCAATACATTATCTTACAAGGTGAATGGGATTTGTTGGGAAAACCTGGGACATATGTACTATGTAGCAGAAATTTAATGACACATAAGCAGAGACTACTACAGGAAATAAAACAAAACCCATAAGGCAAGTTCAAAGAAAAGTGCTGCATGCTGCAATGTCTTGAAAAACACAAATCCGGTTCTTATATAGAAAATATTAAGTTTGGTTTCTAAAATGTTTGCCTTCTATTTTAGCTAGATTTGCTTTGTCAAGGCTTGTTAAAGGGTGTGTCAATTTGGATTGAATGTTTGTACTCTTTAGAAGAGCTGTAGGAAAGTTACTTCTAAAATTAAATGAGCATCTAAAGTGTTCAATGAGAGTTTTGCAATAGATAGTGTGCCTCTGGAATGAAAGAATCTTTGAAGAGAATTTGTGAGCGAGTTCTGGGGGCGGTGACTCTCTGATCCTGGTTGCTTTTGAACTGCTTTCCTCATCTAAGTCTTCTGAAAGCCTAGTTAGTTGAAGTCATCTAAGATATCTGCTATGAATGTTTTTTCTCTGGCTGCAAATTTCATAGTTTATTGGCTCCATGAACCATCATCCCCCCAAAGAAATAAATTGGAGATCATTGCTGTTTGTGAGACTTACAGTATCTTCCTTGATGTCCTATCCATCCTTCTTCATATTCTGTTATCTATATTGGTAAATTATGTTAAAATTCCTTCATATTTTATATATACAATCTGATTACTAACAACTGGTTCAGACTATCAGCTTTCTATAGTCCCATTAGTTGTTTGTCTTGAGCTGAATGTCTTCCAATTTTTCATTGTTCACACTTTATGCTCATTGAAAACAATTTGCTGTTTTCTGTTTCATCAGCTTTTAACACCCATCTTTCTTTTATCTTTTTATGGAGATGTGGCTGATTTAGACAAGTGTGTGTGGTGCATGCGTGTGTGTGAATGTATGTATGTATTCATATGTGTTTGTGTATGTCTAAGTATGAACACAAAAAATATAGGGTATCTTTCTTTATTGCTGTATACCTTACTTAGAGCATTAAACATGTAATAGATAACACATGGAGCTTTATTTTTCCCATCATCAGTTCTGTCTCTCTAGTTAGGAGACATTTGAAATAGAGATTTTCCTATAAGATTCTTGAAGGCAAACATCACTAAATATCGCAACAAATTTGCTTTTAATGTTATTTATTTGAATGTGTTGACAGACTCAGCTGACTCTGCACTTATCTGTTTGAATAAGCACTCTGCCTCACTCGTAATATATTCAGCAGCTACTAACTGCTTATTGATTCTTTCAGATCATTTCCTTTTAAATACCTAGTAATTGGAAATTATTTTCAACTTGAGCACTCAAAGTAGAAACACCAATGAAAATTTTATTTTACTTAAGAATTTTCAGAAAGTGAAAATAGATATTGCCATTAAAGTGAATTGTTCCCATTGTTTTGGCACAGTGTAAGGGAGTGGTGAGCCTCTCATGGAATAAGATACACAAGTTATCATTCATGCATTTAAAGTGAGTTTCTAATTTCAAATGACATATTTTATTTAAAAATAAATATTTATTTAAAAACTTACATGGCTCATGGGGAAAAGTCTAATTATGTTTTGCTATCTTAAAGACCAGTCATTGATGGGTTTGATTAAGAATGTATAATTAGATACATGCTTTGATCACAGTTCACTGTACTCAGTGGAGACAAAGCCAGACATCGAGATTTCTTTTAACTTGTTCTTTTTTTTTTTTTTTTTTCGTTGTATAATGTTGCAGTTGACTTTTGCTTTCTGAGGTAAAGAGTAGACAAATACTAATATAAGTTTCTGTTAAGTTTTTAATTTATTACTTTATTTTTATGTTTATTTATTATTTTCCATACAATTCAACTAATTACATCTTTCCCTCCTGCCACTTATTCTTTTCTCCCCTAGCTGTAGTCTCCCCAAGGTTCACTGCTCCTCCATTTTCCTACAGAAATAACAGTGCTTCTATGGATATCAACTAAACATGCTATAATGAGATACAACAATACAAGGCACAAAGTCTGACTCATATGAATGCTGGATAAGGCAAAACATTAGGAGAAAAAGCGTCCTAAGATCATGCTAAAAGTTGGAGATAGACATTTATCTATAAGTATAGCAGAATATCATTAGGAATCACTGTCTAATGTAACCAGACAAGATATCCAGTGGTGGAACTGGGACACAAAGTCATTGGTCAACAACCTGTACTGGTTGTTGCCTGAAAGATGGGCTGGGTGGCTCAGGGCTTGAAAGAGTGGTCAACCAATGACTGTACTAAATTGAGAACCATGTCCTAGATTTAGCGCAATCTGAACACTATGTGGATGGACCAGAAACTCAAAGTAGAGCAGAACACAGCTGACAAACAAATAAATAATCAAATAATACAATACAATATATTTTCATTTCTTGTGTATGGGTATTAGATAGCAAATGTCTTGTAATCAACATATTTAATTATGCAAAATGCTGCCTAAAAAATTTAGTATCATAATCAGAAATAAAATAAGTTCCATGACCCAAGAATAACCTGTTTCACAATGCAGACCCACATCTGGGCTCAGACAACTGAAATGTTATTTTAGCACTACAGAAATCAAAGTTGCCAGTAGGTAGTCATGTACAACAGAGTTTGGTTGACAAATTATACCTACATAACCAGCAGGAACTGGAAGAATTTAGATGTTATTTGGTAAAATTGTAGTCAGAGGAGACCAGACACCCATGATTTCTTTCAACTTGTGACCTTTTTTTTTTTTTTTTTTCATTTTGCATGTTGCAATTTAGTATTGCTTTTAAGCTTCAAAATGGACAAATACTAGTATATATTTGTGTTTTGCATTATTATTTTTTGTAACCAGTATGTCTGTGAGCATGTGTGTATATCTCATATTGATGATAGAAGTGTCAATTGGATTCCATGCAGCTAGAGTTATAGGTAGTTGTGAGCTACCATGTGAGTTATGTAACGTTGAATGGGGTTCAACACTTGAAGAGCATACATAGTTATTAACCACGGAGCTCTTTCTCTAGCATATACCACGTTTCTTAAGAAAGAGAGAGAGAAAGAAGGTAAGAAAGATTGTTATGCATATGGTAGTAAAATTCTTAAAACAGATAAGTCAAATGTCTCTTCAGGTGCAAACATGACTTTATTATAGCTATTGGTACCAATTTTGCTAAAGATCCTCCTTCTATTTCAATGTGCTGTCTCTGTCATTATGCAAGTAACAACTGCCACAGTTTTACAAATAGGTATATAAATATTTGATTAATATTGTTTTAACCAGTTTACTTGAGATCAGAGATTATATATAATATAATAACCTCTAAAGTTTTCACACTCAAGTGTCATTCATCTTGCCTAGAGAATAGCAAGTAAATACTGACCACAAAGTTATTATGGTATATACTCACTAATAGGTGGATATTAGCCAATAAAAAAGTATAGAATACCCCAGATACAGTTGAACTTAAAAAGTTCAACAAGCTGAAGGGCCCAAGTGAGGACTCCTCAGTCACACTTGTGAGGGAGTAGAAAGCAATCACAAGAGGGGAGGGAAGGAGGAAGGGACCAGTAAGGGAAAGTGGCCAGGGGTAGGAGGAAGAGGGGAATCTGATCTGGTATTTGGTGAGGGAAATGGACTGAAGCCCAGAGGGCCAGCGGAAAGATTGGAAATAAGCCCTTGGGAGGTAGCAGGGTTGGGAGGACCCTCCAGAATGCACCTGGGAGGTGAGAGACTCTCATGATTCAAGATCTTAGATGGCATGCCCAATAGTAGGGAGAGTTAAGTTTTAGAGCCCACCTCCCGCAGGAAGTCAGTGCATCAACTGAAGGAGGGGGTTGCCATCCCTCAGTCAAAATTCTGACCCATAGTGGTTCCTGTCTGAAAGAACTGCAGGATGGAAATGGAGAGGAGCATGAGAAAAAGAAGGTCCAGCAACAGGCCCAAAGTGGGATCCAGCTCAAGGGAAGGTCCCAAGGCCTGACACTATTACTGAAGCTACGGAGTGCTCACAAAAAGGAACCTATCATCACTGCCCTCTGGAAGACACAGCAAGCAGCTGGAAGAGTCAGATGCAGATATTTGTACCTAATCAATGGACAGAACGCGCTGACCCCTGTGGTCAAATTAGGGAAAAACTGGAAGAAGCTGAGGAGGAGGGTGTCCCTGTAAAAGGAACAACAGTCTCAATTAACCTGGACCTCGGAGCTCTCTCAGAAACTGGACCACCAACCAGGCACCAACTGATATGAGACATCCAACACATATACAGCAGAGGACTTCCAGGTCTCGGTACAGTCAGAGAAGATGTACCTAACCCTCAAAAGACTGGAGGCCTCAGGGAGTTTAGAAGTCTGGTAGGGTAGGAGATGGGGGTTGGGCATAGAGACATCCTCATGGAGACCAGGGGATAGGGAGGAGCCATGGGATATGGAATAGTCAGAGGGTAGACCTGGAGGAGAATAAAATCTGAAGTTTAAAATAAATTAAAAAATTAATTAATTAATTAATTAATTTTAAAAACTAGTATGTAAATTAGATGAAGAAATTAATAATACTCATGCCAATACAGCAATGATGTTAACTTCTTTGGGCAGCATTTTACCCAATTTAAAACTGTTGATTATGTTTACATTGCAATGTTAACTCACATTCACACAGGAGTAGGGAAGGAGGAATGCTTGAGAGAAATCTCATAGTTGATAGTGCATTGACCAACGTTACTGCTTAGATGAAGAAGAAAATCCACATGGATCACTTTAATAAATTATTAGGCCATTAGTTTCTTCCAATGTGAACTCCATATTTAACTTCTAAAGTCAATTGAATAGGACCATTTTATATATTTAGGCTTATTCTTAAATGTATTCAAGTCTATTTATTTATACAATAATTTATGTTTTTGATCTGTGATCATATAAATGTATGTACATATATACATACATAATATCAGCAATTTTGATATTTATAAATGAAAATAATGAAGGTTTTCAGACAGGTTAAATAAATAGCTGATTATGAAATACGCAGTGACAAAATTCTATTAAAATAGATATGTAAAACAGTTACATGAATAAAGGTTTAACTTGGAAAGCTATTATACAGGCAAAAGCTTAATTTTTTCCCCCAAAATACACTGGCTAAGTATTTAACATTTAGATTGAAACCAGTTTTTTTCATTACTGTTAGTATTAATGTATCAGTGGTTCAAAAGAAAAATATACTCTCAGAAGTTTTATGAGTGATTATGACACTAGATATTTGTCAAAGTCTGGAAAATTACAGCTAATACAACCTCTAGTATTCAAATGTGGCTTGAAAAAAATTAAGTAAATAAAAGTGACTAGCAATTTCCATTTAGAATATCTTGCTTCTTGGTTAATATTACAGCCAAGATCGATTTTTTAAAACTATATTACATTTCTTTAAAAGATTAAACTGCTATTTCTCGATTTTAGAATAAATCATATTAGAAAAATATAATGAAAAATATATAAAGGATGAATTTGACAATTTCTGAGACAGTTATGTTTTTGTGGCATAAAATGTATTTATAAAAATTTATAAAGATAAAATGTGTTTTATCTTTATTACCTGAAGTTTAGTTTTTCAGTGAGCTATTTTAAAATTTATACAATCTTTATATATTCAATATTCATCATGTATCTCTTCTAATTCACATATATTTATATTAATGAAGTGATTTTAGTTTCTTCATTTGTCTTTTAAGATACCTGGGTATTTACTCATATCTATTTTTTCAGTTAAAATAATGTATTGTTCAACATAATAAGTAATATCTGATTATTAAATTTTTTTCTTTATTAGGTAATAAAAGATAAAACCAAGCTTTATATCACATTATATTTCAAAACAGTTCTATACTGAGACTTGTAAATTGCTTGAGATTCTTTTTTTAATTGGCTATTTTATTTATTTATGTTTCAGAAGTCATCCCCCTTCCCAATTTCCCCTCCGTAGAAACTCCCATACCATTTCCCCTCTTCCTTTTTCCTTTTATACCATTTTAATTACATCTAAGTATTAAGGTCAGTTCTACGTTGAGGAACTAGCAATGCAGTAGATGCAGATAGTCAAGGAACAAGCAAGACAATAAACACAAATAGTCAAAGAACAAGTATAGTAATAAACAAAGTTCCATGAACACTCCCATGATCATTGTTTCTAAGGGCTTATCAGGATGACTAAAGTATCTGAGCCTACTTACCTGTCCTAGCCCAGAGTCATTTTTATGTCTGAAGCCTACTCCCTTATTCTAGCCTAAGATGTACATTTCTGCATAAAATTACTTCTTTGTTCTAGCCTAATGTCAGATTCCTGCCTGAAGCCCACTTCCTTATTCTTGGCCAATGTCAGATTTCTGCCAAGCAGCCCCAAATGCTCTCCACATCTCATCCCTTTTTATTGCATAAAAAAGACTGAGCTTGCCTTAAGTTGTCCTGCCAAGAATGCCTTCCTTACATGTCATGGAATATGCATTATCCAAAAAAAAAAAAATGCATTTCTGTGTTAGGTTGGTAAGGCTCTGTGTAGAATCTTACCCATCCTTGGCTTGACAGCCTGTTGATTTAATAACTCTATCTGGGGGTCCATTTTCAGGTTCAAGACATGCACTTTGGCTGCCAACATATTGATGTTGTTAAAGACAAGATTTAACATGATGGTCAGGAATAAAAGTATTTCCAGGGCAAAAAGGGCTAGCATGTTCAAGCTATATATGCCATTCTTGAAGATTGACCAAAATAGAAATACTGACCTCAGGCCATGGGTAATTTTATCAGCACTATCTACTGCATCAACGCTCAGCATAGCAGCAATCTTTAAATTCATAAGCTCACTATGGAAAGTTAACACATCCAGAGAGGTGTTAGAATTATGCCAAATACAATGCAAGTGTCTTTACACTTTTTCCTAATTACAATGACTGCCACTGTAAATTTTACTACTAATAGAAATCCGATGGTATTTGACATGATACTCGAGATGGCTTCTTACTCTTAAACTCTGAACCTCCTTCTAATAATTTTAATAGGACAAAGAGCATCCATCTGTTGTTCCAAATGCCTATCTAAATCCTCTTGTATATTCAACACATTGCTAAATGATTAACAGCAGTAACTGTCTTAACTTCGTGTGTCAAAGCAATTGCAGAAGCAGTGGTGCTAGCAATAAATGTATTAAAGCTGTTATACCAGCAATAAGCAAGCCTACTACACTCTTGCTTCTGCTTAAAGCCTGGCTCACTGATTCCAGTACTTGCAAGTTTTTTTTTTCAGAATACCAAGTTTTTGTGATACTCAGGTCAATAAAACAAAAGCTGGTTGATAAACCTCTGTAACAGACATGCTGTGTTTCAACACACTAACAGAATTAGAAAGTGTATAATCAATGCAACTTATATTAAATAATGTAGAAGATACAAAAGTAATTTTAACTTGACAATTAAAAAAAGCCTCAACACATTTATGATCAGACATTTTTTAAATTTTTTTATTGAATATATTATTTATTTACAATACAGATGTCTTCCCCTTTCCCCATTTCCCCTCTCTAGAACCCCCTATTCTATCCCTGCTCCTCCTTTCGGCTTTTACACCATTTCAATTACATGCATGTCTTAAGGCCAATTATATGTTGAGGTTCTAACAATACAATAGATGCAAATAGTCAAGGAACAAGCAAGACAATAAACACAAATCGTCAAAGAAAAATCAAGGCATTAAACCTAATTACATGAACACTCTGGTGATAAGTATTTCTAAGTGCTTATCAGGAGGATGACCAAAATATCTGAGCAGATTTCCCTGTCCTAACCCAAAGTCATTTTCATGTCTGAAGTCTATTTTCATGTTCTAGGGTAAAATTTAGATACCAGTCAGAAACTACTTCTTTGTTCTAGCCTAAGATTTAGATCCCTGCCTGAAATTACTTCTTTGTTCTAGCCTAATGTCAGATGCCTGTCTGAAGCCTACTTCCTTGTCCTTAGGCAATGTCATATTCCTGCCAAGCAAACCAGTCATTATTATTCCTTGAGTGACTCATGGCCATATGATCCAGTATTACTTCTCCTCTTCATCATATTTCCTTTAAGCAACATGAAAGCTATCCAGTAGAAATGAAATTTCTAGTGGAGTGACAGCTTTATTTCTCCTTGTTCTGTAAGTTCTCTGAGGATGCATTGTCTTCCACATTAAGATCATAATGTCTAGTTCTGGAGGATAATATACAGTATTAGCAATACCCTCCAATGCTTGACAGGAGCAGGGATACTTAGGATTCCATTGTCTCCATGTCTCATAAATACTTTCCAAAGTAGAAATTTGAAAATGAGGATGATGTGTGTGTGTGTGTGTGTGTGTGTGTGTGTATGTGTGTGTGTGTGTGTGTGTGTGTGAATTCAATAACATCAGTACTCATCATTGAAGATTTTAAAAATATAGATATATAATTGTTAAGATGGAAATTCTTCTCATACTTTATTTAGAGTCTATTACCAAGGTAATATTAGATAAATGCAGTATATATGTATAGGTTGTGAATATTGTGATAAGTTTGTCACAATCAATTCCTTTGTACAATAAAGAATAGGGTATAGATGTGTATACAGGGAATTTGAAGAAAGCTTCTTGATATTTGGCCTAAATGTGACCTAAGTAAGAGACCACAACGTCACAAATATAGAAACAATAATTTGTATATGGAACATCCTGTAATGGCACAGATATAACAACTCCCATGTGTTACCCATTGCTTACTAGTTAATTGTTGCTGGTAAACAGTAAAGAAGGGAGAGAGAATTCAAGAGTGCCTTATAGTCTTACTTTGCTGTGGTTCTGCATGTTTTCTAATAGTTGAATTTTATCAAATTCTCAGATTTTCAGTTGAACTGTTGACAAATGATGGTAAATTCAGGAGGTAGGATGCACCTCATGTTCCACAGGTCAGTAGCTATGCTCGCTAAAGGAACCATATTGTTCTCCTTCCCTACTTTCTATGAGCTGTTTTTATACACTAGATTTGCTGTATACATGTAAGGAAATGGCCCCAATGTTGCTTGAATCCAAAAGAACATGATTGTGACCATGAACTTCCAAAGTTTTAGAGTGGATAGATATTTCTTTGTTTACTTTAGTTTCCATGGAGAAGACAAATTCAATCAACAATGTTGAACAATATGATGCTCAAAGAAAGAATCAAAAAGACAACCAAGTTTAAACCTGAAAAGGTCATGATGTTAAGAATTTGTTTTACATTTCTTTATAAAGTAAAACATCATTAAAGATCATTATACCAACAACTGCTACACTGTGACTTAAGCAAATAAAATCATTTTTCTGGTTAGTAATGGAAAAACACATTATATATATAAAAAAAAAACTGCCCCAACAAAGATATGCAGGTGGCTAATATAATAGCCCAGGTAAGACTGAATTATGAATCAACATCCAGTTAAAAATTGTGATTACAGCCTTAAATATATCTTGAGGAGAATCTGAGCAGGTTGGAGGAATATATTATGAAATAAATAAAGTGATGAAACAAGTTGAACTATATAATATGTAACTATTTTTGTCAGTTATACACAAAGACAAAAATACTTTTTGGGGGATGAAATTTATGTTTAATATTTTAGAACTATTAACATGTAAATATTAGAAATAATTCGAAAATTACATGTTAAGTAGCTAATTCAATATTTATGAGTGAAATTAATGGAAAATATTCACTTTAGAAAAATTAAACTGCTTTAAGAAAAACATGAGTTGTGTTGAAAACCATAATGCTAAGCTAACTACCTAGTGATTAAGTATGAGTTGAGTAAAGGAAGATTACCCATAACAAAATCCAATGTATTAGAATATTCAGTGTTTAACTTAAGAAACAAAAGTGGTACATTATTAATATTCATTCTATAATGTAATTTTTAGATTGTATTATACACTTTTTGTGCATCTGATTTTAATTTGGGAATCATGTCCAGTCTTTAGACTATCCAATTCAAAATTAACGAGCAATTTTTAAACCAGGTTATCAAAATAATCTATCAATACTTAATACATGATTGAGACCATAAATGGCGGAAGTTAATAAATAATCTTTGTTCTTCTTTAAATAAGAATCTTGTTTGTGCATAAAAATTTCCTAGCTCTTTGTTTCCAGTCTTAGACATGTTCTATTCAATCAGATCGTTATTTTCATTCCCAGATAGGGCTTTGATGAAATTTGAGCTCAATTTATTGTCTTTCTGTTCTACAAATATCATGAATAAAACCTTCCTACTTATTTTAACAAAAATCAGAACATCATCTTTAATAGATTCATCATTTTGACCTGAAATGAACCAGTTCACAAAGTAGGAATAAAAAAAATGGATTCTCTAAAAAGTGATATCTTTAAATCTAGAAGAGGAAAATATTAGAAAAGAGTGATTGGTTAATGTTATATGGTCCTATTAAATAAAGATTATGACCCAAACTTGCATTCTTATGAGGTCTTTGGTCATCTTGATCATAAACTCAGAAGAATGAATGAATATTTCATCCAGAAAACAAGAAGAAAGATCCATAGAAGCAAAAGGACAGATATTTTTTTACCATAAAGATTTAATAAAATATTGGAACAAACAACCTTGTTTATAGAGTAAAATATGTGCATGAATGAATATTTGCCTTAAGTTATAATTCAGTATTGCAGAATAGATTTATAATCCTGATACTGATTCTCAAGTGAGTGAATAAAATATTAATGGGAAACATGCTGAGATTACTCTAAAGGAGCATCAGTAGAGTGTAGGACTCCATGAACACAGGATATAAGTTTTATAACTATAAAAATATGGAAATAACATTTATTTTAATTGCAAGATAGAGGAATCAATGTGCTAAATACCAGATACCACAGTAGATACCAGTGAATTGTGCATGCTTTGCTTATTGAAATGTAAGGAAATAACAAGGTTGTAAGCTGAGATCTGAGACATTTGAGACAATGAGTATATTTTAGGCTCATTGTAGTACTTAGGAAAGTTGCTTTGAAATTATCTCTTAAACTAAAACTAAGAAATAAATATTTAGTTAGACATTTCCACTGAAACTTTTACAAGGCTTATTAAACAATTAGAATTTCAATGTCATGAGAAGTTGGAGTGTAACCAGTCTAGAGAAAATTATCCTTGATTACTTTAGCTATCTTAGTATTCTTCTCTGTATGTAACCTTCTCTGTATGTAATCTTCACAACCATTAAGAAAATACTTTGGAGCAGTTATTGTTGTCTCCTTACCTAAGATATTGTCCAAATTAGAGCTCCTGGGAGGCCCACTTCCTTTGGGTTCTGTGAGATTTGGGGCAAAGCTGCTGCCTGGTATCTGCTCAGTGCTCAGGTGGGACAGCCATTAGTCAAGAATTGTCTCTTTTCATCTACAGACAAATTACTGTCCAGAAAAGGACACACTTGCAGAATAGTCAACTTATTATATCTGCCAAGACAGTAATCAGCTCTTAATAACTCTGCATTACTAGGTCTGACAGATGATCCTGAGCCACAAGGCTGAAATCAGATGCTCCAACATTTTGTAGTATAGGGACTATTCAGGTGTTCAGTGGTCTCTATAAATTTGCTAAGTTTTAGAAGCTATGCTTTGTGCTTCCCATAATTTCAGTTAACTCAGTCATTCTGGATTTCTGACAGGGTTGAAGACTTATAGTCTCATAGCAAATTCTGGCTAGTTACTTTGAGAGAAAATATTTGAGAGGAGGATTTTCGGCTGGCATTCATTCTAAAGCCAAGAAAAATGCCAGGTTCAGAACTAAGTGTTTTAGTTAGGAGAGATGACAGAGGTTCTGGTTAGTCAACAAAATGATGGACTGGGTATTAGATTTATCTTGTACCTTACTGACACAAATTGGTATAGTTATGATTTAATAGTATTTTGAGAGATAAGTTTTATTTTAACATGAAGGGTGATATGTAGGATGATCTAAGGTGGGAGGAGTAAGGAGAGGAAGAGGAGGAGTAAAGAGAGGAGGAGGAGAAGAGGAGCTAGGTGATGAGAGGGAGGCAGATGTTCACACGTCTCCATCAGTCAAAAATAGTTGATATATCTAGGTTGGGTATTGTGTTACACTTCTGATTGTATGGGCATCTTGTTATTGAGTATCAAAAAACTTATAAAGCACTTGATTAACTTTTAAAAAAAATTATAAAAGCAAAAAGGAGAAAGGAGAATGGAATAGGGGTTTTCCAGGGAGGGGAAATGGGGAAAGGGGATGGCAACTGAAATGGAAATAAAATATCCAATAAAAAATAAATTTAAAAAAAAGAAAATACTTTGGATTACAGGAACAGACTCCTTCACAATGTCCAAACAACCAAAATGTAAGAGATGCTTTGAAATTTTCTCTATAAATATAGTGCTCTGTTTCCTTTCTATGCTGGAATTCATTCTGCCAATCTTTTCATCAGTGTCTTTGAAAAGTGACATTATTTATGATTTTCTCTGTTTTGTTTCCATAAATTCTTCACCAAACCGTTACCACCCTCAAACATGGAATTGAGAATAATCTAAACATGTGTTCATAAGCTGTGTTTACTCATGTAAGATAAATTTCACAGTAACACTCATTTTATAAGAAATATTTTTGAGATTTCTGAATTCTTTCATTTTCTCCTTCATAACTTTTCCAGAACATGCTGAATTTTGCTTTATCCAGAATCATGCCACTTCACGTTTTATTTATAAGCATGTCTCTAAAGTAGATCAATAAGGTGCCTATAGTTCAACTACATTTCTTCAGCCAATCACTTCTATCACTCCCAAATGTAGAAAGTTCTCAACTTGTTAACTCTAAAAGAAAATTAATAATTAAACACTGTAATAGAGCCTTTAAAGACTCTATTGGATATCAGGTAGAGTCTTGCAATATTGGCTCAAAAATATGTTTGTTAAAACTTAATTGTATAAACTAAAATTGGATTATTTAGTTTTCAATTTCCACTGAAACTTAGTTTCAGTAGAGAGAACAACTTACAGGTCACTACTGTTTATCTTAATAATCATTTAAAAAGAGAAGGCAAACATTGGAGAGAGATGTGTTGGGAGAGGGTTCCTGATAGAAATGATTGTGAAGTACTGTGGGTCGATAGGAACAACGTATTTTCTATTCACATACAAAAATCTCCAATTAATAAATATATTATTTAACTGGAAAAGAATACTTGTGATTGTATATAGTAATGTAAGCAGGAATAACTTATTTGTCCTAATTCTAGCTCCCAAATTATTGACACAAATACTTATTAAGCTTATAAACAAGCTGCAAACCTAGGCTGGTCATGTATCAAGGTATTTACTTCCCAGTCAAAGGTCCATTGTAACTTGTCAATGTGGTTTTGCCCGGGCTTGCACTGTGCCATGTGTATCTTGTCTACTCTGTCATCGTGAACTCATGGCAAATACTCTTGGTCTCTCTACCTTCTTTCCCCATGATCCTTCTCTTATGTCTCACTTTGTCTGATATCCCATGACTGAAATCAAAGCCCAGCTTTTTTATCTCCTCGGCTGAGCCACAGCCTGATCAACCCTTTATTAATCAATCAGTGATAATTGAGGAGCAATTTTTACACCACACTGATAAAGGAGATGTTTCAATAATCATGGCAATGCTGGCATCTGCGATGTAACCAAATCGCTGGGCACAGAAATCAGCAACTGAATACACAGTGCAGAAGACCAACCCCCAACATGTGGTAATAGAAGGAAATGAAAAATATGAAATGTCAATCATAAAAGAGCAATGTAACTAAGGTGATGACAACTTCCCATAAACAAAGCATCCGACCTGATGAGGCCGTTACATTTAAAGCAGACTTTCATTTAAGGCTTAGACCTGTAAGGCGGTTTTAAAAGAGGAATCCAAATGTAACTTGAGATTCACCCACCATACTTTCTCAGTGCTGGAGGCTTTGAAAGAGACTGTATTCTCTGTGCTCATTCATTATTCATCATGACAAAAGTTTCTACACCAGAAAACAGCACCTTCCCTTTGATCTTTTCACCACTAGCAGACTTAACCCAGCAGTTTTCATGCTCTTGATTTAGGGTTCCTGGTTTTTAACTCAGGAGAAGAATGGAGAAATAAAAACACAGAGAAACACTTGCTTACATCATATTGTGGATGTGGAAGCCTGGAGAACATTGAGGATTTAGCCTAACTCTGAAGTTTTTGCAGAAAAAGGTTGTGATTTCCTTTGAGAATTTGATAAGTAATGACCTTGGGGCTTTCTATCAATGAATGTAGTTGTGCATATTGACGTCAGGTGCAGAATCAGCTTTAGAATATGATTTTGTCATACTTGAATAGAAGAAATACTTTAAAAAAATGAGAAGTGAATATGTAGGTATTAATAATTAATCGTAGATTGATAATACCTCAATCAACATTTCCCATTAAACCTCTTATGTGTTAAGGGATGGCCACTTTCCACATCTCTGTATGTTCAGGCCTAAGACTCTAATGACTCAGAATCAGATATTTTAAGAAATATTTCTCAGATGAATACAGTTACATCATTTGCCCTTGTCTCCTCCTCGAAACTCTCACATTTACCACACCTCCACTGTCACTAAAATTCATGGAGTATTTTTCTATAATTGATGTGTTTGTCTTTGTGTGTGCTTATTCCTAAATATATCAATATAACTTGCTCACCCTATATAATGAAACTTACATGCATATATTTTCAGGGCAAACCATTTGGTTTGTATGTATAATACGGAGGTACCTTCTTCCATAATGAAGTTATCAAGCTTAACCGTCATTGGCAAAGAGCCTTATTCCAGTATGATATTATGTTTATAAAAAGAGAAATACCTTACATAGGTATTTTGGAAGATCATTTAAAAATCTAGATGAAAGAGGCAACTTTCACATATATAAGAATGGGCTTGAAGCAGGACCTTCATCTAAAACCTTCCTAAGAAACCAAACCTCCCTGTCTTGATTAAGAACTTTCGACTGTTTAGACACCAACATTTTTTGTTGTTTAAGCTGACTAGTGTACAGTGAATGAACAAAGAAATAAAAAAGGAAAGAAAATTATATGACTGTTCCTAAATATGGTGGAGAAGAAAGTTTATTACAGATATGTGGGACAGCATTGCCAGAGACAGAGACATCTGTGAGAGTTCAGGGCGATCATCACACTTAACCATGTGAGGAGAGGGAGAGGTAAAAGGGAGAGAGAACCAAGAACAGAATCCAGCAGGCCAAGGTATAAAAGAAGCAAAAGAGAGGCAGGGATAGTAAAGGTAACCTAAATGTCTGGATTATATAAGGCTAAAGGATTCAATACAAAGGGCAAGGTGTTCAGGTAAGGACTGAGGGATCTTAAGAGGTCAGGTATGCTTTGATATGTTAAATGGGCATCTTAGCCACTTGCTCTGGGTTTGAAACTTAACAGGCAACAATTTATTAAGTCATCCCCAGAAAACAAGCAATGCCCCGTTTATTACTTTTTTTTTTTATTTTTCAGTTGAGAAATACTTACTTGTTTCATTCCTATCAAAGAGCAATTGAATGCATTAGAGGAGCTGTTTTCAAAGACTATGATATGAAAATCAATTAAAACAGATATGTGCTGGTGCAATGGGATAGAAATTTATTTCCATCCACTTTTTTTAAATATAAATAAGGAAACACTGATCAGCTAGATTAAAGAGATGACTCAACACTTATGCGCACTGATTATTCTCCAAAAGGATCCATGTTTGATTAGCAGCAGTCATGTACATGATACTTCTGTAACTCCAGTTCCAGGGGATTCACAGTCATCTTCTTGCTTAAATGAACGCTAATTTGATCTGTTTATGCAGACATACACTAAGTTAAACATTCATAGACATAAAGTAAAAATAAATACTGATATTTTAAAAATATCTTCCTCTAGGCTATAGATATAGTGAAACTGAGAAAATTTATGTCCAGCAGACATGAAGACTAAGGTCTTAGTCATAGAATCACATAAAATTAAAGAGGTAGATATCAGAAATCTAAAAACTTAAAGAAGCAGCATCTTCATAAGATCAATGTTATCCTCACCTGCTAACTAATCAAGTCTCAATATGAGAGAGAAAGCAAGGGGAAAAAGAGAAAAGGGGGAAGAGGAAGGGGAAAGGGAATGAGACAGGGAAAAGAAAGTAGAATAGAAAGAAAGGAAAAAGGATGGAAGGAAGGGAGAAAGAAAGAAAGAAAGAAAGAAAGAAAGAAAGAAAGAAAGAAAGAAAGAAAGAGAGGGAGGGAGGGAGGGAGGAAAGAGAAAATGAAGAAGGAGTGAATGAATGAATGAATGAATGAACAAATGAATGAATGAAAAAAGAACAAGAAGAACAAGTATCAAAGAAGCCAGAAACTTTGTACCAGACCAATGACTCTTTTAATGTCAATCCTAAGGGAAAATGTGGGGATAGAAGGGAATAGTATTACATATACTGTCACACACAACAGCTTCCAAGATGAGATATTTTCTATGTTTTGTTTGTTTTATTTTACTTTATTCTATTGTTATTTTTGGTGGAGGTTGCAATGGCAGAAAACAGATGTGAAAGGACAGGGAGATGAGTGAGACTAGTGTGAATGATGTGAATCTTGCAAGCATCACTAACATCTTTTTAAAAAATGGAAAAGAAGAAAGAGAACAAGAATACAGTGGAAAGCCTACAAGGTCTCAAACCTACACAAAAACCTACTGAGGTCAGGAGAGATTGTTTTACCCATGGAAAAGTCCACAACTGAGAACCAAATGCCAAAGGACCAATCTTGACAACATGCATACAAATAAAACTGTACAGATTGAATAGATCATACTTTTTAATGTATATATTAATTTCTATATTATATATTTATATATTAATTTATATATTTAATATATAGTAATATCTTATGTATATTAAATTATATATTTAATATATATATATTAGTGATTTTATTTATTTTTATCCATACTTCCAAATTTGAATATATACATATATAATTTGTATATATACAAATAACATAAACTTTTGCACCACATGTATAATATATAATATAATTGATATATTTTTTGTGAGAGTGTTTGGTGGGAAATCTCCATGGAATATGGGTATAAAATTTTATATTTGAGTATGAATAAATTTTTTATACTTCATATATTTCTGCTTGAATTAGAAGATTCATTTATGTTTATTATTTTAATATGTCAATAATACATCTTACAATATATCTCAGCTTATGGTACATAGCAGTTGGTTGTCTAAAGAATCAATCATGGTGCAATATCAGACAACATGTACAAGGATGGCTTTTTTTATAAATTTCCTACTTATTAAAATATTTAGCCTGACCATTGTGTCACAGGAGACTGAGAAAGCACTGAGAGTTTGACAAAAATAAGCTACATAATGAATCTTAGGTCAGTCTAGATGATGTAATGATACCCTGAATGAGATAGAAAGATAAGAAAATTTAAAAAATATTTACTTGGAAACTTTTTCATACTCTTTACTCTCCTGCTTATCTCTCCATGTACTGATGAAAATGGAAATACAATAAGTAAAAACTATTTGCCAGACAAACATTTAAATAAATGAATAAATAAATGTAACATAACAAAAGAAATATTTTATTGAAGAAAAAGGAATTGAGGTATACTATAAAACTTTACCATCTATATTTAGCTTTATAATTTGTACACATCACTGATATCACATATAAAATGCTTTCACAAAGGCTCCCTACTGTTGACATCACTTCTGAACTTGGCACCCTCACAAAGATCCGGGATATTCTTTTGGATATAGAGTTGTTTTTTTTATATATTTGTATTTATTTTGGCTTGGAAGTTCTGGTAGGCTCCAAGTATATTTAATTGATTGATTTTTCCTGAATTTTATTTTATTTCTGTTTATAAAATGATGATTCCATCTCTACTACTTGCTGTCACTACATCAAAATGAAACCTTGTTAAATATTGCTGGATATTACCACTTATTTAGGAAAGTTGCATCATTGAGGAAACCATAAAAGAAAGGTTTTGGGTACTCTTATTTTTTCATAACCTTAAAGTCACTGAGTATCATTAAATAATCTCAAACATCTCATCTGTAAGTGTTAATTAATAAATTCTAGACTAACTTTTATTTGCTGAAAAGTGAGTAATTTTAGCTAGACATGGTACCATGAGTTCTTACAGAATTTCAGAGGCTGAGTTCGATGCATATCTGTGTTCATGACTAGCCTGGTCTACTTAGGAAGATCCAGGATAGCAAGAGCTACATAGTGAGACACTGTGTAAAAAATAAACAATATAAAACAATAACAACAAACTCCAGAAACCCACAAAAAAATTTATTTTGGTCCAGACATCCAAAATTTGAGTTTATGATATTTGACAAATTACCACTTCACACAATTTTAGTTACCTATTTGGCTTTCAAAGAAAACAGAAATGGACTTTATGCTACTTTTCTTCCCTGACTGATCATTGACGGAGAACATGGAAAAAATCTAGGACTAAAGGGATGGAGGTGAAGGCATGATGGTAACAGGGAACAAACTTTCGTCTGTGGAGCTGTAGGTACTTAGAGTTTAGTAGATACCTATGATAACTAATGACAATAGCATTGTACTGTTTGACTGAAAGCAACAGAAGTAAACTACCAGTAAAAACATCAACATGTTTAGAAGCTTACACAATCAATGCCATGTCTTATATTTTGATAGTTTAAATTACAGTTTTTAATTATTTTTAGATTTTACATTTCTTCTGCCACCCATTTTTTATTTATGTCTACATTTGCATATACACAAGCATTCTTAGTAATTAGAAGTTACTTATTGGGCTAATTTTTATAGTAAAATATATACTTAAATATTATACTGAATTGTATTTTATTATATTGAATTTTATTATATTGAATTGTATCTCTATCTATTAATATATTTTACAAGATTGTAATTTATTCCTTCATACATTGTCTCCGATAGAAATTTCTTGTTTCTAATACTTTCAAAGTCGGATACATCTCCATTCACTCAGAAAATATAAAACTACTGTTCTCTGAGATTTTAGTCTTTTCTTTTTCTGTTATTACATTTGATATATAAAATATATATGTATATAATATAAATTTATGTAAAGCACTAATTTTGAATTTATTTTATAAGCAACCAAGTAGTATGAGGTATTCCGTAACTGAAATTAGATCTAAATGTGTAATACTTAATGTTTTGATCAATGGAAGTTTTATTTTGGCACTTAAAAGATACATATTATGTAAATGACAACCATGACAATTTAAAATGATACAATAAAGCTCTTTATAATCTGACAAAGTAAATAATTGAAAGATACATAAATTAGAAAAATTAATTTGGTGTCTTAATATGATATTGTATATTTTATGAAATAAGATTTACATGGCTTATAGTTAATTATTTCCTCACTCACAAAGAGTACACATTGTTCTGAGAAAACTCTTAAAGACACTTTGGCTTTAATTGTGTTGCTTAGAGTACAGTTTAACCTCAGAAAATCATTATGGCAATAAAGTTAATGATCTCATTAAAAACACACCAACATATTTATAGGGCTGTTAACTGGATATATTTATTCAAGGTCCATGAAGGCAGAAGATTTTAATAGGGAGAAATAAAATAGTGGATATTTTTGTCATTTATAAATATTTTAAATTCAACTTAACTGGGAGCGTGATTAATTAAATTACAATGCGAAATAATGAAAAGAAAGGTATATTGAAGAGCTTTTGAAAATCAAATTCAATATAATAATTTTAATTTAACATGTAAAACATTATTGAAATATACTTATAACTAATAAAAAACACCAAACGTTCTAAGAAAATACATAATTCAAAAGTCTAAGCTTGTTTTTATTTATCTAAGAAAAGCATTCTTACTCATTTTTAATGCGGATTTATGTTTTTGCAATTATATTTTATAACATTTTCTGACGGGGCATCTGCATATTTGTACAGACAGGCGAGCTAAACTAATGGACGCTGGTTCCCGCTTTCTCCCATATGAGTCCTGAGCTTTAGATTTAGGGCTTGTGTTACATATGTCCAATTTAGATCTACATCCCCAAAACTTATTGCCTCACAACCAGTTGTGGATTTTCTGTGACAGTCTCCATCTACTGCAGAAATAAACTTTTTCAATAACCAGTATGAACTACACTTACTTGTGGGCATATGGATAAATATTTTAAATGCAGATATAACAATCTGATCCATTTAGTCAGCTTGATTTAACTGGCTTTGTGTAGACCTGTGTGTGTAGGTAGGTCACTTAGTTGTTTACAGCATGTAAGAACTATTGTCAGGTCTCTCACCTCTTCCCAGTTACCTTTGCTGGCCAATCTATTCAGAGTAAGTTTCCTAAGTATTCCCTGGGACCATAAGAAATTTTGGAATGACTCATGTCTGGCTCACTTTGCTAATTTGACTGAACTTAAAAATAGGTTCCTGGTTGTTTCATAATAGGACAGACTTGTTAAATTCGAAATTCTAATGTAGATTTCTGGAGAAGGGTACCTTCTGGCTGGAATTTTCCTCTTTGGCAATGCAGCACTGAGCAAACATAACTCTTTAGAATGGGCTCAGGTCACTTGAGAGTTTCAGCTTTTGCAGGCAACACATACTTCAGCTTTTCATGACAGATTGGAAGCTACTGGTTGACCTTCCACTTATTGTTTCCACTGATCTCATCCCTCTTGGTTTAAGGTTAGTCCTGAGGCACAGACGTGTAGTACTTCATTGTCTTCTTTATAAAATTCTCAGGTCTCCTTATATTCTGTGGCATTTGCTATATGTGTTCTACCTCTGTCTCCAATTCTCCATTTAATTGTTTATTGCATCTTATTTCCTCCAAAGTCATGAAGAGAAACTAACCATGTATGAGCTAGTGATCCATCTTATTCAAACCTACCATAAATTTTTCTTTTTCTTTTTCTTTTTCTTTTTCTTTTTCTTTATTATTTATTTATTTATTTATTTATTTATTATTTATTTATTTATTTATTTGCACTCGAGATTTTATTCCCCCAGGCACACCCTCCGAATGTTCCACATCTCATAAATCCAACCCAGCACCCTGTCTCCACAAGGCTGTTCTCATCCCCTACCCTGACTCCACCTGACTTTAACCTCCCTGGGGCCTTCAGTCTCTTGAGGATTAGGTGCATCATCCCTGATTGAATACAGACCCGGCAGTCCTCTGCTGTGTATGTGTTGGGGGCCTCAAATCAGCTGATGTATGCTGCCTTTTTGGTGGTCCAGTGTTTGAGAGATCTCGGGAGTCCAGATTAATTGAGACAGCTGGACCTCCTACAGAGTCACCCTCCTCCTCAGCTTCTTTCAGCCTTTTCCTAATTCAACCACAGGGGCCAGCAGCTTCTGTCCATTAGTTAGGTGCAAATATCAATAGCACCAATTATTACAATGAAATTATCAGGAGTTGTCTAGTTAGCCAAAATTTACAACATCTCTCTAGAAAGAAGATTTTATTCTAAGACTATAGATCACTGATTACTGAATTGCTCCCAAATCTCTATTAAAAATCCCAACTTCCTATAGTTCTGACAGTAGACTTTAAAAAACAGTTTTGGTGAATTCAATACATTTGAATGAATTAATTAGGGAGGATCTTAGTCTAATACAAATGGTATTTTTTTGAAGAGAAGATAAAGCTATGGGACAAAAATGCAGAAATTGGACTAGTGACATCTGTGGGTCAAGGAGTTAGAATTGCCAACAAACCACCAGAATGTGAGAGGAGATAGGTACAGATACTCTCTTCGATGATTTTAAAGGACCATAGCCCTACTTACACATTGATTATAGACTAATGCCATTCAAAACTATGTGAAAATAAATTCCTTTACCCTGAGCCATACAATTTGAGATTCCTTTTAATAGTAGGAACAACTAAAATAGGCATGGGGCATCAGTGATGTTTTTGCTGTCAATTTTAATGGCCATTGCTTTGAAAAGAGAGTAAGATGGCTCCATTTCAATTATACTGCAGCTTGTTGTTTTCGAACAAACCTCAGTGACTGCAGTTTCTAATTGCTTAGTGAGAGCCTCAGTATTTTTAGGAAATGAATTATAGTTCATATCCCACCTTATCATTACTTTTAAAAGAGAAAGCCATGATCATAAGTTATTTGTCTACTCAGAAGACCGAGCAGAAGCTAACCATTCAGAGGCCTTATACCTACATAAACAGGTATCTTGAGCTAAAGGAAGTATGTCAGACTTTTACCTAAATTTATATCAAATTTGAATCTTGCATGATCTAATCATTTCATACAATGCATTACTTTTGTGTGATTTATCTGTGTAATTTTCAAAATCTACAGAAACCTTATTCATATGCTTTTTTCTAATTCTCAGAAGACTACCATACATATACTTGCAAATTTCATTACATTCCGATCCAATGTAGACTGTGATATTTTATATATATATATTCCAAAATATACCATAATTCTGTCATACATATCTTAGAATGTAGGCAATCTAGTTAGTAAATATACAAGCAGCAAATCAAACTTTCATAAGACCTAGGAAAATCTAAACAAGCATTTTCTCCATTACTATGTGAAAGAGATTATCCATGTTATCTTATAAAAAGTGCTTAATTCTCAGGAGATTTTTTTCAGGCCGGGTTGTTATACATATGCATTTTTAAAACTTGATTACATATTTACATGCATAAGTCTTTATTGTATAAGGCCACTAATACTGAATACTAAGAAAGTGTTTTGATTTTTTTTTTATGGAATCCACTGTTTTTTATTTTTTTCATTTATATATGTTATTGTTTTTCTTTTGATAAAATATTTCATAGTAGGCTAGTTGTGTAAATTATAATTCAAACCTCTGCACATGTTAAGTTTTTACTTTATAATCCACTCTGACATATTCATGGAATAGAAATTTACCATAAATGCTATGCAGCCGTCAATTAATTATTATGCTTAACCATTAAGTTTTTCACGATGATCTGCCAAAGTTTGTAACTTCCTTGACAGCTATTTGTCACTTAGATCTTTTATAATGTCCTTTTTGTTCACTTGGCTTTCATAAAATTTCTGTTCACAATTTTCTTTAACTCTAGATTTTGCTTTTTAAAATATTGTTTGCAGACTATCAAAAAAGTGAAATATTGGCTTCAGTACGTTGACTTGCCAATGCATTGATCCATTCATTGCCTAAATATGATATTCTATTATTCATTTTCTCCCTTATGTGCTTCAGAATGTTAGTGTCATATACATAATTTATTTACCTGTATAATTTCTGCAATCAACAGTATTTTAAATTAAGTATGTAGTTGTTTGTATTTCCTACAGATAATTCTGACACATTTGCTAAAATTGAGTTAGAGGTTGACTTTTAGAATTTCAGATTCAATAATTTTAGATTGCTAATAGTTTTCCAGGTAATAATGCTGGTGATCTTTTTTTCAATATTTTTATATCCCTGCTTGTTCTAGTACTAGAGATTACAATTGTGACTTTGTTGTCTAGGCAAGTGCTTTTCCACTGAGCTATGTCACCTGCCGTCTATCTACTCTTGAAACCAGGTCTCATTAAATCTTTCTAATCATTTTTAAAGTAATTTTTCAAGCTAGGTATTCTTTGAACATGTAATCTTCTTATCTTAGCCTCTGGAGTATTTGGATCATATGTCTGGACCACTAGGTCCAGCCTTGATATGTATAGGTGCACAAAGACTGTCATTACAAGATTTATCTTTTTATATATTCAACCCTGAAGATGCTGTAATTTTATTCTTCTTTGCAAATCTTAAAGTTTCCTCTCCCTGCTTGAATGGGTCTCATGTGTAAGCAAGCCCACATCAACTTTTATACAGAACATTTATCAAAGCTCTTAAGTTGACTGCTTCTAATTTTGCAATCTCAGATTTTCTGACATGGAAAACATACATGATTTTAAAAGCATGTAAAAGATTGTCTAGTATGTCCAAACTTTCTTATGCACATAAAAGAATTAGTATGTCTTATATTGCACTTCCAGCCTTCTAAGGTTGTAATATGCTTACCCTTATTTATATATTTTATATTAGTTTTAAACTGTTTTATCTTAAATCTACATTATCATTTTTATAGGTTTGTTTTTTAAAGTACTATTATTCACCAGTATTAGGGTGTGAAATTTCTGTTTTTACAATTCATTTTGTAAAGCCCTACCTCCAGGTCTGATGTGCTCTCAGAAGGATGAACATTTGTTTGGTGCTTTGGTTTAGATTAAAACTTGTCGATACTCTCAATTTTATTGCACCAGTTATGATATCAAGGTCTTGCCTGTATAATTGAACAGGCAGGAAGAATCCTTGCAATGCCTTTAAAGTCTACAGGTCACTTGGTGTTGAATTTATAACAACCAGAACTTGAGAGATATCAATACACACTCTCACAGTATTTTGTTCTAAGATGCCTAAGGCACAATTTGAGGTCTTTCTACAGAGTATTTCTTCTCTCTTTTGTAGAAATCTCTGTAGTATTCGCTAACTATGAAAGATGGCTTTAAACGGAGCATATTTGTACAACAAAGAAATAGGATGTGTTTTATTAAGATTCATGAAATACTGTCTGTTTAGTATAGAAATCATTTTTAAAATGAAAATTGAGCTAGAAAGCTAATTAAAGTGATTGATTTCTAATAACTGCAATAAAAGAAAATTCAAATCCCTTTTCTTTTACTTCTTGGACAATAAGTGTCAATGAATAAATAGCAGACTTTTGAAAATAAGTTCTTGGAAAAGTACTTTTTTATACTGAATATGTGTTTAACATTTTCTAAATAGTTACATCATTATATAATTAACTTTTGTTCTATATATTTCTTATATATTTATATCAAAATAAATATATTATTTTTCAATTAACATGGTAGCTATAAATTATGCACTGATTAAAAATGTCACACTAATTTCAAATAAGTTATCAATATACAAATTTTTGATTACATAGAAATATATCTTTAACTAACTTATTATTTCATACAGAATATCTATTATAGCTCTTAAGTATGTCCATAGTGAATACAATGTACCATACTCACTCCCTAATTGTCCCCTAAATTTTTTGAGCCCATCTCCCAAATGCCTGTTATTTTGTAAAGCTGACTGAATCAAAGTTTGCTGATCATATGCACATGGATGTGTAGTCATTTACTAGGACATGGATATCCCACTGCTAATCACCTCCCCGCAAGCTCCAAAGTGACTCTTCCTCCAACAGGAGCCATCAGCTGTCAGTATCTCCTGAATCAGAGATGTGCCTCATCTCAAGGGAACTTCCTCCCTTCATGGTTGAATTTTTAATAGACTTGAGCTTGTATGGGTATTGTGAGGGTAACTACTGCTGTGAGTTCAATTGTGTAATAGTCATGCCATGTCCAGAGTACAGCATTTCACAGAATCCTCATCACATTTGGTGCATGTGTTCCTTCTGATTCTTCTTCTTTGATATGTCTTGAATCTTGGGTAAAAGGTTAGTATAGATGTCCCATATCCTTTTGAGCCCTCATTGTTCTTATCACATTAAGTAGTTATGAGTCTGCCTTAACCACTATCCACTGTCAAAGAAAGTTCTCTGATCAAGATTGAAAAAAAGCACCAATGTATGTTTATAAATATAAATATAAATATATAATAGGGAGTTCAATAATACGTCTATTTAAAAAAATCTTCAATTCTTTACATATCCCTAGAGCTTAAAAACTCACAGATTAACTCCAACAAAGTGAGTGTCAGAGATTTCAGTACCCAATTCTCTCCAACAGACAATATTTGGAATAATTTCTATAAAGAATTGTTAAAGAAACAAACACATCACAGGAAAATCAGATTTACAAAGAAGTTATATGAATAGGTCACTACTAAGTAAACTATTGATGAACCACTTAAAATGTAACATATTAGATAGTTATCGGTTAGCATTTAACCCTTTTTAGGAAGGAACTCCCTCACTGGTTTTCCAGTGCAGTGTGTTCATTATGGAAACTATATGGACTCAAACAACAAAAATGTACTCAGGAAATTGTATTATGTGCACACACACACACACACACACACACACACACAGAGAGAGAGAGAGAGAGAGAGAGAGAGAGAGAGTAACTTAGACACAATGAAAATGAGGCTATCAACTTGAGAGTCGGGAATACTAGAAAAGATTAGAGTAAGGAGGGCTGAAAGGAGCGATGGAAGGAAAGAGAAACTGCAAAATTACAAGTCTGTGATATTTTTACATGAGTGAAAATTTCAGTGTAGCTATTGATGTAAACTAACAAAAGTTAAGCCTTTGATTGTAAGAAGGGGCAAAGCATACCATTAATAATCTATTCATAAATATATATTCATAACTCTGTTATCTCTGCCACTATGGATTTTCAGTAAATAATTTGAATTGTTTTCTCAGGGACACAGTGGTATTTTACAGCCTAATAGTTGATTGTGAGAATCTCTGTGATTAGTTCCAGTCAAAGAATAGATGTGTCATTTCTGGTCCAGAATATTTTTCCATAATTATTTTACTGTTGAAACAAAATCCTTCCTCTATCAGAGAAAGAAAAAAGGCAGAAATTATAGTTCTTCGGTATTGGGACCACATGGAAAGTAATTTTAACTGCAACACTGTCTGGTATATAATAGAAACAAAGGAAAGATAAGGCTTTGCATTGATAAGCCACTAAGCCTATGATAACATTTTTTATCACAGCAGGACCCAGGCTATCTTAACTGATGTAAGGATAACCAAGGGTGGTCCCTTGATAAAAAGACTAATAAGAAAAACAACAGAGGATGAATTATGTCAGGGGACTGAATGTTCCTTATTCTTTACAGATATAAAATCTCTTTTTAGCCCTATGATATGTTGATATTAACTCTTTTCACAAAAGTGTTTTTGTGTCACAGTAAATGAGCTTATGTGAAATCTCAAATATTATACCTGTTTTCATAAAGGTAGTGTATAGAAGATTTGACTTATGTCTTATTACTATAATATCTGATTTGTTTTATTTTTGTAAAAGTTTAATTGATTTATTTTAATAACTAGGCAGATAATGATGAACTAAATTTAATGTGCTTATTTTGTTTGGGTAACATTAAGTTTTAATGTTGAAAATGACTTACTTATTCATTTAATAGTTAACCCTGCTCTCATTGCAAATCCACAACATTTTGTGTATTACTTTACTTATTGATACTGGTATCATGAGCATAGTAACTATTATCCCTATTAGATGAAGCACAAAACAAATGTATCAAGAAAACATAATATAATAATGAACGCATAAAATAAGAATAGAAAAATGTAAGAATGGATTACTGATTGGTGACTGAAGTAAAGAATGCACAATGAGTCTTTGAAGATAAGACTAAAATTTAAGATGCTAAATTAAAAAGGAAACTGGTAGCTTTTATTTTTTCTTCAGAGAACAACTATGTTCTCAAGGAGACTGTACCATATTATACATTACACAAATAAAATGAATAGAAAAAAATTGGGAATTCTTCATCTGCTAAACACTTTTTCAACTTACTAGATTAAAAAATCATCCATTTTCTGCCAGAAGTAGTGAATGGTGATTTTTAATGTAGAAAAGTACATCATGCAATTGATTTCTTATCTTAAAAAGTGATTTAGCCTACTGAGAAATACAACACAAGGACATAGGCAAGAAGAGAAGTTTAGCGTTTTTCCTCAGACTTGGAGCCAAAGGTTATATGTAATGTAATAAAAACAAACAAACAAACAAACAAACAAAACAGATGCAAGGATTGTCAGACGTAGATTTAAAAATGTACTAAATAAAGCCATGTAACCATTTACAATGAACACGTATATGCTCTATAACTTTCTCTTGATTCATAGCAGAACAGATGTTTATGATGTCAGGATAGAGAAGACTAGTTAACAGATATTCAATGAAGGTGGTAGATTCATTCACTTTAGGCCATGGTGATTTTGAGTCTTTCAGTCTTTATCCATGTATGTATTTTAAAGGAACATCAGGAAGTTACGTGTGGCAAGGCCATGCTAAATAAAGATGCCAATTTCAAAGGTCATTTAACTTGGAAGATTCTTAAAAAATTATAATCATGCAGAGTGTATTTTAAACTTAGTATTCACTGATTTCAAAGCATCATAATAATCAAATTAAATTTTTGAGAGAAGAAAGTTCAGAGGTACAAAAATGAGCCACTCAATATCTTCTGTACCTTAATTAGATAGTTATTAAGCATACTTAGGCCATTCAATTTTCACAGTAATATATATTGTAATATATATATATATATATTTATTTCTTTAAATATAGAAGGTTTATAGATCCTTTAAAACATAAAGAATATCTCTAATACAAATGATAAACAAGGAATTGGTAATAAAATAAAATCGCAAAAATTTTTGTATCACAAGAAGAAATGAATTATTTGGGTGGGGAAGCTTTACATGGAATTCTAAATTCTCTCCAGTGTGGTATTGTCATATATTACTCCTTTTAGGAGCAACGTGTTTATCATGTTTCCTCCTGTACATTCAAAATGTAATCCATAAAATTCAAGTAAAGTTGTAGTCTTGATGTTTCTGCAATATAGGGTTTTTCTTCATTGGTATGCATAATGGCCTGGAGTGCAAAACTAATCACATTCGGGATTTTTTTTTGGGGGGGGTCTCATTTAAATCTAAAAATATCATTTCATTTCAAAGTTGTTCTCCTAATACATGTTTAATCTCAAAAGATGTAAGTATTTTTAAAAACATGAATTCTATGATTTTTAGTTAAGAATCTGTGGATACCTAAAATATTCCTTTAGGCAAAGATACACATTATCAGTTAAAATTATGATGGTATTACAGGTATCTCAAGTTAACACAGATGTAATTATCAAACACAAGAATCTGAAATATTTCAAGATCAGCCTAAGTTCTTTTAGAGAAACATAAATTAGGTTGGGGAGAAATGACAACCCAGAAAGTATTCACACTCCTTTCCTAACAAAGAATTGAAGGTATAAGAATTCAAAGTATTAAAGATTTCATTCACACAAAAGTGTCAGCAAGTATATGTGTGTATATATATTTCAACTGTAAATGACCAATACAAAATGAACACAGTACTTGTCTGTCTCATAATGCTTTGTACATGTTTTACATTGCTGGTCTTTGTTTATGTATTATGGTTTCTGGTTTTGTGCATAAATGGGATTTGTGAGTGAGTGTGTGTGTTTGTGTGTGTGTCTGTGTACTCTATGAGTCTATGTTATATTTTTCTCTCTGCCTGCATATGTGTTTTCCCTACTCTTTTTTCTCCTTCTTTTGTTTTATTTACTTTTTATAAGCCATTTGTTTTTTTTTTTTTTTAAAGACATAAAGAAGGCAGAAGGCATAGAATTTTGAGGGACTGGTAGGGGAGTAGAACAGATCTGAGGGGAAATTAAGAAGTGGAGACCATGATCACAGTATATTATATAAAAATAGATTTTCTATTTAAAAAGCACTTCTTCCAAAAAAAGTTCATTTACATTTGTATGAAAGCATATCACATTTGTAATTAAGGATAATTTAGAAGATTTTATCCTGATTGATATACTTATTTCTTATCAAACTTTATGTTGTATTTCACTGTGAAATTTACAGTAACAGAATGTCAAACTTAGTATGTCTCAACACAAGCTAACAATGTATTTGATGTATGTTTGTAGTTGACTAAAATTCTTTGATGGCTTTCATGCATTTTTTTCATATTAAATTTTTCATTTTAAATTTATGTCTTATTTTTAATACATAAAGATACTTGAGATGAATAAGGATTCCTTTTGTGTGCTAACACAATTGACAAGTGTTCAATTGATGCCTCATGAAAAAAATATAATAAAACATTTACCTGTACATTACTTCAGATGCTGGTATTCAATAGAAACAAAATTCTTACATAATATTTGAAGTACTACAGGAAATGTCCTGAAATATGAAAGAATTACAGTTTTTTTGAATCCAGAATCACCCTCTTTTATTCTAATAAAACTTAGTCAATTACTATTTTTGAATATTTTCCTTAGGACTGTTTAATTCAATAATACCTCAAACTATAGACTCAAAATGAGAGGAAAATTTAATTTTATTGTTCAGGAAATTTAGGCAAACTAATAATTGAATACCTTGATATACATGTTCCTTATAAAAATTGCACAATTTATTAGATAATAGCATTTTGATCTTTGCTTTTATTTAACTTCCTATGTGCTGAATGTCATTTAGGAATATCTTTTTATTATTATTTTTCTCAACTCTTCTTATATACATATTTCATGTACTGAGTGCTATTTTGATACTGAAAAATATAGCAGAACATATACAATATAAATTTTAAATCTTCTGATTTATTATTTTTCTTGTTTTGAAATGACCAAGATTTGAAGTGATGAACACCCTCTTTAACCGTTCAACAACAGGCGTAGTCTTGATGTTTTAATGGATGGCGAAGTCTGTTCTTTTTCACTACCCTCACTGATTGGATACATTTTATCTTTCTCTCAGTCTTAGATTTACAAAATGAGATGACATTAATCATCTGTCAGGGTTCTTATATGTTGACTGGCAGATTATATTGCTATATGTTTGTCACTGAGGTTGACATGATTCTTCCTTATGCTTCTCTGAATCTCCTCTTTTTTTTTTTTTTTTTTTGCTTCCTCTTAATCTTTCCAGAAAAAAAGTAAGAGAATAACATAATAAAGTTTTTGGGATTAACTAGACACAGCAACATATTGGAGGAGGAGAGAAAAAGAAATTTTAATGCATATTAAATGTAGTCTGCTCAGTTGGAATTGGGGCTTTCACACAAAAATTATGTCATCTTCAACTTATGTTCAGCAATAAAAGTATTAGCATTGCTTTACATAGCACATAAAGAAGTGTACACATTGACAGACATACTTACTATGTCCAAGAAAGTATATATTATCGAATTATATCTTAACCCAAATGTGAATAGATAAATGCTTTACTTCATTTAGTTCATTATGGACCATCCCTTTTAAAGGACAGCCTCTGTGTAACCAGACAAATCCATGTGTCTCTTAACATGGAGAACGCTGGGAAGCTTGTGGATGTAAATGGAAGCAATTCTCAAGATAACAGTTAGGACTGCTGTTCATTACATAGAACACATGGAGGTCATTTGAATAGACTTGGAGCACTTGTCCAGGATTTCTCCTAACAATGGATTGGTGACAGTGTTCGAAGGGGCTTGGAAACAACAACAGTCTATATTATTAGAGAGTGGTAGGACCGTGAAGAACAGCCTGGTTTCTGGTAGAGCATCAGCTGGAAATTTCCAGAGACCTCTCTGGGTTTCCTGCAAGGGACAGGCTAAATGCAGTCCTACCCGCACATAGGGGAGGGGGACAGACACTGGAAGTCCACAATTTAACCCAACAGAGGTAGTCTGCTAGACAATAGGAAAACTAAGTTGTTTGATGCAATGACATGCTAAGAATTTAAAAGAAATAGTTATAAATAGTAGACTGGTTTGTTGAAATACACATCTGCCATTACCGAAGCAAATGAACTAAGGAATTCAAGGCAGAATAGAATAGAGAAAGAGGTTATAAAGATTTGATACAGAGAAATTAAAAAAAAAATCTAGGTTTAATTTATAGTCAGGTCAGCAGGCTCATATGCTAAGTTACCAAGAAAGCACTATCTAAAGAAAGCCTTTAACGTTCTTCCTTCACATGAAGATTTTTCTCTTTTTTGTCTTTTATTTATTTATTTATTTACATTCTAGATTTCACACCTCACACCTCCTTGACACACCCTGTCTCAACAAGGATGTCTTCATACCCTTAACCCTACCCCACAAGATCGCTAAATTCTCTGGGGACTCCAGTCTATTAAGGTTTAAGTACATTTTGTCTGACTGAACCCAGACTTGGTAGTCCTCTACTGTGTTTGTGTAGGTGGCCTCATTTCAGTTGGTATATGCTGCCTGGTTGGTGGTCCAGTGTCTGAGATATTTTGGGGGTCTCAGTTAATTGAGACTGCTGATTGTCCTACAGGGTCTCTCTCCTCCTCAGCTTCTTTCAACTTTCCCCTGATTCGACCACAGGGGTCAGCAGCTTCTGACCATTGGTTGGGTGCAAATATCTGCATCTGACTCTTTCAGCTGCTTGTTGGGTCTTCCAGAGTATGGTCATGATAGGACACTTTTTGTGAGCTCTCCATAGCCTCATAGCCCTGGGACCACCCTTTGTGTTGAATCCTACTTTGGGCCTATCACTGAACCTTCTTCTCCTCCAGCTCCCCTCCATTTCCATCCCTGCAGTTCTTTCAGACAAGAACAATTATGAGTCAGTGTTTTGATTGTGGGATGGAAACCTTCTCCCTCACTTAATGCCCTGTCTTCCTGCAGGAGGTGGGCTCTATAAGTTCCTTTTCCCTACTGCTTGACAATTCATCTAAGGTCCCTCCCTTTGAGACCTGAGAGTCTCTCATCTCCCAGATCTCTGGTGCATTCCGGAGGGTCCCCACAACTTCCTACCTCCCGATGTTGCCTGTTTCGATTTTTTCTGTGGGACCTCAGGGCTTCAGTTCTTTTCTCTCACCCTATACCAGGTCAGGTTCCCCTCTTCCCCAGACCCGGTCTACGGTCCCTCCCAGGTTCCTCCGTCCTCAGTTGTGATTGAATTTGAAACAATAGAAAATAAGTCAACCAACCTGGGTCTGTTATCACTTCTTTATAATGTCAGTTCTAAAGCAAAGAATGGTGGGCTTATGCCTGAATCCCTGGAACATCCAGGGCCAGCTAGCCTAGCTTGCAAAGCAGTAAACATGATACTTCTGGAATGTGAGTACTTAAACCTGAGCTTGCACACTGACTTCCACATATTTGTACTGGTACATACACACTCATACTAATACACATAAATGTAGACAAACATTTATATCACATACATATTCTTTATATTCCTCAGACACTCATGTACACATGCATGCAAACACACACAAACACATAAACACAAACACAAAGGCACACATTAAAGATGTATTTATCCTTTACTATAAAATAGATAATATTTGTGAATAAAATGTAAGCTATCATAACTCTCATCTAATGTACATAGACATAATGTTATAAATTATACAAGGACAATGAAACAGTGGGTTATATAGAACTTATATATTTGAACAACGTGATCAAAGAACAAGAGAAACATTTTATTTTGATAGTATTTGTGTGTTGAATGCTCTTCACATTCACTGATTTAATTATTTTTATTGTTCAAGAAATCATTTAATTTTTCAATTTAATTATTTTTAGTTAATTTAAAACCTCATTTAACATAAAATCATGTTTTAAAATTATCTTTGTGTTTGTGAAAGTTTTGTATAATCACTTCTCACATGTCAGTCTCAGTCACAGGGAAACTTTGTTACACTTCCTATCAGTTGATTCAGATCTTTTTCTGTGTTATACAGCAAAGGAATCTCAGATGTTCTTTGTGTCATAGAGGAAATAGGCTTTCTTTTCTATTAATTTCAAAGTTAATAAACATTTTTCACAATTAAAAGAATTGTGTTAATGCTGGGAGCCTGCCTGACCTTAGGGGAATGAGCTGAGGTGGGACACAGTGTTGAGTCAAGGCCAAAAGACTGATGATCTGGTCTTGTATCTGTCTCTAACTGCTTGGGATGCTATTAGCTGATGGCTTCTGGAGACTGAACATTCTCTTACGTATTCTGTGCCTGAAAACCGCTTGTCTTGGCGATTAACACAGAGCAGCAGGGAATTAGGTAAAGGATTTATTCCTTCTCTGTCCAGGCAACAAGAAGCCTCTCAGCTTACTAGGCTGGTTAACTCTTTGTGAACCAGAGAGGAAGGAAAGAAAAAGAATTAAAATCCTTTACACAGGTAAGCATGCTCAGATATACACACACACTTAAATCAAACAGAAGTAAATTAGCTACTCCAAGGAAGTCCACCAACCTGCCAGGCTTAATCTTTCCTAGATAGCCACTGGCAGGTTTATTACAAAGTATAGCTTCTATTTATTAATATTGATTTTCCAAAAAGAAAACAAGAATAGAAAGCATGATCTGTATATTATGTAAGCAATTTTCTAAGAAATACAATTTGTGTCTGTTGAAATGAAGAGGGATTAAGGTTTTCACCAACACATTAGAGATGAAATAATATAAAATGTCATGAATTACTCTTCAAAAAATAAAATTAATCTATTATGTTCTTACATAAATGTCATTACTCTGTTCAATGCTCAGATGGCATATTTACTTCTATTATAAAACCTGATGCCCTCATAGGACAAGATATGTTATATGACTGTCTCTTTCTTCTTTTGAAATTCTTTGCCTACTGAAAGATATGATGATATTCAGAAGTTTAATTAATACTTAACCATTGTCTTAAATATTCTTAAAGTAGAATCTGTTATGGAGAATGTGTTTCTGTTTACAATTCTTTGTCACTGAATTCTGCAACCAAAAGGAAGTAAGGCTTTGGGGGATTGTCAGCTCTGCCATTTTATCCAAGTCATGGCTTCTTTTCAAATATAAGATTAAAAGCTGTTCTTAAGTCAGGTAAACACTGTCTGAAGCTTTTCTAGGAAATAACTCTAAAAATCACAAGAGAGCCTCAGTAACTTTGATCATTGCATTTTTAGGAAAAAAAAGTCTGTCAGGTGTACTCTTTTTGTAGAACTCAGATCATCAAGAAGAATAAAGTTTATAATAGAGATAATAATTAATTTCCTGAGTGGTATTTGCTTAGTTATACTATTAGAAAAATAGCAACAAAATATCCCTGATACTTTTACTTATGAGAATTAGATTTCTTTACTTCATGGATGTAGTAAAATGAAAAAATGATGCATTGGTGAAATTCTGCATTCTTACATATGAGCATGTGAATACACATTCTCAGAATTAGCTTATCAGAAAACTGTAATGTTTGCAATATAATGGCATGAGAAAGTGAATATTTGGGAGATTGAAGTTATAGATTCAGTGTTTTTTGTCTTATTTATTTCCCGTTTGATGTTGTATAAATTTAAACATATTTTAGTTGAAAATACTATAATGTTTTATTGTACTTTTATATGACTGCTATTTGTTTCGAAAACTATGAAATTCTTGGTTGTTTGCCTTTTTTTTTCAAAATCATTATTTTCAAAATCATTATTTTTCTTTCGTGGACGTCAAATTCCCTATCTGCATTTAAAATTTACACACCTAAAAATCACTTAACACATATGTTCACATGCATCTATAATTTTCACATGTATGTACTTTTGTGTGTGTATACATGTGTGATAAATTGTAAAGTCAATTACTTTTACTATCTCAAACTACCAAAAGCTGCACAGCAAAAGTGTGCTACAAATAAAACCAATTCATAGCCCTCTGCTTGTAAACTATGTATAATGAACTTTACTTAGGATGAATTTTTTTTCTGATAATCATGGATTATCAGAGCATAATGCAAAACACTTAAAAAGGACAACCAAAAGTATTTATTTCAAAACATTTATAAAATAAACCGACAATTCCTGAATATATTTTAAATCATATCAAATGGTGAGATTAATAGCTTCCAGATTTTGAGCTGAGTTATAGAAAGAAAAAGGATTATGTTCCCAACATCCTTTACAGTCCCCACGTTGGCAATATGCAACATAATTGACAGCTGTTGCCTGAGAGTTCTTAACTATCAACTTGAATGTAATTGGTCTGCTCCTTTTAAATTTCATGGGAGGTCTGAGATTTGAAAGTCACTGTAGGCTCATTTTGAGTATGATATCTATGCCTCAGAGTTAAGACACAGGGTACTAATTGTAGAGGCAGCTTTGAACTTTAGAAGAGGTTTCCAGAAGAGGTGGACTTTGATATTTCATTACCTTACCACAAATTTGAACAGTAACACAAGGGTTTGTGAGAGAGGATGAGAAATGAGAAATTTGTGTCTGGAGCTATATATAATAAAATCTAAAGCATTTGAATAAATCTAATTTTAGAGCAGGGACTCTTCTAAAGATAAACAACAAATCCAGATAAAAATTCTAGCATGAATGGACATGAGAAATATGTCAATAACTACGCCCTTACTACACATATAGAAAATAGATCAAGACGCTGTCTCTTATGTATATAATTAATATACATGTTTTGTGTGTTTGTGGAAATTGTAACTTAAAATGACAATATTTAGTTTTATTTGTGTTATACCCAACTTGGAACTAGCAATGCCTTTTAAACTATAAATACATCACAGGTGTTTTGCATTAGGTTACTTTCAGCTTTTTTTACACTGTTATATGAAAACCTGATGATATGATCATTCTTCATATATCTGACTTTTGCCTAGACAATCCACACAACCTCTATTTTGAAGAGCTACATGGGATGTTCAAACATGAGTACATCAATATTGACTGAATAAACAACAGACAGTTCATAGATAGTAGCTAGTGTTACAATTCAGAGATAACATGAGTCAGAGTCCACAACCAGATTCAAGCCTTGGAACATTAAAACTGGTTTAAACATTCAAAGCTGTAAAAGAAAATCATAGTAAGAAAAAGGACAAAATGTAGACAGTGTGTAAGTTAAGAAAGTTGACAATATACATTGCTCTATGTCCTAGCAGGATTTCCACCCTTGGCTTTCATGTACTGGATTTATGTCTCCACTATTTCTTGATATTGACAATTCATATAGTATCAATATGAAAACTATAGTATAGAAAGAAGTGAATGGTAGTTCATAGATGCATTTAGTTAGTCACTTCATACCATATTAAACAAAATGACTACTCATTTGAGTTTCAGACTTCACATGAAAACATTTATACTTTTCCTCTTTATATAATTAATCTAGGAATTTGACATGTTTGACTCTTGTGAACAACAGTTAAAAACAAAGGTTCCTATCCAGAATCATAATCATTTTCAAACCTGAAGTTTGACTAAAAATTCAATGATATTTGACAGTGTTTTCATTCTCCAAAAATATATACAATGTAATACATATTTTTACATTCATTTTGAATATGAATTTTCATATTCAAAAAAGTCAATAAAATATTATTATGTAATTTCTAAAGCAATAATTTATGATGATACTATAATTATTTTCTACAAGATTACTCATGAGACAGATTAAAAAACTCATATAATGTTTATATAGAAAACCAGAGATAGAAAAACAGGAGAGCTGGCAGGCAGAAGATACCCAGAGATCAATCACAGCTATGTGGCCAGTCCACAGTGGAAGCCAGTATGATATGCAAGCATGTACTGCATAGATGATAGAGAAAAAGAAACAGAATTCTTTGCTGACTCAGATGAGAGGCATAACTGGAGAGAGGAGAATGGAAGTGGGTGGATGGTGGAGGTCAGGAAGTAGAGATGAGTAGATTGTTGTAAGTAGCCTGCCCTGTCACCTGAGGCCATGATGAAGTTCTGGTTCCAATGAGGGCCACGTCTAGGTAACTGACCATGCAGTGGTATGTATCTGTGTTGTCAATGCTAATACTACCAATGGCCATGATGACACCAGGGCCTGGGCTGCCTCCAGGGACCATGCTGATGTGCAAGGGCTGTGTATTGCTGGTTCCTCCATGGATGCAGCACTGAGGGGAGCTGGCACTGTCCTTCCTCTGCCATGCCATAGCCTCAGCAAGGCAGAGATATCTGCTTCATTGCCACCTGCATCAGGTAGGAGAGATGGCCTAGAGATCATGAGAGTCAGAAAGCTACCCTTGCCCTCACCAAGAGAGTAGGCATCCTACCTGGTTATCACAGTAGAATTGCCATTGACTTTTGTATGCTGGGATACTGCATAATCTAGCTTGGGCAGCATTGGGAAGTTTTGCCTGGTGGTAAGGATACTGGAGAGCAGGCAAACTGCTTAACTTAGCTACCACCCAGGCCCAGATTCAGGACCTTGTGTTAGCCCATCACATCTATGAAATACTAGAGCAGGTGAAGTTCCTGGTGCTGCAGATTGAAAGCTTCAAGATCCCCATGGCATACAACAGAATATCCTAGAGGAATCCCAGTGTGAATCTATTATTGATGTGTAGAAGAAGTAGTCAGAGTCCTAGAATCAGACCAGTGACTTATTGCAATTAACATTTGTAAGTAATGATATGAAGACAAAATGGTATATTATATAACACACTGGGACACACTATAGTTTCCGTGATATTTTATGTTATTTGGGATGGGAGGTTTCAAGGCACATACGAAGGGATGGGTATATGAATCAGACTGGGGTGCATAATGTGATATTCACAAAGAATCAATAAAAAGAAAGAAAGAAAGAAAGAAAGAAAGAAAGAAAGAAAGAAAGAAAGAAGAAATGAAGGAAAGAAAGAGAGAGAAAGAGAAAGTAAAAGAAAGAAAGAAAGAAAGAAAGAAAGAAAGAAAGAAAGAAAGGAAGGAAAGAAAAGAAAGAAAAAATTGATCCAGAATAGTACTCCTAACATTTGGTCTTTTAGAATTGTAACAGATAGAATAAAACAACAAAGTCAACAATTAAATCTACACACCAACAAAGTCAGCAATTAAATACACACACACACACACACACACACACACACACACACACACACACACAGTCATATGGACATATAATATTTTTAAAAGGAATATTGTAAGGTTAAGTTAGCCTAGCCCTGAACTTACAAACTACCCCCAAGTGCATGTGATTTATTAACCTAACACTAAACACATTGAATTACAGTGACTGGACAGCACAACAGGTCTATATTTGCTAACCTTTCTTGTAATTGAAAACTGAGCATTAATTACCTTACATACTTTCAGAAAATATTCATAGTTAAAAGCATCAGTCTTTACAGTGCTAAATTTTAAATAAGGGGCTTATCACTATTAAGTTTGAGAATATGAATTGTTTCTGTGTTTTATTTTGGATGTATGAGTGAAAGAGCAGCTACTAAAAGAATTGTGTTGTCACAGTAGTTGTGATTTCATACTAATGCCAGAGAACTGTTTCACAACATTCTGTTAGACCCTGGATACTTAGAGGGAGGTCATTCACACTATACTCTAGAGAGTTTTAACATTAAATTGATAACATTTTTGAGAAATAATTCTGAAAAATTATATATATATATATATATATATATATACATATATATATATAATTTTATATATAATAAAATGTAATTTAATTGTATATTTAATAAAATTTTAATGTATACATTATATATAATATGTATAAATATGTATATATTCTTTTCTCATACAATGCATCTTGTTGGTAGTTTCTCTTAATTCAGCTCCTCCCAGTCCTTCCTTCTGCCTCGCACTCCTCTAGATCCACTCCTCATCTACTCCACTTCAAAAAGCAACAGATCTCCCAGGGATATCAATCAAAGACAACATAAAAAGTTTCAATAAGACTAAGCTCAGTCTCTCATATGAAGGCTGGATGGAGCAACCCAGTATATGGAAAAGAGTCCCAAGATCAGGCAAAAGAGTCAGAGACAACCCCAGGTTTAGAACGCCCAGAAGAACACCAAGCTACACAACCATAGAATGTATGCAGAGGACCTAGGTCAGACCCACAGAAACTCTGTGGTTGTAACTTTAGGCTCTGCGAGCACTGTAAGCCCTGTTTAATTGATTTATTTTAGTACCATTCTCCTGGTGTCCCATTCTAAACTCTTCTGACTCCCACAGTCCTTCCTCCCCTTCTTCTGTAGAGATAACATGAGCCGCATCTAATCTCTGGCTTATATCTCTGCACCTGCTCCATTAACTGCTCAATGAGGCCCCTCTAATGGTGATTGGGCTAGGCATTGCTCTATAAATATAGCAGAATATCATTAAGAATAAATTTATTTACCTTTCTTTCTCTTTGCCAGTCATGTTTGGCTCTATCCAGCTACCCAGTCTCAGGTTCTTAGCCAGGCGATGTTGCGCATGGGCTCCCAGTGGTACTTTGGGCATCAAGTTAGAATATTTATTGGTTGGTCACCTAGACAAGTTCTGTACCATCATTGCCCCAGCACATCAGGAAGTAAAGACATATTGCAGGTCAAAGATTTTGTGGCTGAGTAGGTGTTCCAGTCCCATAACTAGAAGCCTGGCCTGGTTAGAACGGATGAACATTTAGGCCCTGAATCCTCCATTACCAAGAATACACTCTAAGGGCACTGCCATGCATTCTAGGGCAATCTACTGTACTAGGCTTCCACATCACACCTCAAATGCCCTCCAATTTCAGTTGTCTCTCCACATACTTTCTCCCTTTATCTCCCCCACCACCTGATCCCTCAGGCCTCCATTCTAATAAGCGCCAACCCCCATTCCACCTCTAATATCTATTCTACATTTCTTTCCCAAGTAAATCTATGCAACCTCCCTTGAGCTTACCTCATTGCTTAGCTTCTTTAGGTCTGTGGAATATAAGATGATTATCCTAACTTAAAAGTTAACATAGACTTACAAGTGATAATTTACCAACTTTGTCCTTCTTTGTCAGGACAACCTCACTCAGGATGCCTTTTTTTTTCTAGTTCCAGACATTTGCTTGCAAATTTAATGTTTTTTTTAAATAGTTAATAATCCATTGTGTAAATATATTCTTTTCCCATTATTCAGTTATGTTACATCTGGGTAGTTTCCAGTTTTTTGTTATTGTGAATAAAGCTGCTATGAGAATAATTGAGGAAGTGTCCTTGTGGTAAGATGGAACATCTTTTGAGTATATTTCCAATAGCAATGTAAGTAGGTCTTGAGTTAGATTGATATTTATTTTTTGTTAAGCTATTACTTCAGTCAAAACTCCTCTTTTGAAATCCACTTAATTCAATTTGTGCAGTACATACGAACACTCAGACTGGATCATCCACTCTAGCTAGGGCAACACATTAGGGATCATGTCCTGGAAGAAAACTGACTGTCTCAAACCCTAACCCATGAATTCCCAGTAGTATCTCTGATAGTAGTGAGGGCTCCATTTCCTCTTTTCTGTTCATTATGAAGTCTTGCCTGGTGGGAAACCACAGTTTGTTTGATTTTATGTAAACAACAGCTCTATTATTTCCTAAAGTCACTAGAGAATCGATTTTCTTACAGCAACTTCTTTTTATTAAAATACTACCAAACTCCCTGTTTTGTTTTAATATCTAAATGATATTTGTTTTGTTTATGTTATACTAAATTCCCCTCTTTAATCATTTTGAACTGTTTTTAAACAAATAAATCATAAGTAACATGCTTCTGTTTATATGCACCAAAACAATTCTGTATGTAACTATAAGTAATGAAGAAAAATAAAACTCAGTGTTATTTAATGTTCATTCACTTGAAATTTTTACCTTCTTAAAGTCTTCAACAAGATTGTTTTCTGCACTAATTAAAATATCAAAAGGTTGGGAAAATCTTAGGCACAGCAGGAAAGAACAGGCAAATATTATTAAAAATGAAAAGGCACACATATAGTAAGATATACAGAAATAAAGATCTTGCAAAACAGAAATATGGAGGAAGAACAGAATTCATGTTCTTCTCATCAAAGGATAGGATATTTTAAAAACTATTTTTGGTGCCACAGTATGATTCCCTTCTCTTGGTTTGGTTTGTCACTTCAAATAATGAAAATGAAATTGATAGTTCCACAGCTTACAGTAAACATGTTCACAAATGGCCTTCATCATGTCAAACAAATCTGAATATCTCAGCCTTGGTCTTTTGTCAAAAGATTGAGGAAGAATCTGGAAGTTTGCCAATAATCTGTATCCATATTCACTGTCTGACTGTCTTTCTCTCTATCAGGGGTCTTCCTAGATATAATTCACTCCAAGTGTTTTAAAATGGAAAAGCCTTAGAACTAAAGTCTTTTGAGATCCTTTTTTAGCTTAATGAAATAAAAATCTGTATTTAAGGATTGAAAATAATGTAATAAATATTAAATTATAAAGATTTATCTAGCATATGTCACTAACTATATTGACATGGTTCTTATGTACTACAAAACATATATTATTTATAGTAATACACATTCTAGAATTAGTTTCATACAAGCTAACTTTAGGAATACATTTTGAGTTAAATATTTCTCTCACTTTGAAAACAAAATTGCAATAATTAAATAAATGTGCTGGGAAACACAACTATTTACAAGAATATTTTGTAGTAGACAAAGTGGTCAAGCCGTGACTAGGGGGCTCACCATGTGTGGTTTCTTTCTTTGGGTCTTGCAAGGAAAACAAACAAACAAACAAAAACCAAACCAACAACAAAAGACAAATGGTCAAGGTTTTTATGAATTAACCTCATCCATGCTGTGTGGGGAGCTACAGAAGGCAGCTATCATCCTTGCAGCCATCTTGAACCATATACCCTGACAAGAGAAGCCCTTAAATCTTGGCTCTAAATCACACCTTTAAGTCTCACACACCCAAGGGAAAATCCTGGGTATCTAAAACAAGATGTTATCAGAGTGTGCTCAGCTGTTGTAAGCTAATGTAATCAAGTCTCTTCTCAGGGTATATGGCTCAAGATGGCTGCAAGGATGATAGCCGCCTTCTGTTGGCTCCCCAAGT
>JANHMN010000014.1:56044709-56101503 GCA_030674055.1 Rhabdomys pumilio
TCTAATATCCACTTATTAGTGAATACATATGATACATGTCATTTTGGGTCTGTGTTATCTCACTCAAGAAAATATTTTCTAGTTCCATCCATTTTCCTACAAAACTCAGGAGGCAGAAGGAGGGAAGAATTTTAATGAGAGAGTGGAGGGTGAGGGAAACGGAGACATGGTCAAGAATGGGAGTAGAGGAAAAGACAGGAGAGAATCCCGGAGAATCAACAGAATGAATGGAAATATGCAACCTCAAGGATTGGGAGATGGGGAGGACCCTCTAAATAGTACCAGAGACCTGGGAAGGGAGAGACTCTCAGGACTCAAAAGAACAGATCTTAGATGAATTCCCAACAATAATGAGGAGGAACTTGTACAGTCCATTTCTGGTAGAAAGGGCATCAAGTGTAGGAATGGGGTTGACATCCCTCAGACAAAAATACTGACCCAGAATTGTTCTTGTCTAAAAGAACTGCAGGGATAAAAATGAAGAACAGACTGAGGGAAAGGAGGGTCAATGACCAGCCCAACTTTGAATCCATCTCAAGGAGGAGGCTCCAAGGTCTGGCACTATTACTGATGTTATGGTCTGCTTACAGACAGGTGCCAACATGAGTGTCCTTTGAGAGACTAAACAAGCACATGACTGAGAGAAATATAGATACTAACTCCAAGTGTCTCTACCCTTGAATACCCAAATATTTCCTGAAAATAATAAGTATGTGCACATATAGCTTTTTGTGTTATAATTTGTTCTGACTTTGAAAAATTATTATTTTACTTACTGTATAGTATTAGACATATTATTTATGAGGTACTCATTCTGGTTTCCATGGTTCATGCCTTGTGTAATATTCTAGTAGGGTATTTTCATATCTATTCTTCATGGATTCATCAGTTGCTTGTTATAACAATATTCAAATACATGTTCTTATCAGTGTGTATGTGGTGAATACAGTAGTCTAACTACTATAACTCTACTTTTTATACAATGGCAAACATTACTCATTCTGTTGATTGTAACTGTGAATCTGATCACCAACTTCTTTTCTCTGTCTCCATTTATTTTTCTATTCAGTATCTCAATACTGACTTTCCTTGTAAAGTACTTTATTATTTGTACAGTTGTTAAATGAAAATGATGAATGATTACTTGTTAATGTAATGACACAAAGTGTGTTTTTAGTATAATTTCATATACTGTGTTGTGTTTTCAGAGTTTTATATCTTAATTTACCTAACTTATGTTAACAAAATGCTTAATTATCGTTAATGTGTCTATTGACTTCACTGCATTAAGAATTTCTTAAATAATATCCATTTTAAATTAAACCAATATTTAAAATAGTTAATTGTGTACTTACTAGGTCCTAAATGAAAAGATATACTTAACAGTAGAGTTGAGCAATAACAAATAAACTATGAAAGTATAACATTAAATTAAATTTTGTTAGGTAAAGTACATGTATAAATGTTGGGGGAGAAACAATCTTGTGTAATAAAATATGAAGCATATTTTTTAAATAGCAATTCCAATTAGTTCATTGAAATATATGTGAAACTTTGATCAACATTATGATATAATATTCAATTAATGTATATTTTTTAATGATACGTACTACTTAAAACCAAATCAAAACTTAGGTATAAGCAAAAGTATATATTGATTATATTTCAGTGAGAATCAGGAATATTTGGAAAAATTAGTAAAGGTTTTTAGGTCTATAATTCACCTTCCAAAAAATGTATTTATATGAGGATTTTATTTATTCTCATAGTTATAGATTCTAAATATGTTTTTGTAATAACTAATGTAGTTTATAAGTAAGCACTTGTAGCTTGCCTAGAAAATGAGAAAATAAACATAATTTCTAGTTTAAATTTTTCTAAACAAGAAGTAAAAAATAACTATAGAAAATAATATTTCATTTTGACTAAATTTTGTAAGATTTTGAAAATCAAAAGATAGAATCGAATATTCCATGGGATTATAGAGAAAAATAAATGCTTATTACATACTGTATTTTCATAGATGTGTAAAAATACTGGAAAGTTTTATGTGTTTTAAATTTTACTTCATGGTGTTATCAAATTATTCTGACAGGAGGGACATGGAGGGAGGCAACATTTATGGTGTAAATAAAGAAAATAATTAAAAATTAGGAAAATAAAGAAGTTCTATTCTTCAGTAGAAATACTATAACAACACTGGTAAATAGTAATGTTATTGAAACATAGGAATCAGTCCTAAATAAAGGCATTATCAGAAGTTGTGTATGAGAAGAAAATATTTAAGAACACTGTTTCTTTAGTTTGTTTGTTTGTGTGTGTGTTTTTCAATTTTATTTATTTTTTTTTACACTCCAAATTGTATTCCCATCCTGGTTGGTACACCCTTTGAGTGTTCCCCATCCCATACCTCCACCCTGGCCCCTGTCTCCAAGATGTCCAAACCCACAACCACACCCCAAAAGATCTCTAAAATCCCTTGAGCCTCCTGTCTCTTGAGTATTGGGTACATCTTCTCTGAATGAACCCAGACCTGGTAGTCCTCTGATATATATATATATATATATTTGGTGGCTTCATATCAGCTGATGTATGCTGCCTGGTTGGTGATCATGTGTCTGACAGATGTCAAGGGTCCATATTAATTGAGAATGCTGGGCCTCCTACAGGGTCGCCCTCCACTTTAGCTTCTTCTAGTTTTTTCCTAATTCAGCCATGGGGGTCAGAAGCTTCTGACCATTGGTTAGGTGCAAATATCAGCATCTGCCTTTTTCAGCTGCTTGGTAGGTCTTCTGGAGTGCAATCACGATAGATCCCTTTTTGTGAGCACTCGATAGTCTCATAATAGTTCAAGCCTTGGGACTCCCCGTTAAGCTGGATCTCCCTTTGGGCCTGTCACTTGACCTCCTTTCCCTCAGGCTCTTCTCCATTTCCATCCCTGCAGATCTTTCAGACAGGAACAATTATGGGTCAGAGTTTTGACTGTGGCATGGCAACCCCCTATATCACTTGATGCCCTGTTTTTCTGCTAGAGATGGGCTCTACAAGTTCCCTCTTCCCACTATAGGACATTTCACCTAAGTCATTCCCTTTGAGTCCTAAGAGTATCTCACCTCTCAGTTCTATGGTACATTCTGGAGAGTCCCATCAACCACCTACCCAAGATTGCCTTTTTCCATTCTTTCTGCTAGCACTCAGGGCTTTAGTCCTTTTCCCCCACCCAATAAAGAACACTGTTTTCAAATCTATTAACTTAAATATCTTTTATACAATAAAGTTTGTGTATGTTTTTCCCTTCCCCTTTACTCCCAAAACATAACAATCATATTTTCTCTCTCAGTTTCTCTATTCCTTCATACCCCACCTCTCTAACTCAACAAAATGAATATAAAAAACAATGAGGCAAAAATTAAACAGAAGAGGCCACAGAAAGAAAATCAAGGCCCTTTAAACATCTCACAATAGCTTTAAAAAACCACAAAGACCCACAACTAGATAGTATTCAGAGAGTGATTTCTTTGGAGCACTCAGTCCTCAATGGGTTTTCTTTATCATATATATTACACACACCCATTGCCAAGACTCAGGAATCTAGAAAGAACAGAATGTGGAAAGATTGAAAGAGCAGAGGTGATGGATGACTCCAAGGAAATATTGTCTGTCAGATAAAAAAGGACTGATGTCTTTATGAACCCAAGAAGACTGACAAGACACAAAGTTCCATCCCTAACTATAATATTCTTGCAAATGATAGCTGTTGGCAAACAGAAAATTATGACTATAGATATAGTAAATAGTTTAGAAAAGTAAAAGCAACTGAGAAATCTTAAACTGTATGAATATACAGAGAAATAGTCCATATTTTCTTTCTTCTCAAGAACATTGCAAATATAGAAGTATATTTTGATTTAAAGTGATTTTGTTTGTTAACATAAATAGGGCAAACCTTGATCTGCCTGATGAATGTTTAAATATTACTGTCTTTAATGTAAAGGAATATCAACAACACACTGTGAAGAAACCTCTGAGGAATGTTAAACTTGCAGGGAGTTTGACAGGAGGTACTTTCCAACCATAACAAGGACATCATTCCTAATTTTAGAGTCTTGGCAAATGAGAACAAACTGAAACCATTAGTGGTTAGGGCATGGTATAGTGCTTGCTGTTTGTTCCAGTTAAGACATCTAATGGCTAGGTAAAGTTTGTTGCAGTAGTTTTGTACCAAATTTTCAACAACTGAAGTAATCCAGGAAAAGACAATAATTAAGAAGGAAAGTCTAAAACAATAGTTTCAAAACACTGGATAATTAAAACAATTCTCATAATTTTTGCATCTTACTTCTATGAAGCATTCAAGTGAGATCTCCCAATACTTCTGATACTTGTCATCATTATACTTACTTTCTTAGATGTGAATGAGATAGTCACATTTTTCTTACTTTACAAGAGATAGATCATGAATCTTTGATCTCTTTCTTTTTCCCTAATTTTTTGCTTGTATCTCGTAGTCCAAGAAATTCTCTGGGGTTCAAGTTGTCCTCATCATTTCTGGAAGGCATTACTAATTTAAATAGCTACAGTTTCTAGAGCATGCAAAGCACAGACCATACTCCAGTGGGTGATTGCTTCTAACAAACAGATTTAGCAGAAAACCACCCCCTCACTATAATTACCAGTTCTACAAGTATTTCCTCAAGTAGTAAATACTCTTGAAAACATATAACAAAGGAAATCGAAAACTAATCTTCCTTAAAATAAATAGCAAACCTTTAACTGCTCTGCCTCACTGCATCAGTTCTGCAGTAGATTTCCATCATTCTCATTCACTCTTTGGTCATCCGCACTAATTGCATTCTCTTTATTTCTTGGGTAAACAAGCTACAGCTTCGAACGAGCTGATTTATTGTAGAGAATCAAACAAGTTCTTCAGTATCAAAGATTTTTTAAAAGGTGAGATTGTCAAATAAGGCATTTTTTTGCATAACTTAATGTGAAATTGGAGTCTGATATGGAGTACTTACTATGAAGTGTTTGAACATAGTATGGTTTCTTTAAAGGTTTTAATACATTGTTCCAATGAATTCATGTTGAGTCTACGGAAAATTCACTGAGACAAAACTAAAACCAAAACAAAAACAAACAAACAAACTAACTAACAAGCAAAAACAGTATTGAATAAGGAAATGTTGCAGTGGCTATGGGAAATAATGTTGTTGTAAAGGAGAGATGTAAATGGAAAAGAGAAGAAAACTGGCAGAATAGAAAGATATAATTCAAATTAGATAAAATAATATTTTCAAGTTAATTTTCTCCAGAGGTTGATTTTGTAGCAAGTTTTCAAAAAAAAAAACATTGAATATTGATTGATCTGATAGTGCTTAGAAATAAGTCAGTAGCTTCAGAAATGTATAGTATCGATGATTTACATGAAGACTGGAGTGAGATAGATTTGCTCTCGAATTTCATTCATAATGTTGTATGAAAGAAAATGGAATAAGGTTAGTTTAGTATAAATCTTAGAGTACTGAAGAGCATTATGATTTGATTTGAAGTAATTAGACTCATCCACATATTTATAAAGCAAGCTATTCTCTCAGGTTAATATGGAATGCCATTAGTCTATTATGTAAGAATGCTAGAAAAAAGGAAGTGAACATACTTAAACTCAATACCAGCTGAATATCCAGCTTCTGCTAGTCCCTGCTTGTTGGACTGGCTATATAACTACTTATATCTACATCTACTCCTTTATGTTTTAATGTTTTATCCAGGACCCAGAAAAAAATAAACAGTCAATCTCTTTAAAATTTTTCCCTGAAATCTCTCTCCCCATCCATGTGTGTTTGTGTGTGTGTGTGTTTGTATGTGTATGCATGTGTATATCTCTTTCTCCTCTCTACTTTTTTCCCTTGTCTCTCTCCTCTTCTGTCTCCTCTCTCTCCCTCTCTTTGTCTCTATTTGCCATTCTCTTCTCCCTCTCCTATTCCTGTCTCTCTTTCTCTCTCCTCTCCTCTTCTCCTGTCTCTCATCCTCTCTCCTCCCTTTCCCCTTCTCTCCCACTCCTCCTCCCCTCTCCTCCCTCACACTTTCTCTCTTGCCTGTCACTCTACACTTCTTTTTTCTCTCTCACTCTTCTTTCTCTCCCACTCTCTCTCCTCCCTCTCCCTCCCCTCTTTTTCTCCTCAATATTTGATTAACTTGTATCAGATAAATTTTCTGCAGACAATATTTTTGCAGGCTAATATACATACACTCACACACAAAAATTCAGCTGAATGATCAAGAGTATCAATAAAACCAGTCTTTATTTATAAAATAAGATTATTATTAACCTTACCAATGCTTTTTGATAATTAAGGATAGCATATAGTTTTGGTTTTTTTTTTTTTATGATAAATGGACTGTCAGAAAACTCAACACTGTAAATACATTCAATCTGATTAAACCATTCTCCATGTGTTTCAGAGAGATAGTGACTTATTTTGAACTACATTTCTATATGTATATTTATGATTTTTTTTGATAAATACACTATAGTAAAACTATACATTGGCAGGGTCTTGCTTGCACAAATTGGAAAATAATGGAATATTATAAAAGGCTATTTAGAGAATATGAAAAACTCTTATTTTCCAAGTCAGTTACAAATTCAATAACTAAAGAATCAGAAACTATGCAACTTCAGAAATTTTATAACATAATTTAATACTGCAATTTCATGGGTAACTATTTTGTAATACAAACATACATAGATATATCTATATTGTTTCCAGATATAATTATAAATATAGATATCATATGACATATAGTTAGTATTCTTAGTGTGTTACATATTTAGAAATGGAAGGATAGCTATTCAAACATATTCATAATGATTCCATTACAAATTTAAAAGTGAATTTTCATAAAAAATACATGGCATAAAATGTTATCCAACCACCAATTCTTAATATAAATTAACAAATACTATTAAATACTTCTTAAATTTTAGTTGTTTATTATTTTAAGGACATAATGAAGAAATTTTCTAATACTTTTTTTGATTTCTTAAGTCAATGTATTAATTACTCTGACACGTCTGACAGAGGAATACTTTTAAAAAAAATCATTCTCATCAATTCTTTTGCACAGGTCTGACTGTGTTTAATAATGCATGAATATATGAATAGAATCACTCATTAAAATCAATTCCAGTTAATTCTCACTTCATATTTTTTTTTTATATTTTACGTAAAAGTTCTGGGTTCTATTATTATTATTCTTTTGCAATTGACAGCATTTGGATTTAATTTGTTCTTGCTTTCACAAGTTTATGACTTGCACATCAAATAATTTATTTGTATTCTTTTTGAAGATTTAATTTAATTTTCTATAGCAAAATCATATATGTGTGTATACATATGTATGTGCATAATTTCCAAATTAGCTTTATCCTTGATGGTTCCTTTGTTCATATGACTATACTTTTGTCAGATTCTGGCCTAAATTTTCTTTGGATTCAAATCTAGTTCTTTCCCTGTTTTTGGACCCATGTGTAGGCTGGCCATAGCCATGTTCAGCTTATACATTCCATACTGATATTCCCCCTTCTTTATTTGTGTCTCCTGTGAAACCTTAAGATGTCTCTATTCTCTCTCCATTTGTTTGCATAAAAACTAATATACCTATTTCTTTTTTTGAGCATAATGTGTTTTAAGAGAATAATCATTTTCAAATTTAGCATCATAGTTGTTATTAGAATGATAGGGGGTTCTTCTGCCTGCCTGTTTTATCACGAGTAATCCAATTTATATGTCAATTTTTGTTCAACCCATGTGATATTTTTAATGATACTTTAAACCATTATCATATTACAAAGAAATAGTAATATTCTATGCTCTAAGAATTCTTACTGAATATCAGTATCTAATATAATACTTCACTATCTTGAGTGGAGGGGTAAATGGCTCAAATATTGTTCTGCCAAACCTTGCCATTTCAGTTCAAAACCTTTAGTACATCTTACTCAAGTCAGTCACTTACAATCATGGGGGACATTAGTAAGTTTACATGATTCAGTGTCTTATTAATATCTAAGATTACTTTTAACTTTTAGAAATAAGGTTGCGTAGTATATTAAAGTGGCAGAAGTTCCTTTTGGCCATTGCCATAAGATTTTATTACAAGAGGCATGTGAGTTTTGTATTATGTAATTATTTTATTCTAATCTATAAAGTATGGTAATCTAAACCAAATATATGTCACCCTTAGCTTTGAAAAGTAGGTCAATTTTCAGTCAATATTAAATTAGGGTGGAATACAAAGAAGTAGTATATAGGGTACCTTCTCTATTATTATATTGTCATGGTCTGTTCTTTTATAAAACCATATAATTTTATACATGAACCAAGACCAGAGGCTCGTTATGGAACACAGAGTGTTCATCTGAAAAGCAGAATGTAAAACATGTAGGAGAGGAGATGGAAGAGGTTTCTCTAAGTTCAGAAAAATATATAAATTTTTAGGTGTTAAAGGCTTATCAGTCATACACACACACAAAATATTCTCTAAGATCATAAGTGTCGAGTATACTTCAACCCTTTGAGACCTTAACTGAAAGGCTCTCATTCAAGTTATTTATTTCCCATTGAAAATAAAATGCATAGCAGCTTTGTAGCAAATCTTCATGAATGTCTATCTGTACTTGAGCAGCTTTTTGGCAAATTTCCACTATTATATTAAATTCAATATCCTGTGTATCAACACATGATATTCCAGGTGTGTTAATTGAGAGATGTTAAGACAGTTTAGCAATTTTCCCTTCAGTGGCAGACATAAATTTACACCAGCATCCACATCATACATAAGAACAATTTTATTGCAATTGTAAACATAATCTATATAATATATAAACATGAATATTGTACAAGTGAAATATATATAATAATGGTATTGTATGTGCAAAAATAATGTATATAAGACATAATTTGTATCCTGCAGTATTTTTAAAACTAAATAATATTTTTTAGATTCCTTTTTTTCCATGTCATAAGAAACTGAATTATTTCAAATAACATTATTTCGAGTTGTACTAAACTGTACATTGACTAGTTCAGTTATGAGGTTAACTATTTGAAAATATTCAGTAAGAAAAAGAAGAAACACATTGAATCTTTCTAGATTGGGTTTTTCTGTTTTGCCACACTGTGAGCATTAATTTTTATAGATATTGTGTCTGACAATATGTGTAATTTCTTTTGATCAATTACTTACCTTTGTTATCAGTATATTAAAAGCAAAAATCATATTATTCTGCTATGAATTTTCCTTATTTTTGGCATCTAACTTAATACAACATACCCTGACCAATTTATCAACATGGTAAAGGTTAAAGACTTACTCTGTGACATCTCAAAACACAAGCTGATAATGGGCATAAATAGAGGTAAATTTCATAAGGTATTGCTGTTAATAAGGGAATGTAAACATGTCCCATCAGACACTGTCGTTGTTCACAATGTCAACCAATCAGAGCCAAACAAACAAACAGACAAACAGTCCTGCACTGAAATTAAATGGAAAAGTCCATATTTTTCAATCTTTTCAATACTTTGAAGACTGGTACACTTCATAAAAATAAACCAAGGTATATATAGTTCAGCAGAATAATGTTGCATAAAATGTATGTTGTGCCCTTATGGCAAGAAACAAAAAACCTAACATTTTAATTAGACTACGGATATGTGTTATTATTGTCAGAACACAGGAACCTAGAGTTAGTTCCTGTATCACAGAGAAACACAAGGAGGATGGATGAGGAAGAGAAGCAGGAAGACAGGGAGGGAGAAAGGCAATGAGTGAGATAAGCAGCAAGTTAATTGGAGAGGAATAACATTTAGAATTAGGAGATAGTTTAGTAATTTAAAGAATGAATAATATTAATATTGAATAGCAATGATAGTGTGAAGGAAAAAAGGAAAAGTTGGTGCTACTGTACTGGGCACATGATATATATTTAGTAGCACCTTAAGAGCTACTGACAGATGAGTAGATTGAGAGTTAAATTTTAAGGATTAATGTGCTTCTCACTCACATACACAATTCTAAGAGTGTACACTATGAAGAGATTTGGAAATTCTTTCCTTGTAGTTCACTGAAATGCCAATGGCTCATGCAAGAACAGTCTCTTAGCTGATGGATAGAGGATTATATTGATTTACAATTCCACTAATAGATGCAGGTTAGATTCATTTCTTTCTAGCAGTAGCTAACCAAATAAAAATAAGGTGAAGCAAAGTTTTTAATTTCATTTTTCCCAGTGTTATGTAAATGCTAGCAGCTAGACATAAGTAAAAATCTTAACATTTGCTCTGATTTATGTTCATTGGTATTTATATATTTACTTTTTTCTTCTCCATATGCATTTGTGTGAATATTTTGCTAAACTTTCTCAAGACAAAGTTTGTTATGCATCTTATGTTTTTATATGGACAGATTCTTTCAAATATATCCTAGTTTCTGTAATGGTGTTTTACAAAGAGTTATCTTTGAATGATCCACACTAAAAAATGAATGGGACATTTGTGTATATTATCTCACACTCGTCTATTCTAATTTTATAGATTTATTCTCTGAATATCTTCCAAACATACATTTCAGTATCATTGTATTAGTATATAAATGTCTTTATTTTAGTCAGTTGCAATTCATTGGAAAGAATGTTATTATGGTTAATCTCAGTGTTATTCAGCTTTTTTCTTTTATAATCAACACTTGAACCTGGCCATAGAGGTGTCGCAGGTGTGGCTGCAATGTAACCTGTGTATCCCTAGGTGACAGAAAATAAATAGGCTATATCTATGCTCAATGTTCTGACCTGTGAACATCTGAATGATTAGTATTCCCACATTCTTTGAAAAAATTTTGCCAAGGATGACCACCAGTCCAGTGACTCATAAGCCTGGAGGGGACAGACCATGGAGAGATAACCCCTGCCTGGAGCCATACTGAACAGGTAGGAGGCACAGCATTCCTGGGATCACTACTAAGACAAGTCCAGACAATCAGAAACTCAGGGCACAAGTAAGTGGCACCACTACACGTAGTGAGTAAGTGGTAGAGAAATTGAAGGGAACGAGAAACAGCAGCATAACATATGGGCATAATGAAAAGAGGCAGAAATGAGACTTGAGTATAGAGAGGAGCATCCTGATATGAGCAGCCTGTGATGCTGTCTGCATCTGTTAGTGTGAGGTTACGAAGCTACAGGGCAGCTTCAAGGGAAAGCAGAAATAGGTAGGCTTGGGGTGCATGAGGTGAAGTTCACATAAATCCAATACTTTTTAAAAAATATCTGAACACCTGAGATAATATAAATTTTTCAGAGGAAAGGTTAAAGTTGCTTCAGAGTTGTAGAGAGGTTAATCCATATCTACAGACCCTCCTTGTAAATCATTATTATAAATATTACAGTAAATTACCTTGACAGTTGTATATCTTTAACTTACTCTAGTTCTAAATAACTGCCCAGAGAAACTGAGGTTCTTTAAAACTTTACCTCAATACATGAGCAATTAAATGATCTATCTTTACTTTCTGTCTATTCCTCAGCCCCATCCCGTGATAGATGCATATGATTATTGATCTGGCACTTTGAGTTTCAGGTGTGTTTTCATGATCTCTCTCTCTCTCTCTCTCTCTCTCTCTCTCTCTCTCTCTCTCTCTCTCTCTCTCTCTCTCATGCCTATGGCTCCAAATCCTCCATCCTCTTCCTGATCTGAATCCCTGAATCCTCTTTTCTCCCCTCTCTTCTTTCTCTGGTTTGCAGAGGTACTGCCTTACTTTCTATTATGCCAAGCCATTGGGTGATCAGCATTTATTGACCTGACAGAGAATAAATGGTAAGAACTGTTTACACATACTTGAGACAGGAGATTCTTGACATAAGCATTGCAATACCATGTCGCAATTAAAACAATATAAGAAGGCATAGAAATCAGCATTTGAATAACACAAGGGTAAACTTTACACATTGTCCACAAACATCATGCCTACACTTTCTATCTGGGATTTTGGTAGCAGAAGAGTGGATGACAAATGATGCCCGTTCTCTTTATGACTGGATGCAAATAAGAAGAAGAGTGATGAGGAAGTGCCCCATGCTATGTGCAATCACAAAGTGCCTCATCTTGGAAGTTTCCTCAATATCTAAACATGTTCAGCGTGAGGCCTGAGCACTTAAAACATGAGGAATTCTAGCAATCTCAGAGGAAAACAATCATTACATGGAGGCAGCCTAAACATTTTCTCATATTAATGTGTCACTATGATATGTATTTTGGAGTATAGTATGTACACTGTAGCATTATAACTAATGACTTTATATTGAATATGTAGCCTTAATTATGTTTATGTCTGTACAATGGAGTATAGGAAGTTTGGTGAAATGACAAGATCCGGTGCTGAGAGAAGACTCCCGTATTTTCCATTAGCATTCTGCTTCATTTATGGCCCCAAATTTTTGTCTTTAATAGTAATAACAAAGGCAATGGATATAGAAAGGACAACTGATTTTAAATACAGCTGACAAAAAAAATGAAATGATAACTGACACTTTATTAGTAGAGTTTATGATCTGCATCTGAAACATATGTGTGAAGAAATCTGAATCCAGCATTGTCTTTGCTTTCTTTCGTGAAGCACTACCACCAGATTGATTGGTGGGACAAGGCTGACTTCATTCTGTCAGAACTAAGTCATGTGACTGATTAAAAACAGATTTATCATTTTTTAACCTTCTATTGCCTCTTATAACAATAATATTTTATCTCATGCAAACATGTTCAGAAGTTGAATTATTTATTTTAATTACATTTCTATTTTCGGAATTTGGCTTGGTGGGGGGGTGTCTTATACATGAACTGGTAACATACATGAGATTTCAAGAGGTCTTAAAAACATAACAACTAATATTGGAAAAGGTTAATTTTCGTATCAATTGTATAAAGGTGCGATCATTTTAGAAGAATAGTTTATATGTATCTCTAGTATATTGCGATCAAGTTACTAAGAAAGTATGGGTATAAGTTCTGTCTAAACCATATGCTAGAGACAGTAAGTAGAGTTTGCTCAGACTCTCATACGATTTTGACAGAGTATAGTGTGATCAAGTAGAATTAACTTTAAAATATTTCTCATGGTTAACTTTTATTTTCACATTGAATATTTTATAAAAGACCATTTTTATAACGCCACTACAAGCTACTAGAGCTTGTATAGAGCTACTGGCATTCTTGGATGTATGTCTCTAATTGCGAATGGTGTTTCCTCAAACATGTGCTTCTTTCATAAGTATTCTCTACTTACTCATTTCTAGAAGCATCGTGCTGTACGATAGATCACGTTAAAGGTTAGTCATTATGTTGATGCATGAGCTTCATTTTACTGGTTAGAAAGCCATAGCTGCTATAGACGTTTTTAATCAAATGCATAACTTAGGCAAATGTGTAAAAATGTTTATCTATGTATTAATACTGTTTTGATGATGTTTCTCTCACAAGCTAACAAGAATTGAAAAGTAGAGTGATTCTAGCCAAGGAATATAGATCAAAGTTTGGAAAGCCATAATCTATTACTAAAATGAACACTGAAGTTGCTAACATGCAAAATTGTACTAGTTTTATGTTATACTAAAAAATGTTTTTTTTTAAAAAAAGAGGTCTGAGGTTTTTAATTTTAAGAACTCTACTATAACCTACAGTCTCTAAAATCTATAGATGCAGAATATCAAATATTTTCTCAACTCAAGACAAAGGTTTAAGTTTCCAAATTGTAACATTAATAACTAATCATGTATATACACTCACCTGCAGAAGTGGGGAGAAATGAATATATACAGACATACCCAGACATATACACATACAGAGAGACACACAGAGAGTTTTCCAATGTTTACTATTGGATATATTACACAATACATCTAATGAACCAGTGTTTTGGGAAAAGACTAATATTTATATCACATTTAAAGTTCTTCAATCATTAAATCTTCTCCTATAAGAACTTCATGCTACCATATAAAATAAGATACTCAAATATTATCTTATCATATTATATTTAAAATATAAATTAATTTGTAGAAACCATCTTTCCTTTGTGACTGGGGATTTATTTTATTTGTTCAGTCCTATTCGAGTTTGTTTTAATTTTATTTTATATTATTTTAGGTTTGCAGATGACTCTTTGTCTTATAATGAGAGAGAAAGAAAAGATCTGATTATGAGTGGAATGAGGCCAGGTGAGGAGGATCTATGAGAAACTGGGAAAAGGAAACCCATAATCAGCATAGATAGTATTAAAAATGTGGTTTTAATACAAAATAGAAAAGATACATGTGTCATAAATAGACATATTTAGAATTTTTAAATGCTAAAGCAATGCACCCGAATGAAGAGGTCAGTCTGTAAGCAAGATTCATTTTGTTTCCTAACAACTGGTTATGACTGAGTTAAACAGATGGAAATCATATTCTAGTCTTCTAATTGAATGGTAAATGCTACCTCTTTGTCTTCTTCTTAAGGATACATAAGAAACATATTCTATAGCAATCTCTTCATTCAGCAGTGATTCTGGGCTTCAGACTCTACACCCTTTATCCCTTACTGGGAAACCATATCTGTACTAGTGGTCATGTGGTACCTTTCTCCTTTACATCATTCCTCTTTCCTCTCTGACCAAGATGATGGTGTTTCTTTTGAGACTTCTTAGAAATATTGAAGGGTTATTTTTCACAAGACTATCAACATAATGAAAAAAGGAATTAATGTTCAGTTTCAGACTGATCCTTCTCTATTTTCAATATCCTAGTGGGTTGCTTGGAATTAGAGATCACATACTTTAACTACTGAACCGTACATTGAGTATCTACCCCTTAAATCCTGTTAAAGTATGTATTTATAATATTTAATCTGTTTAATATCCTAATTTTAACATCATTTTACTCTTGATTATATTGATACCTTCTACCTGATCAAACAATAGTTCAATTTTACTAGATTTAAATATGCAAATTTGGGGAAGTAGAAACAGTTTCTCATATTGTACCCAAGGTTCCAGTGGAACACATGGAAATCCTTTTTTTGTGTGTGTCCACTCAAATATAAGGATTACAAGTATAAGCTCACGTGAAATACCAGTTGAATCTATCACTTCAGATTGAGACAGGAGCATTCTGATTGCTAAAGTGAGTCTATGGATACCATGCCAAGTTGATGATAAAGAGAGAGAATCTCTCTGGTCAGGAAGGAATAAGTTCAGAACTTTGTAGATGATTGAATTTAGAAAGAATTATTGATTATTTAACAAGCAATAACTCTTGCTGTAGTAGGCTTATCCAAAACTTTTTACACATATAGTGGGTTTTCTTATACAATATCACATTTTAAATTATCTCTTATGTAAAATCTTCTCAACATAAAAATGAATGTGATTTTTGCAGTTACAATTCATTGTATGTTTTCTTATCATACTTTGCACACAATTGTACTTAGGTAATGGGTACCTCATTGAAAACCTGCATTCAGAAGAGGAAGAAGAGGAAGTAAGAGGTGGATATTAGTATGGGAAAGAAGTGAAGGTTCCTGGCTCTGGCAGTGCACTTTATCCCTGTTAGACCATCTGTTATCAGCTGGACTTACTCTCTGGCAGGAATTGTAGTTTTCATTGTCCTCAATGGCCTCTGGATCCTCCTTTCTGGAAGGCTTGTTTTGCTCTGTTATGTGCTTTGTCCACATGTGAGACTGGCAATGAAACAGATGTCCTTTTTTAGGACTGAAAGCAATAAAATGATACTTTAATGGATGGGGGTTTATTGTTCTGAGGACTTTCAGGGTACACTTCAAATATTTTAATTTGTATTTTATTTTGTGTTTTTGCAATGAGATTCAAACAGAGAAAACATTAAAATAATTCTTGTATATTTGACTTTTTGTATTATCCATTGGCAGATATATGCATTTATTACCTGTGAAATTGTAAGAAATTTGTGATACTTGCCTATATCTTGTATAAAGACCAGAGATAGGAATATAGATTGGTAGGTAAGTAAGTAGCTAGCTTGCTAGCTGCCTATATGTTAGGTAGATCGACAGACCGGCAAATAGATGATAGAAATCAATACACAAAATTATGGACAAATATATATATATATACACACACTTATTCACAGGCACACAATTACTCAAGCTAAAATATTAGTCTCTATAGATAATTTTGAAAGAATTCTTAAATTCCATAACAGATGCCTTAATGCTACTGCTCTTCCTTCTGCCCCAATCTTCCAAAGCCAATTTCAGTCATGAAACTGAAAGACACCCATATGTACAAAGTGAACTTCAGCACAGAAGAACACCCATGGTGCACTTGGAAGCTCATGCAAGACCTGAACCATCTACCATTCTACATAAAAAACATAAAAGTAGGCCTTATTCTGTTGAGTATTTTATGAAAAAAAAAAAAAGACTTTAAAAATTATGCCATGAGTTTCTAAGTAAAACTTTGCTTAAATGTGACCAAGTACCAATATCTTTGATGAAAGTGGTCAATGAACTCCCTGTCTACCAAAATTTCAAATAAAAAGTGCTAAGTCGAAGAAAACAACACATTTTCTGGCACTATGATCCATTTCTATTGCTCATGAAACTCCAAGTGGGTTGTGAAGACACTCTTATATCCATTCTATTTCCCCTTTAGAAAGATAATAATGTATAAAATCTCCCAAATATGGGCCACTATCTACATCTCCATTGTTCCTAATATTAACATTGTCAGCTAGAAATATTCTTAAAAGGATAAGTTACTGTGAAGAAGCATTTAAGTTTCTCTTTTACCCAGAAAAGTATCCACTATTTTCTGAGAACTCATTAAAGCTGATTGATTGGAATGGCCATAGACTTCTTGCTACTGAGATACCTGGGAGCCAGTAAATCCAGATTCTTTGGTGTCAGAAGCACTAATTTGCATTTCTACCCAACAATGCTCCATAATGTTGATATACTCTAAGTGAATAAGTATAATTTGTCTTTAAAGAAGTCCTTCCTTTACTTAATTACATCCATTGGTTACATTTGAGCTATTATTCTATTTTACAAATCTCTACTCATTCGCATGAATAATTAAACCACTATACAGTTTATTGGCTTAAATATCCTGATTCCAGAGTTAAAGGAATAAGGTGCTAGCAGGATTGATTTCCTACTGTGTCTCCCTCCTTGACAAGTGGAAATTTGTGTTGCTTCTTTTCCTTTGGACTTTACAGTTGATATTTTTAGGTTGTAAACATACATAATTTCTACCTCTTATGAGACCATTCTTGGTGAGGGTTTAATACATGATCATTTTCATATAATTTCTTGAGAAGCCCCATTTTTAGTTTGGTTCATTTTCTAAAATACTGTAGATTAAGATTTTCTAAAATTCATTTAATAAAATCAGACTTAACTCATAATAATATTATAACTTAAAATTTACAACTTCAACATTGTGTGATCTGTCCTATAAAAGGATATTAAAAAATTAGAATTTACTATGAATCTCTACAGTGTTATAGGGTCAAATTATGTGGTCTGCCATGTGAGTCTTTGCCATCTGTTGTTGGACCACATCCATTAAGCCAGTGGCATATATTATTTAACTTGTATCAAGAGAGTTAAATTTAAAATCTTTATTAATTAGGGTTGGATTTAAATATAAACAACAAAGACTCTCAACTAATTAAAAGAAGCCAGTCCTCACTTACAGCTTGATAAGCAAGTTCATAATCATAAGAATTGTCTTGTCTCTGTATCTTCTGAGGGACTCAAATGCTTTTGTTATTTCTCTATGAAAAGCTCAATTTGTAAGACTTGCATTGTGTCCAAGCCCCAGCCATTGTGAAAGAATGAAGGGTGATAGACACTTTGCTGTCATTATTTTACAGAATATCCAGAAATTCTGTCACAAAATTATTCATTAATTTCATTAACCATACAACATAATTTGGTTTACACACAACCACGGGGGGAGAAAAAGAAGATCATTTTCACCCTGGGTTATAAATATCCAGCTGACAAAGAAAAGGGAGAATATAGAACAATGACTCTAACCAGTATACTATAATATATAAAACATTATACTCCTAAAAGATTAGAAGAAAACATGAATATTTTAATGATACACTGATCTAGAGTGAATACAAGGCAGTAAACCAGCAAGATTTCAAGCCAAGTAAAAAAGATAAATTAAAAAAAATCTATAGAGACAATTTGTGATGTCATGAAATGATGGTGACTAGACAGATTTGGATCAATCAGATTTTCAATATCTTAATTAACCTCAAAAGGTTTCCACACAGTATCTCCATGCCAGTCTTTCATTTTGGGTACTAGAAATTCTGGAAAAACCACCAAAAGGGAGTACTTTTTATGATATTGTTATGATTTTCTTGGTTGAAGTTACAGACTATTTGATCATGAGGTATTTATAAATGTTAAAAGTATAATACAGATCCAGCATGACACATTCATAAAATTTCCAAAAGCATCCATCATCTATACAAAAGAAGGAATGTATGAACATTAATTCTAAATTCCGTCATATTCACCTAATATTACAAGGTGAAAAAATAAGTAAGTTGAAGACAGAATGTGAGAGACAAAGTTACAGAAAGACACGAGGTTAATTGAGAACTATTGAAGTTAGTTGAGAGCAAAAAAATACGGATTCTTACTGTCTCTCCTAATTCTTTGCCACATTCACAGTTTATGTTCTCTTTCTAATTTATAATGCTTTAATCAGGACAGCACAATTTTATTATCTGAGTATCTTAAAATATCTTCTCAGTTGTAATGTTTCCCTCATTAATTTCCTTAGCTTTGGCATTTCCACTGACATTTTGGATCCATAAACTGCCTATCTAACAAACATATTTGATTATTTAATGTTACAGGTGCATAGCCTAATATACCTGAAAGAAAATCATTGATTTATATCACACAAATAACAAAATTATTTTCAGTTTTTTTTTTTGACAAGCCTCCTCAGATAAATAGGCCTGAGGGAAGATTAAGTGTGAAATGATTTTATTAGGTTGTGCTAGCTCCTGTTGCTCTCATGACAAATTACCCAAAAGAAGGTAGTTTAAAACAAAAGAAAATTTTTTAAAATGTCTAAGGCAATATGCTTTTATTTTATTTTTTTTAATTTTATTTTGTTGGATATTTTATTTATTTACAATACAGATGTCATTCTCTTTCTCCATTTCCCCTCCCTAGAAACCACTATCTCATCCCCTTCCTCCTTTTTGCTTTTATACTATTTTAATTACATGCATGTATTAAGGTCAGTTCTAGGTTGATGGACTAGCAATACAATAGATGCAAATAGTCAAGGAACAGGAACAAGGAAGACAATAAAGACAAATAGTCAAAGAACAAACAAGGCATTAAACCCAGTTACATGAACACTCCAGTGATCAGGAACTTTCTGCTGAGTGTTTATGGCACTTTACAACTAGGCATATTTATGTATAGGTGAAAGGGAAGGATCCACTTACTGGCATAAGGCATGATCTTGATCGGGTATTAAATATGGGGAAGAGGGCATGTATGTGTTTTTTTCTACAGGATGCTGAAGGAGCATGGTGGCCACCAGAGCAATGGTTTAGACATGCTGATGCCAGGACAAAAAATAATACTGACTTGGGAGCTTGCTGAATGCCCTGACAAAGGTGACTGGGAAGCTGTATTGGACATATGGTTCCTATCCACTTTTGCTTACCTATACCCCTGATAGCACAAGCTGCCTTGCCTCAAGTTTTTAGACCTTGTAGAACAGAGAATCAAAATGTTACAATGCCTCTTGTATTGTTATTGAATGTGACTAGTTATTCAGACTCAGTTATAGACTGGTCTAGAATTCAAGCCAATATTGGAAATAACAGTCTTCATTTGGAAGTCTGGTTCTGGACATTTTCAGAGACACATATGGAAATTAACTGCAGTTCTCTATGATGTTACGTTAGCAAGAGATAAAGTTGGGGCAGGATCTGAGTTTCAAACAGATGTTAGCACATGTGTTAAGGCTCTTTCAATTGTCAAGTTAAAAATACTTTTATTTCTTCTACAGTATTTAATGTAAGTTGCATTGATTGTACACCTTCTAATTGTGTTTGTGTTTTGAAATCCGGCATATCAGTTATGGAGGTCTATCAACAAAAGGAATTTTTATCTGCAATTATGTAATGTGTGTTCATAAAGGGTCTTGCTAACTTTCTTCTGTATAGTTTTTCAGTACTTGCCCTTTCCAGATTCAGGTAGACAGTAGCATGCCTTGACTTGCCACCTGTACTAATATGAGCATCCTGATGAAACCGCATTTTATCTTTAGCTGCTTGTTGTGCACTGTCAGAGGCTGTCTTCTTTTTCTTCTACATAATGTCATTTTTCTGTAGGAATTTGAAAGTCCTCATATTTTTTTTTACATGTGATCTTAGTAGTGCAATGGTAATGGTCTGGGAAGATTTGGAGGACAGATAAATAATATAATCAAAATACATTGTATATTTTTTGCAGGTTCTTTAACTACGCATGTATTTCTTTTTGAAAAAAAAATATCGTCTACTACTTTTAAGGTTAAAAGAAGAGACTATATTGATATCAATGACTCTGAGCTCCTTGCATTCTGTCCATTAGCCCCTTTAGATTCATTTACATCTCCAGATGTCCTAACCCATTATTACAGGAATTTTAAGCCCATAAACTCATCTGTCACCAGTTCAAACTTATCCTTAAAAATGTATACATGATATGCAGCGTATGATAAACTCTCAGCCAACATCCATATTCCTGTATGGACCTGTGATACTGGAAAATAAGGTGTTTGCTCTTAAAATAAAGTAGCAGTGTTGTAATAGTTTACCTCTACTCATTCCAAGGGGAGAGATCAAATGTAAATGTAAATGCAACCTATCTTGAAACTTGGCTTTCAGAGTCACAGTGACATGTTCCTGTCTGACCATTCTTGCCATTCTCTAAGATCAATCTCTCCTTCCTGTCTTCAGAGTTCATTGCACCAATCTTTGTTTTCCTCCATGAATCACACATATTGTAGCTAATTACCTGTAGGCATATTTCTGGCTTGGAGACATTAAGATATCTAAAACCTTCTGTCAGTCCTTGTGTTCTATTCTGGCCATGCTGTTGGTATTTTGCTAAGATCCCAATCTATTAAACAGGAGATTTGTCTATGTATATTTCCAAATACACCATTTCTATTATGGTTTCTTAAAAACATCCTCAAATAGATTCACAATTTACCAAGCTTTAATATCAAATGTGTCCTAACTCACCCTACACATTTTGGCCAAAAATGTTAACTATGGCAAAAATTCTCAAATAATCAACTGTCAGTTCATTTTGTTTGCACTTCTTTCTTTAATTTATGTCTGACATTGATTTTGAGAAGCTTGTGAAATAATGAGTCAGGTTGTATTTTAGCAGTTTGCTGAGAATCTCCTCAGTTAAGGTTCACCACTTACTTGACATTGTATAAAACAGGACATCGACAAATTACTGAGCTTTCTGGCTGGAAGTGGCAAAGGTAGTATAGACTCATTCAACATCACTGTCATCAGGAAGTGGTGTAATGGTCTGTGTGAAACACTGTGAAACTTACTGCTTTACCACAGTCAGAGGAAGGTGGTAAAATTGCTTTGCTGCTCGACTCATTATTGTATCTTATACAGACTCTAGTCTCATCTATTCTCTCTCTCTATTTGCTCCCTAGAACACAGGCTGTGTATTGCATTCTCTGCTGTGTTATTAGCAAATTTTAGATCTCTTTATTCAACAGTTATTAATGAAATAAACAGTGGGTGCCATTCAATATTGGTGATTTAAAGAAGTTCCTAAATAAGATTTTCTTGTTATTTATTTAACAACATGCAAGGAGCCTTTACTCTTTGCCAAGTTAAATTTTGAAACTTTTTAAATATCAATGAAATTAACTTAACCCTAACAGTTCTTTATTTTTACATATGAATACATTGAGAGAGGGTAAATTTCTTTGACTTCCTATTGCTTACATCAGATTAGAATTAACCATGCATGCTCCTACTTTGTGGCTCAGTCTCTGGGAGCTGCCTGGGGTCTGTGTAAGTTGAGACAGCTGGTCTTTCTATGGGGCTGCTTCTCTTTTCAGCTTCTTTAATCCTTCCCTTAATTCAACCTAAGTTCAATGGTTGGATGTAAGTATCTGCTTCTATCTCAGTCAGATGTTGTTATGGACTATCAGAGGACATCCAGGCTAGGCTCCTGTTTATAAGCATATCATAGAATCAGTTACAATGTCAGGCCTTGGTGCCACCCCATAAGATGGATTCCAAGTTAGACCTCTTCTTCCATCAGTCTCTTCTCCATTTTTGTCCCTGTAATTCTCTTAGACAGGAACATTCCTGGGTCAGAAATTTTGAGTGTGGGTTTGTAACCCTGTCAGTCTGCTTGTCTATGTAGGTGGACTCTGAGTTTCTTTTCCCCAGAACTGGGCATTTAAATCAATGGAGGTGAGAGTCTTAACTTTTAAAGAAAATCAATTCTTCCTTTCTGAATAACTCTTAATTGTCAATAGCTACTCATCTAAGGATAGGACTGTGTTAACCTTGCCTCTCTATTCTGAGAATCATTCCTTGCTTTTTGCTCTATTCCTTTTTGAATGCCTAGACCTGGTTTTCCTCAATGGCGACTTCAGTCTGTAAGCTGAAACAAGTCCTATTCTTTCCTAAGCAGCTCTTGGTCAGTGCTTTATCACAGAGGCAGATGATTTATCCTTCTAGATTTGGCTATGTCATACAATTTACCATCACTGTAAACAAACAACATCTATGTCTACTCTATTTCATCAATAAGTAGAAAGCCTTTTTCTTTCTCTTTGTATGTGTGTGAGTGTGTATGTATGTTCCTTGTGTGAGCTTGTGTAGATGAACATACATTTGCATGTGGGTGCATACAATCATGTGTATGTACACAGAGGCCACAAGTACACGTTGACTCTCTCACAAATTATTCTCTACTATTTTAGACAGAATCTCTGAATCTAAAACACATATCTCTAGCTGTGTTTCTTCATCAATGGGCTCCAAGTTTGTATGATATATGTTCATATGAAACTTTCAAACATACAACCTATCATAAATTAACTTGGGCTTTTCCCATTAGGATTCTTTTTCTCTTTCTCAAAAAGTAAAATACATGAAAAAAACATGGTATTGTTAAGGTCACATTAATCTGTAATAAATTAGCTTTTAATGTGCTAAATATTAAGTCCACCTTAAAAGCTCATCACTATTCATTTTATGCTTCAAGTAAATGAGTCTGGGAGACATATAGCCAACTAGGAAGACATCAGTCTTCAATGCCCAGATGTAGCATAAAGGAAATGGACATTAGTTTCAGATTACACTAATCTCAGAGGATCTGTATAGGTGTTGGCTCAGCCATAAATTGACAAAGAACCTTGTTTGCCCTCACCTGTCAAGAACTATGAAAAAAGATGTTTAAAATGCTTTCGAAAACTAATGGATGGGCATGTCTTTAAACTGTATTTTTTTTGTATTATTTCCTTTTCTCGGAAGCACCATTAAAAAGAGCATTAAAGTTTCAGATACAGTCATTCATAATGATAAATATTCCGTCCACAGTTTTAAGCAATTATCATAAGAATTATCAGAAGAGTTATACTGAAGATATTTAACTTAATATTTAGGAATACATGTATCTAGCATTAAGTAGTAATATATTTCTGAAATTAAAGTCATTCTTATAAAAAACTGTTAAAATTAACTATATGCTACAAATAAACTGTTTTATAGACGGCATTGTATGTTACATTCAACATAGGTGAATCAAATCAGTATCTAACAATATCCCAAAGGACCAAGGGCCTCTCCTCCCATTGATTCCTGACAATGCCATCCTCTGCTACATATGTGGTTGGAATCCTGGGTCCTTCCATGTGTATTCCTCGGTTTAAGTTCTGTGTCATTTTTCTACTTATTTTGCCTGTTTTGATTGCTAGATCTCATTAAACAGTGACATTATCAAACTCATCATCAGAAGGCTTTTAAACTTGGACATTTAGTCTTTCAAACACATATTTGTAAAAACATACTACTTTAGATTAAGTATATACTGCCTTAGCAGAAGATGCCTTTAATTATGTTGCTGTAGCTTTGTTTTATACTGAACGAAACTAAACAAATATAAAATACAAGCACAGGAAATAAGATTGTTCAATATCATCAAGTCCCCCTTCTGTGAGTTTTCTGGATTGGTGCTGGGAAGTTTATATATTTTACTTAGACTGCTTTGTCTTTGCCTTGGAAAGGATGTGTATGATTAAGTATTCCGATGAATATTGCATGAGAACACCAACTTTTCATGCATGTTAGCCGACCTGATAACCCATACAGCTACACAAAGACAAAATAGAGACCAGTTTCAATCAATGAGATGATTTAGAACTAGAACAGACAACAAAAGCGGAGGTGGTTGGTGTGGTTAGGGAATGAGTGATTCCTAATTGATCCTAACAGATGATAGGCTTCTATTCTCTCCCAGTGTAATGGAAGAAGAGGCTCTACTTCCCCTGCTAATTACTATTCAAAGTAGCATTGCTAGAAAGGTCATTTTGGAACAAAGGTAAAAATCTTTGAAAATTTATATTTAAAAAAGGATTATGTTTGAATAGTTCAGAAGCCAAACTATCTATAAAACAAGAAAGAAATTGAATTTATACTTATTTAAATGACAAATCGCTATATATTTTTCCTTATTTGTAAGTACTATAAGTATCTAAATGACTGGAATTTGTTTCTGAATCTTGGTTGTTTATCATTGGTTGTTAAATAACCTTCATGGTGATGCTAGGGTTGTGAGAGTAGGAACATTAGAGTTTCTGTATCTTTTATCATTTAAAATGTTAATTGTATTCACTTAGAAACACTTGATACTGAATTTACTCAAGGTCTCATCAGATGCCACCACTGGCAGTGATGGAAATTCACATTCCTTTGAAGTTCATCAATAACAGTGCTTTTTGATCTATTCTCTTTACCTCAAAGACAGATTGGTATTTGACTTGGTGAGTTGTGAATATGAATACTAACTTGTTCCCCTATGGTAATCTGCTTATATATTATGTAATATCATAAACTAACATCGACAGTAAAATCATGAAAGTGCAAAGGAGATGGCAAAAATAGTAAGATGAGAAATCTGCATCTAGGAATGGCAGAAAGAAACCCAAGAAACCGTGAGAGATCCACTTTGATGTGAGGCACTCTGGGGGGTTATAGAAGTCTCTCAATGCTTGTTGTTCAAGATTACTTCAGGAGGAAAGTAAGGATGTACTTTCAAGTTAATTTGTTGAAGTTATACATTAATAGTATTATCATATATGTTTATTATATGCTTTATGAAACATTTTTCCTTTTGCCCAAATTTTATGTTATTGCATGGGCCATCTCAGGCTATCTTGAAAATTGAAGATGCATTATTTTTTAAGGTGGGAATTAGATGGTGTGACACTCACAACACAGACCAGGCTGGACTCTATTTCACCTAGATCTTCCTGCCTCTGTCTCTGAAGTTTGGAATTAAAATGTGCAACCTCATAGCTGGGACCTTTAAATTTAATTATTGTACAAAATGTTGGCAGTAAATTGGAATTAGAGAGAACTAAGTAGTTTTGATGACCAGTGTCTAAAATAAAAACATTTGCAAAAAAAAATAATTTCACATCAGGTATTGAATCCTCCAAAATTTATATCCCCAAACAAGAATTTAATAGAGAATATATTAATCTTGATAAAACTTTATTTACTATTGATATTTGGGAAATTTTTTATCCAGAGCAAGAAAATGGACAATCTGCTATTGCAATAATATTTTAAAAGTAACAGCTACATAATATATAAAATATGCTGCATAAAATAAAAACCAGGAGCAAAACAAATCAATTGTCTTTCATAATATAAAACTTCTTACTGGAAGTGGTAAGTTAGTGGCAAACTGAAAGGCTGAAAACGGAATAAAACTGAAGATAATTTTTCATGTTTTCATTAATGAATATCCTTCTTTCAGGTTATGTATAATTTATTGACACTTTTAAGATATTGAAAGTAAGGTAAGCCAATCATAGGTATGATTTTTAGATTAGACAATTTTTAAGATGGTATTGCTCAGTGGACCCATCTGATTTGAATTTTTAGATTTGAGTATCATCATTTTGAATTGACATTAAGTCAGCATTTGAATATATGAATAATATCTTCCAAAGCTATAGAGGCAATCGGCAAGTAGGACACTCTTACTCTAATTAAATTTTGATGAATTTATTTCAGAATGACACTTTCCCTTAGGAAAAATAGAATAAATTGTATTATAGTCATCCATATCATTTTTTTCTGTATATCAAAATCAATTGTCTTTTGTTATTTAGATGAACATTGCCACAATTTGTCTTCTTTATTACCACAAAGGAAACTAGCATCCCAGGATTATAATCCCTAATATTTCTTACACAATACCTTCTTGACTCTCATTTACATGTCTATGAATATATTTAGTGTGCTTAAGGCTAATTATCTAATGTTTACTAAATTGTTCAAGAAAGTAAGCCAGATTTTTTCTCTAACTTATAAGAATATTCATTTTGACAGTTGACAGCGTTTGAGATTTCTGTATTAATTTCTGTGCTTATATAAAATGAGCCTTATATCATTGTGATTCTTATTCCACACATTCTAAAATCATGCAGATTTCTAAAACAATATGAGATGACTAATTTAATTTAATGTGATATAAATATATCATTGTTTATGTATCATAAAATAGAATCACTAGACTTGTACTAATGGCTGATTTTAAGAGTTAGTATATAGATGACATTGGAAAGTAATGATTTCATTGTAAAAATATAAAGTAATATTTATTTGGTTTCATTCATGTTATATCCTCCTCCTCCTCATCATCATCATCATTATCAAATAACGATTTGTTAAATCTACAGGGTCAACACGCATGGAAAATAATTTGTTAAATACAGTTATGTTGATAAATTAGACACTAAAATAAGTGTGTTGACTCCACTGCTTTGTATCCCAGAGAGACGTAATAAAAAGTATTTCAGAATAAATAATTTAACTAAAACAAATAAATTTTCATAAGTTAACGGTTTAGGCATAAGTAGTGTGAGGAATGCTTAAAATTTCTCCAGTGTGTGTTTGTGTTTGATGTTGTTAATCAATTATCTTGGTATTAAGGATTTATAATATTACCCTTTCCTATGAACTCAAAAGTTTGTCTCAGAGCTCTAAGAGGTTTCCCATTTCACGCCACTGAGTAGCCTTAAGCCTAAGCTGTATTCTAAAATTATTGTCTTAGTGCAAATATCACAGTTTGAATTGGTATTTACAAAGTTAAATGAGGTTTCAGGAATTTATACAAATATTAAACACATTCTACCGCTAGATCATCCACTAGTCCTTTGTGAAGTATGTGATTCCTTCAGTTCACTGCTACCGGTATCAGTACAAGAAGGCAGAATTTTATCTACCTCAAAGCCTACCACTTAAAGCACCAAAGTTATGAACTTGGTAACTATAAAAGTAATGTTTTCTAACATAGTCAATCACATGTGTCAGAGATGTGCCAAGTGACCACAGCAACTTTCTTTCCTCTGTATATAATCATTCTTTCAGATATTATGTCTGGAAAGCAGCTTCCCATCCCATCTCTCCTCTTGGTCCTCCCATTTTTCATCTCCCCTCTGTGTCAGATCTACTCCTCCTCCATTTCCTTCTGGAAAAGACAGGCTCCTGAGATTTGGGAAATTTCCCTCTTATTTGGTTGCCTCTTCCAGTCATAGTATCAGAGTGTGTGCCTAGTCTTACTGTAACTTGATATGTGATGACCACAGATCATAACTGTAATATTAACACTAGTGCAATATTAAAACACCTTTGAGGCTTACAGCTAGATAAAGGGAGGAACTGAAAAAATTCATAGACATGCTCAGACACAAATTATGGAGGTCTTAGGAAACTCCTAACTCAATACCAAAAAATAACTTAAGCATTTGACACATGGAAATTCAAGGCACTCAGTTTCTTTTTCTACCTAAAGAGCTGTGTTCCTTCTCTAGTTACTGACAGGACTCCCTTTGCCCAAATTTCATTGCAAAGCCTAATGGAACCTCAACTCCATCCACAGGTATGTGGATCTTCTTGATATTCTAACCTGCTGAATTACCCTCATCTTGGAAGATTTTACTTATTCTCGTGGGTCTTAAATTTCTATTACTACATTAAATTTCTTCCTTAAATTTTGAACGCTATATTTTTCAATATCTGTCTTTCAATACGTATTTTGGTCTTGAATTAATCTGTACACTAAAAACTGTTCCTATAAAATTATATATATATATATATATATATATATATATATATATATATATATATGTGACAAGCACTCAATACTAATTAATTGTTTGATTAACTTCAAAAAATTTACTCAAATAATATGTGCATATATTTGAATCTCCAGTTTTTTAGTGACAATTTTTTCAAGTTGAAGAACAGTCATATTTGGTTATTTGAAAAGAGCTCACATTGAATTCTTCCAACATATATTGATGCATGAATTGTATTTTGTTACAAATAGAATCTCTAAGTTTAAAGGATCCATGGTTGATAGGAAAAGTTGCCGTTCAGTATCATTAAGTTAAAAAAATGACCTAAGTACTATTTAAAATATAAATATTTATGAAAGAATCTTAATTTTGTCCTTAGAAAATTTACCAGTGATCATTTTAGGTAACTTTAATCCTCACTTATAATTATTTATTTTCATCTTTCTAAGGCAAAATTTTGTATTTCTTCCAGGTTTATACCTCCTTTTATGAGTCTATGTATCAAAGCTACTTTTCATTCATATATATGCCTGCTGTGGTTGAGTTATGACAGTGCCTCTTCAGTTAATGGTAGCATTGCAAACTATTTATCATTAACCAACACTCAAAATACTACATAAATATCTACAAGGAAATAGTTTTTGGTCAAACTGTAGTAATTTATAAGATTTATATTTATCAGCAATACTATGAATTTTAAGAATGAGGCAAAAGTCCTTCAGCTTATTCCCTTGCAATACTTTAATATGTTTTTTCTTGGATTTCAATGGCACCTGAAATAACTGACTCTCTTTTCACATAGTACAACTACTTGTAGATGTTACAATAGCTGCTGTTTGGAATTATAATATTTTCCATCAAGACTTAAGGATAATAAAATATAAAATTGAAGCAGTTTTCACTAGTAGTGTGGGTGGAAGGATTATTTCCCACAAATAGCTATCCTAATCTTAAAATTGTCAATTTTAAAATAGTATTCCTTACTAATAAGTGAAATATTATTACCTTGTTCCTTAATATTTACAAGGTCTCCAGAAAACTTTAATGCACTATTCAGGCAGCATTGTACAGATTTCTGAAGCTCCAAATCCCCTTTGGTACTCACTGCCACATTCTTTCAAATGAAATCAAATGAAATCTTAGTGAGCTCTTACAGATAAGGTTTAGCACAATTTCATCCTGTTTGCTTTATGTGCTGCAGAAGTACAGTCACAACTATGTCATAACAACTGAGGAATTCAATGCCTTTCTTAAGTACTAAACAAAATCAAAGGCACCACACTGGAGGATTTTACCGAAATGAGGGCTGGCTATAGTAGACTTTTGAGATCTAAATGCTTTAGAAGGGAAAGAGGAGGTAAGAGGTTTTCCTTCCACAGTGAGAGGTATTTCGTTCCACTAGTTCAGTGAGAGGAGAGCTCATGACTACTTGTTTATGTTGCCCCAGTTCTTGCACAGGCAGATGCAAATGAGCAGGCAGTAAACTCTCACTGTGCTGGAAGTCACTCTATTCCACCAGGAAAGCTCATTTTAGAATAAAGCTGGCAGACTCCATGACAGTCTGCAAGAAGAACTGGACTGGTATGACCTTGTTAAGCTAATGAATTGGCAAACTTTTATAAAGTCTGTACTTATCTATGCTCTCTTTATTTTGAGCCAATAAATAACATTTAATACAAACGTTTTTCTAGATAAGAGAAGTCCACTTATAAAGCATGTTAAATTGTAGGCACGAAGGGTAAGATGGAGCAAGCATAATGGTTCAGTGCGGCATTAATATTGAACTAAATCACTACATGACTCAAAACACAAAGTTTCACATTCTCTCTGAAAACATACTGAACACCTCTCTATAATCCAACAGTAAAAAAAAAATCATGGGGAGGTTTTTGCTTGTTTCATTCAGAGGATGCCATAATATCTCTATTGTTAAGACATAATACTAATTAATTAAACTAAATTTATGTTTCTGTTTACATGAATTCTAAACCATCTACATTAATATACTATGCATTTGTTAACATCATAATCACCTTTAAATAAGCTATTATCGATGCCTCTGGATCAAGTGACTCACAAAATTTTCTATTTTAACTAATCCTAAAATTCCATACAATACTACTTTAAAATTGTACCTTTAAAAATTAATTTTTAAAAAAGAAAAAAAAGTGGTATATAAAAAATCTAAACATTTCACTAATTTTTTAAGTTCTAAATGTTCTCCAAATATTTAATAATGAAGTACAAAATTTTTATACATTCCTAAACTATTACTTTTGGTATAGTTTCTTTCCACATTGCAAAATTTCCCTATACTTTTTGCTTTAGACAAAGTTTTCTTTCTTCTAAGTCCTTCGATGTTTTTAATTTCTCTTATGTTAGTTGTTTGGAACATAATAATCTATATGTCTTCTCAGTAGAATTGTTTCTAAAGCTAGTTAACAAATGGAATGCAGAGAACAAAGATATTTTGCATTAAAAAAGATTAGTATTTTCATTGATTAACTAAAATATTGAACAAACACTACTTAAACTCATCAATTTAATTATATATTATAATCAATGTTTAAAATCAACAGAAATATGAAAAAGATAATATGATAGGAAACCCAAAATTATGCTAATGTTTCTATTGGAAAACATAAATTGTAGTACTCCTTTAATAAAAAAATATGTAATTTAAGATCTAAAACTAATGAATTATTTCCACTCTGTCATGCTAAATTATGTTATTTAAAAATGATATTTATTGATATAATTCAGTATTGGTTTTACATATTATATATGCATAAATACCTAAAACATAAAATATATGTATTAACTTTGGGAAAAAATATACTTGAAATTAGAAGTGATTCCAAGTTGTTTCTGAGTCAGTAGTTCATGATTATTTCAATTCCAAGCTTAAATTTTCAAGAAAATATACTTATTAAAATCTAGAGCAACTAAGATAAAGCTTTAAGGGGAATTATTATCATCTGTAAAGATTTTTTGAACTTTATATTAGTATACTTTGGTCAGTTCTATTTAATTCCAAAACATTTCTACATATTATTTTCAGATAATTTTCTTGCTTTTAACAGTAGAAAAGGGTAAATAGTTTTTTTATGTTCATCAGCTGTACAAATGGCTTTTTAGCTTTTGATTATGGTATATTTTTATCCAGTTTTCTAAAAAAAAGGAAGTTTCCTTTTGAGTTTAGTACTAGATTACATCTATATTGCTTCTTTCATCTAGAATAAAAAATTCTAAGAAATTAACAATCAAAATTTAATTTTTAAATTTATGAACATATAACACGGAGATAAACATTCATGTATAACATTTACTCTGTATTTCCAAGACGGACACCAGAGTTTCTAGCACTACACAATGAGAAAAAAGGAATTAAAAACGATAAAAACTATATGTACTGAATATTATTATTTAGAAATATTGTAATCACTATTCAATGAATTCAAAGAGAATGACTGCGAATTTGTGTAATGGAAAGTAACAATGAACTGAAGAAATACTTTTCATGAATAGTCATTCATAAATTTATTAATATGGTATCACTATTACTTATCTACTTAGTTAATGTCTTCTTTGTTCAAAGTTATCAGTGAGTTAATAAAATGGAAAATTTAAATGTAAATATTCAAAACAAGCTATAAAGTCCCACACTTTTCTGGATAGTGATTAAATAAAATTGAGGATATCACTTGATTAGACACACTCTTCAAAGGAATGGGGTGAGGAACATGCAGAGAGCAAACCGAAAGAAGATAATGACTGGACTGTTAAAAAAAAAAAGATTTAGTTATAATAAAAAACAAAAAACAGAGATGAAATATTTTCTTCAAGGACATAGAGATACCTATACACTATTTCTCAAATATGCACACACTGTCAAGGTGGCATCCTATTTCTCTGGCTTTAACTCCGTGCCCGGTACCCCTCTGCTACCACCTCGATCCTCCTTCCCACCATGGAAACCTGTTCAGTGATATTCCCTGAAACTAAGGGCTTTGAATTATATGGTATATATAACTAGTTCTTGGAAATCCAAGGTTACCTATTCTCTGTATTTTGACCATTTGTGAGTCTCTGTGGTGGTTTCAGTTTACTTCAAAAAAGAGTCAATTTGATAAGCTTCTTTAAGAATGGTACATTTCAAGGAAACATAAGGATAAGCATTAGAACATAGTTACAGGCTTTGCTGACTTAGAAAAATGTTAGTAGTATTTTAGCAATACAATTCCCTCTTTAACTGTCTGTGATCTCTTCACACTTGTGTAGAAGAGTTATACAGTCCCAGACATGAAGAGTTCTTGGTATGTTATCTCAAGTAATGAAAACATTACCTAATCTCAGCACTAAATACATATTGGAATAACAATGAGTAGACTAAGTAGGTTTCCTTTATATGTTAAAATAATGTTATGACTCAGAGAAGAGGTAGGTTTAGAAGACAGAGTGGCAGGGGTATAAATTTTGTAAATATATATTCACCCAAGAAATTCTCAACACAGATTAAAAAATGGGGAAAGTGGATGGTATCCGAAATGTAAATAAAATATAAAAAATAAAGTAAAATAAAATAAAATTTAAAGTTTAAATCATAACAAGATAGTGGCATTTTATTTTGTCACCTCTTAATGAGGACTTTAAGTTTTCAGGCAACATTATTCTATCAATGATGCAAAGGTTATTTGTAATGTATAATCTGTGACTTGTAAGCCATTGCATTTTCTTATATTTATACTATGTTTAAAAGATCCTCAATTTATGAACACATCTTAGTTTTCAGGTTTGCATTTTCTGGGATTCCTCCGTGTGGGAAAATTTTCCCATAACACTTTTTGTCTCTGCACCCAGAACTATTAGTTATGCACTAAGGAACTATTACTTGGCTTGTAGACTGCTAGGTGACTGTTGGATTTCAAAGCTTCCAAAGGGTCATCTCACTAACTGTTCTAACATAGAATGAGAGTTCAATCGATCTTTAAGCTAACTGGCAAACTTAATAGTAAAGGAAACTTATTAAATTAATTGTAGCAAGGAACGAATCAGATTAGTGCTTCAGAAGTCAGCAAAGCAAGCTCACTTGGGGATTTTCTTCTGAGACCCAACTGACTTAAGGGAGATGTTCACAGTAAGAAACCTCTCAAGGGTTGGGCAGAGTTGATGTCATAAATTTCCAAATATAATTTTAAATATACACATGAGGGGCTGGAGTGTTTGTTCTGAGGTTATAGACATCATTGCTCTAGAGACCCCTGGTTTCCAACACCCATATTAGGTAGGTCACAAGCACCTCAAACTCTGTTTCCAAGAAATGTGATGGCCTCAGTGGTACTTTGTGGATTTGCACCCATATGCACTTATCCTCCAAAAAATACACAATATTAAGAAATAATAAAAGCAAATCTTTAAAATTACTCTTGAAATTTTTACTAAGGAGCAAAAGAAAATTTTGAAGTTGATGAAATGTGGGAAAAGTTTTCAAGTTGTAGAAGGAAGATATGGTGGTGTCTGCCTGTATTGTATAGCATTTACCCAGCTGAAGCAGGGTTGTTTGCTAATGTGATCATAGCAAGGAAGGAAGAAAAGAAGGGAGAGAGGAAGAGGTCATTAGGTAGCTTCACCATTAGAGAAAATGACACCTTTTCTTTCAGCAACCAATATCAGTCTTTATGTTCCCCTCCACTTTCCGCTCCCAGAAAATGTATGAATTCAAGAAGCTATGACATTTACAAAAATAGCTAAAACTTAAAAGTTTTATAAAGTGTGTGGTAAGTTAATCGCAACAAGATGAAGCATTTTTCTCTTTGAGAAGTATTTGAAAAATTACTAGGAATCTACTGGGTTTTGGTACACCAATTAATTTGGACTTGATTAGGGCCGCATTTATTTGAGAGTAAAACTTTAGTCCAAAGAGATATAACTAATCTGTCAGTGAACATTTTCTACTGTGTGTATCCATAGAACTTCATTTAATTTTGTTCATGGTAAGACAATTATCAGTATCTATTTATCATCTGCTTATTTATGTGTGTAATTTATCTCCGAGAGGACTTGAAGCACTTTGAAAACTGACACAGTGTCTGATTTATCTTGCATAAGTCAGGAGCTGACATCAAGATGTTACTTAATAATATTATTGACTGAACATCTCTGTCAAGATTGTTTTTCAAACATCACAATCTCAATGTACCATGTAACCCTTGAGATAAGATGATTTTATCAAACCAGGAGCCTTGACTGTCTACACCCCTAGCAGACAGTATTTGACAAGCACTTAAAATCTTCTTTTTCCTTCTCCACAATCAACACCAATATTAACATGCACAAGCTTAATATTGCATGCATCTCCATTCTTAGAAAATGACTTATTGGCCACCAATATTACCAAATTAGAACACACCATATATTAATACAAAGTGGGTTTTTTTGGTCTGTCTGTTATGCGAAAGTATTTATTATTTTCAGTTCAGGAAACTGGGTGATAATACATTGTTTGTTCTACCATTACTCTATACTCTAGTGGGAATAACTGTTTCATTTTAAAGGGAATAAATTGTGTTTTACTGTCTCTATTATTTCCTTTCTTTGGTGAGTGTTTAGTTGCTGTGAAATGGTAAAATAATATTAGATTCTTGAAACTCATTACTTATTGCCTTCAAATTTCAACACTGCTTTGATTCAGTATGTACCTATACATATTGAGGCACCATATTATAACTAATACCATATCAAACTGATATGAATATTTATGTTTATGTCATATGTGGATAAGGCAATATCAATGTACTATATTCTTATTTGAAAACCTTTGTAATAACAAATTATTTACTCAAAAGTGAAGGCCACAAATTTTAGAACATTTGAGTCACAACTTTTTCTACATTGTGGTTTTTTTTTTACCATGAATCCTCATTATTTTTAACTTTCTTCATCCATTCCTCATCCTTTCAATGGTGTCTGTAGGTAGTCATGGATGGGAACTGTCCTTGGAACCTCACTGAGTGTAGGCTCATCACAACCCTGTCAAGAGCTAAGTAACTGTGGATGTGATAGACAGTGTGAGACTATTGGCAGATTTGCCTAGTAATCAGGTTCATTAGTGTTTTGCATGTTTAATCATATCAATCCTACCTAATATTGACTGTCATTCCATGAAGTGAACATAGACTAGCTCTTTTTTAACTTTCTTTTATTCATCTTAATCATATCTTGCTATAAACAAAAATAACCAAAATATTAAAATAATAAAGCAAGACAAAATACATAGTTTTTTTGTTTGATATCAGTATGACAGCTTTAGTTTTATCTTATTATATTTTATTTTGTTACTTTAAAAGGAATGAATGAGTGAATGAATGAATGTTAACCTAACCACTGTAGTAAAGGTTAACTATGGAACTGTCTTTTATACCTGCTGGGAGAGAGAAAGTCAGTTTTCTTCTCCAATGGAATGACATTGTATTTATCAAACACTCCAGCAAAGATAGCTCATGTTCATGAGTAGTTGACAAACACATGTGAACACCATGGTTCCTTTTGTTGTTTTATATGTGTGCTTTTATTTTGATGCAGTTTTGTTTATTTCCATTTATTTTTAGGTGATATCTTTTTTTCCCTAGTATTTGGCACATTTTGTTGTATAGCATTTTGGGTTCACTTTTAGAGAAATAACTTTAATAAAGTTATTTTATTAATAAAGAAATAAAGTTGGGTGAATAGAGAGAAAGAAGTTATCTGAATAAACGTGAGAGAAGGGAATTTTAATATGATTAAATATATTTAAATTTAGCAATTATTTTAAATAATAAAAGTAAAAGAACACGAACAGGAAGAAAAAGATTTGCTCTATTATTTTTAGTATACCTCTCTCTAAATAATACAGCTTCATAACACTCAGACTATCAGTTAAAGGATAAACATGGAATTTTTATGAGATTGGTTTCTTTTGAGCATTTTCAGAGGAAAGATCTTCCTTCCCGGGTACACATGAAAGTTGGAAAGAAATGGGTAACAACAAACAAACAAGTAATGAAAAATCCATATATTATTTGTATATTCAGTGTGCCTCAGTGATATAATCAGTATTATTGATCACATCATCAAAGCCCATTTGTAAATAAGGAGAAATTAAATGTGAATGGTGATGTTACTGGCTTTGTATCTCATCGTTTTGTTTGCAAGAAAACACTCATTTATAAATAGAAAATCTCATCCTAATAGGTCTTGGTTTATAGCTCTAGTTTTCATCTGTGATGCACTGATGTGTAAGTCGCATCAGTAATATCAACTTAATAATTTGTTTGTGTACATTCTGTAGCTAAGAAGATAATTCAACAACTTTTATCTGTTAATGATTAGCATGAATGTATTAACTGGTTGATGAATAATGTATCTCCATTGAGAATGGAATACATTTCCCTTTACTTGGATTCGTGCTACAGGGCTGTCTCTTAGCAAAACACACAAACGGAAGACCAAGGTTATGTATTGGCAGCCATGTTCTCCCAATCTACATTAACTAAAGGGCATGTTTGTCTGAATTAAATTTTCTTTCTTTCTTTTTTATTTTTCTCACTTTTCAATTTTTCTTTTTATACTTTTAGAAAAGAATTTTCTCCTATTTGAAATATTAAACTAATACTAAATATTGATATTTAGTATTAGAATAGTTTGATATAATTTATATAAATTAAGTTATATAATCTTTTTAAAGGTATCAAATTTAAAATAGATGTCAACTGTCCATTTGTACAGAAACAAATATACAACTAAACACCAGAAACCAGAAATAATTGACAGTAGCCGCAGGAATAAATATTGTGCTATTACACATGGGAACATACTACCAAGCCAGGTTTGAAATTCTATTGGGTATTTTCCTGTTTCTGCAATGCTTATTGTTGGTTTGTCAGAAATGACTGTATTATGTTTGTGCTTTTTACTAAAGCACTGTCCATATCAACCAGTTCTTCTCATTACTTAGAGATAATGGCTTATATATATATACACACACACACACACACACACACACACACACAAAACCCCTGCTCAACCAATGTCTTCCACAGACTTATTTTATTTATTTATTTATTTATTTATTTATTTTTTTTTTTTTTTGGTTTTTCGAGACAGGGTTCTCTGTGTAGCCCTGGCTGTCCTGTAACTCACTCTGTAGACCAGGCTGGCCTCGAACTCAGAAATCCGCATGCCTCTGCCTCCCAAGTGCTGGGATTAAAGGCGTGCGCCACCACTGCCCGGCTTCCACAGATTTAAAAAGTAATTATTTTTCAACTGTTTCAAATAGATAATATTTCAATTTTAGTTACTTACCATGATTTACCTAACAGATATTTTTTTTTAATTTTTCCAACCAACATTAGATAGTCTTAGCAAACTAAATTTTACCTCTCTACCTGCATAGTTCATCTAACATAGAACATATTTAAATTATTAAAAACAATAGAAATTTTTGGCCTGAAATTAGAGACTGCAGTCTTCATCACAGTGATAGTGAGGTCCAGATGATTACGGGTTAGTATGAAGATACATTTGTATTTTATCACACTTTAGTGACAATTAGCAATACACCCATGCCAATTTTCAATTAAGATTTGCCAAATTAATTATAAAGGATATATCACAAGTAGTATCCATGTTTGCTTTTAACATTTATTTAATTTCAAGATACACATATATCTTACATCAGACTACTCCAGCTGAAATTTCACTGGTCTGATTTTGTTTATAGTTTAATAAGTTTAGCTCGGTCTTGTTAGAAACGAGTGAGGTATACACATACTTTTCTATATACAAAGCCATGAGATATAGATATACATATATAAGATAGCTATTTAGATACTAGGTGACTATAAAGATCTATCAGGCAATTATTAATAAGTGAATATCAGATGTACTTGAACTATCCTAAGAAATGCAATAAGAGGTCCAATACAATCCCTCCTATACAGCAAAAATTGTATAAATTAAAATTTTAATCATGTGACCTGTTCATTCTAATAAAAATATAACATTTATAATGATATGTTGATTAGATTTGATTTCTTGTTAACAACATGATAAAATAAGAAGATGAATATGTTTTTTAATTTATAGGCATTGTTATGAAAATGAGTATTCTGATTGTGTGATGTTTAATCTCTCATTGTCTTGTTTAAGAACTTAAGTAAATTGTCAAATTTGTGAAGGAGTAATAATTAAATGGTAATCTGGATATGGCTCTATTTAAGTTCTTTTTCTTTATGATAACATGTAAGTAGTTCTAGTTTCTATTCTCCAGGTGTCATTTTAATGTTAATATTTATTGCTAAGCCTATATAGCCTTGGGAACTAAGGTAAACCCAAATACTCATGTTCTAAAACAAGAAAATGGACAAACAAATGAACAACAACAACAAAACAATAAATTGATTTCTAGTGAAATTTTTTTATATTTAGAGATCAGTGCCTTGCTCAGACATCATCAGAGAAGTTGTGTCTTAAGTCACATGTAAACAAATCCAGTGACCCAGCGCTAAATGGGATGTCCTCATCAAATCCCTCTTTCTTGGGGCTCAGAGAATACTACAGAAGAGGTGTTAGAAAGAGTGTAAGGACCAGAGGGGATAGAAGACACCTGGGAAACAAGGCTCACTAACTCAATGTGAGCAATCCACATGTGAACTCAAAAGAGTAAAACAGCATGCATGGGGCTTGCATAGATAGGCACCACATCATCACATATATATTAGCACTTCCAGTTTACTGTGTTTATGGGATTATTAAGTATGCCTGATAAAATGTGTTTTTGTTCTTCCTTATCCTGTGCTTTTTTTCTTCTTATTGTTTGTTTTGTTCAAAGGTAGTATTTTAGTTATGTTTATCTTATGTTTTTATTTAATTTTCATTTTATTATTGTTCCTTAGAAACCTGTTTTTATTTTTTGTGTGTTTTTATAATGGAAAGGGATTGAATGATGATGGTATGAGAGTTGGGAAGGAACTGAGTGGGTTGGGAAGAGAAAAGAGTCATCAGGATAGATTATATGAGAAAAAAACTATTTTCAATAAAAGAAAAGATCTGAAATAGATTTCTCTGCATAGAATCTGAATAGTTTTTTTAAAAAGATATGTAACTAGTAAGTGTACAAAAAGAAGGCCATTGTCATTAAAACTGAGCAAAACAAATCTGACATCACTCACTAATTATGATAAGTATTATAAAGACAAAAAGAATGCAGACCAGCATAGTAAGAAGATGACTTATGTGGTAATGTAAATTAATACAAGCTGATAAAAAGTAGTGTAATATTTTAGAAAGAGCTGATTATTTGGTGAAAAAATATGGTTATTAATGATTCACATCTTTACTTTTAGGATGTAGAAATCTAGGCCAGAAGACTGTAATGTGTTTGAGGGTAGCCTGAGCTAAATATTGAAGTGTAGGACTGTCTGAGCTAGAGAGTAAGATTATATCTCAAAGAAAGTAAAATATAAATGAAAAACAAAAACAGCCGATCAAAACTCATTGTATAAAAATACACATAAAGCAAAAATATGTAAAACTAGTATAATGTATATGGCCTACATATTACATCCAAAACATATATACGTATATGTCATAAATAATCATGTTATAAATACTCATATATAATTACTCATTATATAATATATTTTATATAATATATTATATTATGATATAACATAGATCATGTAGATTTTCAAAGAAAATTGCAGCTTCAGACGATGAACTTTAAATTATTATAACTTGGTGCCAGCAAAAAATATTAGTTAAAATAGACACCATTACAATCAATAAATATTTGCCTGTAAAATTTTAATTTGTCCATTTCTATAGCATAAATATCTGTGTTTTAGCAGTCAGTGAACTCTTGAAAAGTATTTTCTATTGGCTTCTCTTTAAAAAAAAGAGTTTTTGAGATGCTTGAAGAAGTGGTTTTTAATTCATAAGAAGTCAGATCATTATAGTGAATGAGTAAAACTTAGGAGCCAAATTCATTCAACTTTGAAGCACTGGTTGTAACATGAGGTTGGACATTATAATAGAGAAAAATGGGCTCTTCCTGTTGTGTCATTTTGGTTGTGCGAGCATACTTCTTAAATGCCTTGATTTTGCTGGGATTTGTAAAGTCTAGTGGATCATAGCAGTGACCCAACAAACAGTGGCCATGATCATTTCAGTGTTAGTTTGGCTTTGGGAATTGCTTTGGAGTTTTTTAATGGCCCAACCACAGAGCCTGTAATTATAGTTTGTTACATAAACTCTACTTGTGTTCCAGATTACTGGCCAAAGAAGATGCAGTCTGTCCTTGTGTAGACCCAGATAGGGCAGTAGTTCAAAGGAGTTTTTTATTTTAATTCACAATCATTTTCAGAAGTACTCAATTACAGAACCATTTCATCTTTTTAACTCACTTCAAATGCCTATTTTTGAATGGTTTTGTTGAATTCCTTAACAGATTATCATGAGGTTGTAAGAGAATCAGCTTCAGTTATTCCTACCATATCATCATTTTCAACTGCCGTTTACTTGGCCACTGTGCTCCTCACCTTCAGTGCTCTGGTTTCTTATTCAAACACCATGAATTGTCACTGTGCTGTAAGTTCAATAGTAGTTACTGGTCCAAATGTGCAGATGATATTTGGAGTTCTCTCTGATGTTCTCTCATGCATTTTTGAACTCAAATAAAAAAAAATAAATTCAGTTTTGCTTTTGCCTAATATAATTTTCACAATAGAAAATAAACAGCAAGTTGTACGCTATTAGAATTGTATTAGAATTGTAAGTGAGAAGTGCATATTGACTATATAACAGAAACACATTTATTAAATAGAGGCCATGCATTTAAAGACAGTCCAGGACTAATAGATGGGAATATTTGGAGTCAAAAAATAAAAAGGGAAAAATCTAATTAAATTATATCTTATGACCTTTAAATTATATATAAATTGCATTTCAGTGGGGCATCACTCAACAATGCAAAAACATAGCTACTTTTGTTCAATCTAAACTGTGTAAGTGGATCATCTTCTAGGCTTCTTAGCAGCACTCATTGGTGAATATATCTCACAATTATGGTGCATTTTAAAATAGCTATAAACATGGTATTTTAATCCTCCCTTCTAGCACACACATAAAAATTGTTACTTAATTGGAAGAATAACTAAATTTGATTTTTATTTATATTCTGGAGACATGCAAATCATACATCAATCTAAGGTGATACTGCTAAATTTTCACTATTAAAGATTTTGAAAGATGTTGGAATGATAAACCATCTTTAAACATATCTTTTGAGTCCATAATAATAAATGCAGTAACCTTTTATACTACAAAAAACAAATGATAATATAGCCATTCCTTAACCCTTTAATTAATTTATTTGTGCCTCAGACTATCAGGGTTACTTCTGGGTGACAATTTCTTTCACTGAAGATATTTCCTAATACTCAGTGTTTTGAGAGCTCATTTTTACATGGAAATTACACAATGAAATAACCCCTTTTGGCAGATACTAGTCTCAAGAAGAGCATATCATAAACCATACTTGTAACTATAAATTTGTTTAGTAATGGCTGGCATTTAAATCTCCAAATAAGATGGTCCTATGAAATCATTTATCAGTGTGGATTAATCACAGACAAATAGTTGTTCCATTGTTAGTCATCAGTTTCCTTACTGAGTCATGTGGTTATGAGACACGACATGCTACATGGATTAAAGATTCACACATAGATGTTTCCTAGTTCTATTGAAACCCCTTTAATTTCTAGCAACTGATTTAAATTTACAGTTTGTTATAGAATATTTTCTTATTTCCTTGATATAATGCTCAAGTCAATTCAAATTGAAGCATAAGTTATTTATATCAAATTTAAGGTACAGTCCACCCTGACACGAAGTAAAGGCAACAGGAACTTAGATCAGGTAGCCATATTGTATCCACTGTCAAGAAATAGAGCAAGTGCTTCTACTCTGTTGCTCAGTTCCCTATACCCATGTATAGTACTCAGAGCCCCAGTCTGGGAATGGTACCAGCTGACTCATCATTAGGCTTATACTAATAGCATCGATATAATCCATCTAGGCTAGGTGCAGAGATGCAAATCCCTGGTAACTCAAGATTATGTCAAATTGATAATTGGTATTGATAATCACATCATCTCTTGTCCATTTGAAAGCCATTTCACAACTTAATCCATAACCACTGACTGTGTTTCTCCATAGGCTCAAAAAAGTGTTGTGTGGTAAAATGCATTCAATCCAACCAAAGATCCCCATATGCTTCCATAATTTTAACACTTTAAGGATCCAAAGTCTCTTAATTATGAGTGCCTATAAAATGCTAACAAAAACAAATGCAAGTTGAACACAATAAAGCATCTGTACCCCCTGCAATAAATAAATAAATTTCACATAAAAATATTGCATCCTTGAACATATCTTACTGAGTCTATTTATGCACTGTGATTATACAAATTATTTCTGTCTATTAATATATTAATTTATTCTACCTAAAATATTCTATCAGATTTTAAATTTAAAATAAATTAGGTTGCTTTACTTTCCTATATTGGAATTATGTGTGATATGATAATTGCATAATCACTATTTAGGAAAACACAACATCATTGTTTTTTGACATTGTACTTTATTTATCATACTTCTCCTTTTCCTCTTGTCTCTCCAAGCCTTCCATATTTACTGTCCTTCACTCTTTCAAATCCATGGCCTTTTAAAAATCTATTTGCTGATATATATTTATCTCTATATTTATCTCTCTCTCTCTATCTATCTATCTCTATCATCTCTATCTCTATCTATCTATCTATCTATATTCATATCTATCTATATCTATCTATTTCTAAATGTAATCCATTCAGTACATATAATTCTACCTGTATTATGTTTTCTCAGATTACCATCAGACACTAGTAAATCAATTGTTGTTTTCTTTTCTTGGCAGGTCTACTTACTTCTCACACCCCCAGCTTTCCTAAACTGCTTATAGTTCTCTTTGTAAGCTCCAGGCTTTGTGAGTACTTCTCCATCCAATTTGACATATTGCTTTATGGGTGTAGCTTCCAATATTATAAAAAGACATTCTCACAGTAAACTTCTGATCCTCCGGTTCTTACAGCCTTCCTATCTCTGTCTTTGGCAGTGTTATCTGATTCTTTAGTGTGAGAGTATCCATTGGGTCTGGGCCCTGCAACTTTGCATTTTGATTGGTTGTGGTTTTCTGTATTGGTCTCTGTCGGGATTCAGACAAGGGACATATGACTGAGGTCCATACTTTACATACCAAAGCAGCCATGGCCTCCAGGTTCTCCCAGCATCCCTCAATCCTTACCTGTTACAGAGCATGGCTGACATACCCTACCTTCTGCCCTGAACTTTCCAGCTGAGGAATTGGGCTTCCCCTCCCTCAGAAACTTTTCCCTTTATAATTCAGAACTCTCTCTCTCTTTCTCTCTCTCCCTCCATCCCTCTTTCTTTCTCTCTCCTCTCCTCTCCTCTCCTCTCCTCTCCTCTCCTCTCCTCTCCTCTCCTCTCCTCTCCTCTCCTCTCCTCTTCTCTTTCTCCCTTTCTTCTCTCTCCATGCATATGCTCTGCTTTTTCTCTTTCTCTTCCCCCTCCTCTCTATCACCCTCCCTTTGGTAACTTCCTTGGCCTCAGGGTGAACTCCCTGGAAAGCAGCATCCCAATAAATCTGCCTTTATATAAGTTTAATTTTCCTTGAATCGGCTCACTTCATCTGCAGAGCATTACTTATCAGTCTCTGTTACAAAGAGAAGTGTATTTGAAATGAGACAAGAGTACAATTCTTTTTGCATGTGCGGACAAATGGTTGCAGATTGTCATTAGGATTGTGCTGCTTTAATAAGTTAGTGATATGTAGATTCTCCTTAAGTAATCATGAGTTTGGTAGCAATGAGTAGTTAGTTTTTCATGCAATGTAGCAAAGTTCTTCTCTTCATATTTGTTATAGTGGATTATCTTATTATCATGAGTGAAGATCTGTTTAGTTTCAAGTTTGTCATAGACTCTGAAAAAAATCACAGGAATGATACTTAGCTGTCCATTTCTCTTCAGTGGGTGTAAAGTGGCTGAATCACATCCTATCATTTGAATCAAATTCTCAGCAGGTTGTGATACAAGCCTCAGTTATGTTCAGGACAAGGTCCAGAGGACAGAGGCTCTTACATTGCACCACGGCAGGTTACCTGGCTGCCGCACAGAGCTCCACCTCTAGGCTCCCTATGAGCCCTGAACAGAGAAGCCTATGGTAAACCACTTTGCTTTTACAACTTACTAACCATTAATTGTTTGCAGAATTGACTTTTTTATTCAATACTCCATAAATGACTCTATGGTTAAAATGTATAATATTGTTTTCTGTCATCTATTTTTTTCTTTCATCAGTATTCTTGACCAGCCTCATAAACGCAGCAAGCCACCAAGCTAACCCTATTAAAATTCAACCTTTTTTTCTCCCTAGTCACTCTACTTCCAGAGAACAGCTTCTGCATTACAAAAGTGCCTTTTATTTTTTTATTTCAAAGTATCATTATATTTCGTAACTTGTATCATTGCTGTGTCTCTCAACATTATATAATGCACAAGAAAACAGGTTCAGTAACAGGAAAGGGACACAGGGTAAATTACTTAAAAGAACCAACAGAAAAACAAAGGCTAAAATTCAGGAACAGATTCAATTTTATTTCCTATGCATGTCAATGATGATGATGATATAATAATAATAATAATAATAATAATAATAATAATAATAATGTATTTAGTTTTCTGACAACATAAATGAAAAGCAGATAAAAAAGTGTCTACTGGATTCTTAACCCAAAAAAATGTATTTTAAGTTATATTCCATACTTCAAACAGATAATTACATATCAATGAGTTTCATGAATTAAATTTTTTAGATTAAATATTGGTTGTTAATTCAAATTCCTATTAGCTATTAAATCAAATTTCTATTATATTTTAAACTAAAAAGTTGTGACATCTGAAATTAAATACATTATAATAATTATAATATGTACTGTTTTTGCAAAATTTTCTGCTGTCTTTTTCAAAGTTATATGTTCAATGATTTATTTTCCTTTCAGGTAGAATCAAAGAAAGATAGATAATAATAGGAAAATAAACTATTATTAAAAACTACCCATTTGCATTCTGATAATCTATAACTTCTAAAGAGACTTTATACATTAAAATAATATAGAGAATATACGAGGCCCTGGTTCAATTACCACTATTAAATATATAATAATAAACTTTCATTGGCACCGCAAGACTGTCATTACAAAATTATCATAATAAAATTATATTTGTATATCAAAAACACTAAAATGAATATGAGATGTTGATATCCTAAAAAGTAAAGGCTACAGTATTAAAGAAATTACACAGTGTGTGTAAAGCTGTAGCTATAAAAGCCAATAAATATAAAACATCAAAAGCAAAATGAAACATCAAAAGAACTTGATACTATAATATTATCTTTCATAGTGAATGCTGCAATTATATTTTTGCTGTTTGAAACTGTGTAAGTATAGATAAATCTTCCCAGAATTGCATTTTAGAAAGGATGATATCATCTTAAATAATCATTAATTTATTTTTAAACGGTAAACAACACAATTTTGAAACACTGTAGCTATTGACTCAAGTCAGCATATGCTCGTATAATAATCAATAAGCCTGAGGCAACATTGGAGAATATCAATTTATTTTATTTCTCATGTTACTTCATGAAATGCCAGGCTCTAGTCAAGTGTCCTTGAGGGTACAACTTGACAAGGGCATTATGTTCCACTCACTTGTTCCCATATGTCATGCTCAAAACATGACAGCCCAGATCCATTATTCTTTTCTCTTTTCTTCTATGGTTTACTATTAAATAGTACCCAAAACATTCTCCTCAAACAATGTTAATCATATTATGCTGTTTTTTTCCCATACAGTATCACCAAAACAATCTTGGGGAGTTATATAACTGCTTAGATTTGTTCAGGAGGGGGCACGGGGAGTTTTCTGTAAACAACAGAGCAGGTAGAGAAGATTCTCTTGTGAGGTCAAATGGAACTCAGGTCAGCATGACTTTAGCCGAATTAAAAACTTCTTGAGTCTGACCAAGTGGTTTATTTTCCTTGCACAGTTAAAAACACAGCAAAACCTTGGTTAGATATGAGAATTAACCCAAAAAGTCTTTAAGCATGGCTACGCTGAAATTTTCTTGTAAAATACATCTCTTTAGGAATTAGCTGCATACCATAAGACTGCATTTTTAATAACTGAGAAACAGTGTTCAGAATAAGTGCATAGTGAGGAGAGATTTTGTAATAAGTATAAGGATGGGTTCTATTGACTGTCAATTCTGAGAAGTGCATGGGCTCTCTTCAATAAAATGAGTTCTATTGACTGAGAGGAAAGCCTCGGGTGAAAGCCTGAACAGTACTCAGGATTTGGGGCGATTCAGATGAGGGCTGGTATAGATTAGCAAAGGATGAATTCTTAGATAACATCCACTCCATCCTTCATGGTGAAAAGGCTTCATTTCCTTCTGATAGGTTATTTCTCCACCGGTAAAATGAGCCTATTCAGGCCAGATTAGATTATATTAAAAGCGAGTTTATTAGGAAGCTGCCCCAAGGACTGAGGATAGGGGGAGATGTCAGGGGAAGAAGCAGAAGAGGGGTAAGAAAAAGAGCTCATGCAGAAAGAGAGCCAAAGAGAGAGACTGAAAGAGAACAGAGCAAAAAAAAAGAATAGAAGGAGAGGAAAAGAATAGAAAAAGAAAATATCATCCTGAGTGAAGTAACCCAATCACAAAAGAAGGCACATGTTATTCACTCACTGATAATTGAATATTAGCCCGGAAGCTAGCAATACCCAAGATGCAACTTACAGACCACATGAAGCTAATGAAGAAGGAAAACCAAAATAAGGGTACTTCGGTTCTTCTTAGGAGTAACAAAATACTCAAGGGAGCAAATATGGAGGCAAAGTGTGAGATAGAAACTGAAGGAGGGGCTGTCTGGAGACTGCTCCACCTGGGTATCCATCCCATGTTCAGTCACCAAAGGTAGAAGCTGATGTGGATGTTAGGAAGTGCATGCTGACAGGAGCCTGATATAGCTGTCTCCTTAGAGGTCTGCCTGAGTCTGACATATACAGAGGCAGATGCTCACCTCACAACTAACCATTGAACTGATCATGGAGTTTCCGATGGAGGAGTAAGAGAAAGAAGGAGCTGAAAAGATTTGTGGCCCCATGGGGAGAGCAATAATACCAAACAACCAGAGCTCCCAGGGTCTAAACCACCAGTCTGGAAGCACATAGGGAGGGACCCATGGCTCCAGCTGTATATGTAGGGGAGAATGGCCTTGTTGGACATAGATCGGAGAGGAGATACTTGATCCTACGAAAGCTGGACACCCAGTGTGGGGGAATTTGAGCGTGGAGAGGTGGGAGTGGGTGGGTGGATGGGGGCACATCCTCATAGAAGCAGGAGGAGGGGAGGATAAGATAGGGGGTTCCTGGGTGGGGAGGGGAAATTGGATAAGGGGATAATATTTGAAATGTAAATAAATAAAAAAAGAATAAAAGGAGAGGGTGGGGGTAAAATATCTGGATTGTATAGAAAGAATCCTCTCGGGGAAGGGCAGCTCAGACCCTGGGCTGGATAAGTGTTGGGAACAGGATGTGCAAGGTAGGAACTGAGGAACACTGGGAGAACTGGAGGCCAGGTCTGTTTGATATGTAAAATATACACCTCTGTCCCTTGTCTAGGTCCAAAACCAAACACCTTCAATTAAAGAAAAAAAAAAAAGACTGCATATTTAACAATTCTAGTGCTTACTGAAGCAGTGCACTGTACAAATCTAAGGTATTATTTGTGATTTTATGATTGATTGCCTGCTCATTAGATATTAAAGAGAGAGAGAGAGAGAGAGAGAGAGAGAGAGAGAGAGAGAGGCCTTGAATGTCATACTGAGAATGCTGTACTAAGATGACATATGGATCTACATGAGATTAAAATTATGTATAGTAACCATACCGGACAATTGCTAAGAAATTCCAGAGATCTCTGGAAGAGAGAGAGGAGAGAGAGAGAGAGAGCTGGCCTGGCAATCAGTCCTTTTATAGACAATCAACCTGGCAGGTGATGACAGTAAGCCTTGTTAGGTGTCTGGGAAGAGCCTAGTGGAATTGCCTGTAAGTTAACTCCAAAAAAACTTAAATAACTAGGAGATAACTGTGTCACTGGGTAGATAGTCCAAAGTAACAAGGTATGTACTCAAGTGCTGAGTGCACATGGCAGTTCTTGTCATATTCTAGAAAGTTCCCATTCCATTCATGAGGAAGAACTTCTCCTTTGTCCATAGTATCTCCAACCCTGTGAGAATTGAAATTACCTGACTAATACAGATGCAGATACAGACAACCATTGGACTGAGCCCTGAGACCCCAATGGAAGAGTTGGTGGAAGTGCCGAAGAAGCTAAAGGGGATTACAACCCCATAGAAAGAACAACAGTATCAATTAACCGAACCCCTCAGAGCTCCCCAGGACTAAACCACCAACAAAAGAGGACTCATGGGCTGGTCTATGGCTCCCATGACATATGTAGCAGAGGATAGCCTCATCTGGCATTAGTCAGACCGGAGACCCTTGGTCCTTTGGAGGCTTGATGCCCCAGAGTAGAAGGCAGGAGTAGGTGCGTGAGTACCTTCTTAGAGGCAAAAGGGAGATGGATTGGATGGGGTGTTTGTGGGGGGAAACCTACAAGTGGGATAATATTTGAAATGCAAACAAATAAAATGATTAATAAATAAAATGAGATTTTAGCTTAGGTGAGCATGCAGTTCATACATCTGACATTTATTTAGACCAGCTGTGCAGAAAACTGTTGCCACATATGCTCAATTCATTACTGTCTGTTGAATGTGAAGTCCAGGGCATTATCAGGTTAGAGCTTACATGTGTCAGTAATAAGAGTCCAATGGAGTTTACTTATCATGTAAATCAAATGAAGCTATTATCTCCATAATACTATGCTAATATATTTATAATATTAGTGACCACATAACAGATTAAATAGCTGATACTGATAACTCAAATTAATAGACCTGGTAAGATCCAAGGTAAAGTTTGATTCAAATAAGTTTTAGTCTTCAAGTGTAAATTTGTTTCTTTATAAGTAAGAACTGTGTACATTAATATAATTTATATTCATAAACCATATTTACTTCATTTTGGTGATACTCATTTCCTACTAAAATTATCTGAAAAACTATCCTTGAATTTAAGCTTTAAATAGTGCACAATATATAACTAAGAAATAAAATGCTATATACTTCCATCTATTTAATGACTCATCTTGATTCATCAGATAAGATGTCTTTCCATACCAGGATAAAAGATAGCTTAGAATATAGGATTTTAGGAAACTGACAGTCCTTCCACACCCTCACTACAGGTTGAAGATATGTATCATTTTGCCTCAGAATCTTTCAGATTTTAAGGAAGCCATAGAGTTCCTTAGCAAAAAGTATGCAATTTTTGTCCGTGCGCCCAAAGCGACTGCTCTGATCTTTATTCTACCATGGCTTTGGGAGTTCTGCCGCCTATAATCTTGCTGCCAGGCTAGACCTCCCTGCATAGCTGACCTTCTCCATAATAAGGGTTTCTGACTTTGCTTCACACAATGAGCTTCTCGGGGCAAAAGATTTAGTTCTTGCTGGAAGATGAAGCATGGTAATGCCAAGAATCCCCAAAGGCAAAATGCTTAACCCCTTAGCCTCTTGTAAAATCGGTTGACAGCAGAGGCCAAGTCTCTGATCTCAACCTTAGGAAACCTGACTAAATTATTGAAATCCAGATGCGTAGACGAATTTTGATTCCACTACAGGCTTCATTATATTGGATGTTTAAAAGTTTAATGATTGGACATTGTAATGCTAGTACTATGGTTCATATAGTGATAGGAATTATATTGGTTGTACAATTGTGCTAATTATCATCATGTACCTTAAACAAGCTGTGGGGTGGTAATAACAGTAAGAACATGGAGTGTGTATAATTTTATCCCTCTGATGATTTGTTTTAAAAATAGAATCTAAGGGAGTTTATAAGTCCATTTCATACATGAATTAAGTCCCTCTGAAACTGGTTTCTGTTTTATTCAAACTATCATACCTCTTGCTTCCATCCTAGTTACCTATGGGTGATCTGAATTATACATACTCTTTCTTGTAGTGAGTAACATTTCAAAGAATAGTTAAAATAAAAAACTTCCCAGCTGTACAGATTTGACTTTCTAGCCTTTTCTAGCTGATTATACTATATTTGAATTGATCCTTTTGAAAAGCTTATGGGAGCTGATCTCATATTGAAGAAATCTCCTCTTGTCAAGGGACTCTGTAGAGAAAACCATATTACCTATTTATCTTTCATGTAAAGCACCAGTTTCTTAGATTGAATCTCTCACACAATGATATTTTGATGAATCTGACGTGTTTTACATCTCTAAAACGCACACTTATTGTAAAGTGTAGAAATTGTATGTGCATATTTTTGCGTGACAATGATCTACATATTGCATTTTAATACTCATTTAGGTGATATTTTCTTTGAATATATGTGCAGCTAAGAGCAGAACCAATTTATTTAATTAGTGAAATGATTTAAGAAATAGAATTAACAGGAATCACAGGAAAAAATATCAATCATAAAAATATCTACAGGATTACGTAAAAGGACTAGCTAAATCATGGTAAATAGAAAATGATAAATATCATAAATTTACATTTTCATAAACTGAGTACCATCAAAAGTGATACTGAACCAAGAAATAATTTTAGAATGGTGTGACTGTGACTTTTTAAAATAATTACTAGTCCTATCAACCTTGAAATTGCTACACTTAAAGGTAATATGTCTGGAGTCAATATACTTTGACAACATTATCTTTAGTGTTCATTTAAAAACAAATAAACTCACAAAAATATGTATCAATGCTATGGAACCATGTGACTTTAGTCATTTTAATAGGCATTATATCTCCAAATCCAGTCATTTAAATGGTGGTATTACTATAAGGTTGATAAATAAAACATATTTAATACGTTTAAATTTATTAATGTTAAATAATGCATTACACACATTAGCAACTTACATTAATACAGCAGTACAAATTATGGAACTTGTGAGCAATGTGAATCTGGCAGCATAGATGTAAAAACTGTGATCCAGAAAATTTCTCAAGATCAGAATGAGGCATAAAATTTAACAAGGTGTGTATTTCAAAGGAAAGTGTACTCTCCTCATCGCATTTCTGAAAGATTAACTAGATAATTACAGTACAGGGAAAGAACTAGTTTAACATCATTTCCTTTAAAAGCTACTAAAGGTACCAGGCTGTATTTGACTGTGAGCTTAGCATCAGTCATCACCATGACAAGGTTGCCAAAGGAAGAAAGGATGGTTGCTGCAATAACGAAAGAGAAATTGTCAGAATCATCAGTGCTGGGCTTCTGAACACTGTCTCAGCATATAAAGGCTTGATTACTCTAGAAAGTTTAAGGCATCATGGTTTAAGTTAAAATGTGTCAATTTTAAAAGAAAATTTAGTTCACTGGGAATTTTGATAATGTATGCCAATTTGAACATTAGCTGTGTTGGAGAATAATCTTAGTCAGATAATTTAATAGATTATCTAAGTGATCCAAATAAATTACCCCAGGAAAAGAATTGTGAAATTATGGGACACACACACACACACACACACACACAAGCATGCACACATGCACACACACACACACACACACACACACACACACTCATAAATACACTTTAATTTTTCCAGGAAGAAAGCCACTCACATTACACTGTGAGTTGTTCGGATTTAGAAGTATCTGTAAGTCATTACATTAGCAATAAGTTCTATTCCAGAGTCAATATCAACTGGAAAATATGTATTGTTTCACATAGACCTTATAAGAAAAGAGATGAAGTTATTTACCTGTGCTCACATGTATTAGGTAGCTATTCTGTGAGTACCTGAACATATTTTAATCATGTTTAGATGATCAACCTAGGAAACTGTTTCTTTGGGACTGTTCCCAACAGTGGTATAGTTGGACCATATGAAAGATTTGTTTCTAGCTTTTTGAGTAACATCCACATTGATTTCCATAATGACTGTACCAGTTTTTACTCCCACTAGCAGTGAGTAAGTATTCCTCCTCCTTCACATGGATGCAAAAATTTGTCATCATCATTTAAAAATATATATTAGCAACTCTGACTTGGGTAGATAAAAATCTCAAAGTAGATTTAATTTGAATTTATTTGATGACTAAGCATGCTAAGTATTATCATGGGGCTTTGGAGGCATACTGGGGGATTATTAAAAAAAGACACGAGACATCTGCATAGTGTAAGGCTGTTGGCCTTTCTGCAATGGGGAGTCCCTCAGCTAGCCATCTGATCATAATCCAATGTGTCCCTGACACATGTCTTTTTTCCTTCACCTCCCTGTTCCATTCCTATCCCTGCTTCTGTCTTCCACCTTTGTCCTTCTGCCTAGTCATGTTGCCCAAGCTCCAGCCACCAGCTCTTCATTCTGCAAAAAGCCATACTCCTTACTGTCATCCAATCTGAACCAATCAGAAGCAGGACAACTCTGTATGATGCCTTTTGAGTTAGAGAACAAAGTGACCTTCAAGACATGGAGTGCTTTTTAACATGATAATCTCAGAGAATCATCTTTTGATCCAGTGAGGAAGTGTAACTGTGAGGTTTCCCACCCACACATAAGTTTCCTGAAGTTACAACTCTGCGACATTTATTTATTTATTTATTTACTTATTTACTTACTTACTTATATAGTACACTATAGCTGCCCTCAGACACACAAGAAAAGGGCATCAGATCCCATTACAGCCAGTTTTGAGTCACCATGTTATTACTGGGAATTGATCTCAGGACCTCTGGAAGGGTAGTCAGTGCTCTTAACCACTGAGCCATCCCTCCAATCCAAGATTTCTTATTTATAAATAAATGTTCTGTTCCCGACCAACACATATTTTATTTGTTTATTTTTTTTTGTTTTTTTGTCTTTTTTTTGTTGTTTTTTTGTTTTTTTGTTTTTTTTTTGAGACAGGGTTTCTCTGTGTAGCCCTGGCTGTCCTGGAACTCACTCTGTAGACCAGGCTGGCCTTGAACTTAGAAATCCACCTGCCTCTGCCTCCCAAGTGATGAGATTAAAGGCGTGCGCCACCACTGCACGGCCGAACACATATTTTAATTACACATTTATTTTATTGAAAGTCATACCACATCTCTGGTTTACCTAGTCCTAAGTTTCATATGACCATTTTTTTTCTGTGTCTGAGGCAAATCTTCTTTGTCTGACTATCTTCTCAGAATTCCCCTTTCTCTCTACTGGATGTCCCACTTTCTAATCTTGCCTCAACTCAATGAGCCTTTTATTGACAGGTGATGTTTCCATTCAGTACAGGAGACTATCTCTACATTTCTCCCTTTTAATCAAACAAAAGGATCTTTCTCTTATAATAATAAACTGTATGAAATAATAATTATGAAAACTATCAGGCAAGATTTAGATTTACAATCACAATGCTCAGTCTATATGTATTTGTCAAACTTGGAGAGAGTATTCACTTTCTTAGTTTCAAACGTAGTATTTCTTCCAACCAATCATTCATTTTAGTCTCTCTCTCTCTCTCTCTCTCTCTCTCTCTCTCTCTCTTTCTCTTTCTCCCCTTCCCTCACTAAAGCCCTCCCTCCCCTCTTCCTTTTTTCTTTTTTCTTTCTTACCTAAGTATATTTTCTTTTATTTCTATTAGATATTTTCTTTATTTACATTTCAAATGTTATATCCTTTCCAAATACCCCTCCCTCGAATCTTCGCCTCCCCCTGCTTCTATGAGTGTGTTCCCCCACTCACCCACCTTCTCTCTGCCTTCTATCATTCCCCTACACTGGGTTATCAAGGACCAAGGGCCTTTACAGGATCAAGGGCCTCTCCTCCCAGTGATGCCTGACAAGACTATCCTCTGTTACATATGCAGCTGGAGCCATGGGTCCCTCTGTGTATACTGTTTGTTTGGTGGTTTAGTCTCTGGGAGCTCTGGGGGGGGGTCTGGTTGGTTGATATTGTTGTTCCTCCTATGGGGTTGCAAACCCCTTCAGCTCCTTCAGAACTTTCTCTAACTTCTCCATTGTGAACCCCATTCTCTGTCCAAATTTTCAAGTGTATTGTATTATCCAGAGGTTTTCTCACTCTGGCTTCTGTTTCCTGTAGCCATTCTCTGTTATGGAGGCCAAGTCTTAAAGGGACAATTATAGCACCATGACCTAACAGCTTCTCAATTATATATGTTTGCTGCCAGCTGCCACTATAGTGGCTGGCTCAGGAAACTGCAGTCCTAGACTTGCCTGAGAGCATAACTGTGGAATTTACCTGCTGAGGCAGCTGTTCGAAAGACACATTCAAGTACTTGGCAGCAGGTTCTAAAGAAGATGCACTAAGCTTCTCTCTAGTTTCTTGCCCCCACCCTTCACTGGCTTGAATGACCAGCCAATCACTAAACAGACTGCCCACTGACACCAAGTAGAGTGCTAAACAGTTCTCCCCAGTGTCTTTTCAAGCTCTAGAGCTAGATTCTGGGGCCCAATGTTCAGTGTGCCATTTTTAACTTCGAGTGTCCCCACCCATGAATAAGTTCTGCACAATCATGGCTCTGAAAGTTCTTATATATCAAGGAATGCTTGAGCCAATAGCTTTGTCTCTGTCCTCCAACCAACTCATATCTTAATTACTCATTTATTTTATTCCAAGTCATGCTACATAGTTTCCTGGTGCTCAGTTTCATACAAACGTCTTCTTCTGTGTCTGGGATGAATCCCCTGCACCTGGACTAGTTTCCCAGAATTCATCTCTCTATATCACATGTCTCACCTTTCAATCTTGATTCAGCCCATTGCTCAATTAGCCATTTAGTGACATAATTTTAAATTTGTTTTTTATTTATTTTCTTGATGCACAGTCGTTTTAATTCTTTGTGTATTCAAGATATTAACCATCTGTCAGATTTATAGTTGATAAAGAATTTTTCTCTCATTGGCTGTTGCATCCCTGGAGCAATAACAGACTATTCTCTACAGACTTTTGTAGTTTCACAAGGTCCTATTTCTTAAAGTTTTTAAGGCAGGTACCATTGTTCAGAAGGACATTTTCTGTGCCAATATAATCCAGTATATCTACAGCATTACTTTTTAGAACCTTTTCAAAATAAGGCAGCTGTAGGAGTGTAGAACTATATGTGGGTTCCTAATTTTATTTTTATTGATTAATCTGCTTGTTTTCACGCTTTTGCCATGCTGCTCTTATAGTTGTAACTGTACAGTGTAATTTAAAAGCACTAGAGAATGCTATTAAAATAACTAATATACACATATAAAAATTGCTTATATGAGTTACACTTTAATGAACAGGGAGAATAGTACCTCTTCCAGTTACCATAGGCTATCAAATGAAAACATAGTGTCACAGCCCAACTCCTCACTGGCTGCAGCTCTTGAAAGAGCAGTTCCAGCATTGTTCCCAGGAATTCCAGTAGAGCTGGCCCTGATTGTGGTGATTACAGGTGAGCAGGAATGGAGACATTGAGAAGAAATAACCCAGCCCCTTATCGGTCATAGAGTGGTGCATGTGTGAGAGAGATGCCCCCAACCCTGTGAGGCATGTGGAAGGTCTGGAGAGCTGGCTTCACCCTGGCCTATGCAGTCTGGGAGAGGTAGTTCTGAGGATATGAAATCAGGGGAGCTTGCTCTCCACAACACTTGCTGCAGAATTAGGAAGAATGGACCTAATATTTCACCTGGACCTGGTTGTGGAGGCTTGGGAGAACTCCCCCAAGGGAATGAGAGCAGGTTAGATGGCCCCATCTCTTACCAGCTACAGCACTTGGGAAAAAAATACTCTGATGATAATATTTTGAGGATACATCTATATATAATATTTATCTATATATCTCTATATTTCTCTATCTCTCTATCTCTATCTCTATCTCTATCTCTATCTCTATCTCTATCTCTATCTCTATCTCTCTCTATCTCTATCTCCTCTATCTCTATCTCTATCTCTATCTCTATCTCTATCTCTATCTCTCTCTCTCTATCTCTATCTCCTCTATCTCTATCTCTATCTCTATCTCTATCTCTATCTCTATCTCTA
>JANHMN010000014.1:56101513-56116749 GCA_030674055.1 Rhabdomys pumilio
TCTCTATCTCTATCTCTATCTCTATCTCTATCTCTATCTCTATCTCTCTCTCTCATCTATTTTCCATCCAGTTTTCTCCTTATTATTTGAAATTTCAAATAAATTCTGAAGAAAATTATGATACTGGTTTTTCTTATCTTCCACGAACAGGTGACTTACTGGGTGTTTGTGAATTATCTTAACATGTTCAAATAATTCAAATTTAAAATTTCAAGATGATCCAAAGCCAGATATGTTTACATAGGTAGATTTACATGCTCCCCCAATATCTTGGTCTACTTCTCCTTATGGATTGTATTCTCCAGCAGTCTCTTTTTTCATAGTCATTGTCATCAGTTCTTCAGCCTCTGTTTTACATTTTAGATCCACCATATTCCTGGAAGGCACAATTAAATTGCCAAAAAATACTTATAAGCAAAATAACATTTCCTCTGCTTCAGACCTTTGCTTTCATTTAACAATCCTCCGGTATTGCAAGGAGATAAATGTAAACTATACTTGGCCATGATTAATAATGGGCATTGAAACAGAATTAAAGCATTTTCACAGCACTATCATCAGGGCTCGCATTTGGATGATATGTGAAGTCCATTATTTGCCTGTGTGGACTCATTTGTTCCTGTTGCTTCTAAGCTAGAATGCACAAAGATGACTCATCAAACAGAATTTTTCTGAAACGATATCCAAATTTGTTCAGAAATCATTTATCATGTCAAAATTTCCATGAACAAGTATGGACACTGTGTTAATATATGCTCTACTCTGGAATCACTCAGTAGCCCTACAAGGATCACTGTGTCTTGATCATGGTAGAAATTTGTCATCCTCTTCTAAGCAACAATGCTTATGGCAAATGTTAGTTCCTTAAAACCGTAGAACTAGGGACACTGTTTTTTCTTGTATTGACTGAGGTTGCCCTTGGCTTCCAAAGCCCTGTTCATTCCCCTCCACATGGGAGCATTCAGACTGGGTTAACAGAGAAGAAATCTACTTCTTCAAAGCCAGAGAGAGCATTCTTTTCCTTTGTCAGCTGAGTCTGGAGGCTTATGAAATCCATTCATCTTTGTCATGTTTTATTGAATAGAATCAAGCACAGGAACTCAGGGCAAAAGGGGATTGTAAGAAAGGTTGACTGCAGGACATGGCTTCCCAGGACTCGCCTACCATACAGACTTCGATTGCCTTCTGAAACCATGCACTTCATGGTATTCTTCTCAGCTGAGCATCTTATGTAAGGTCTGTATTTGCAGACTTGAACTTTCTCAGTTTCTATATTCACACTGACCTCTGCTCCCATCGAATGAGTTTGGTTTTTCTTTGCTCAAAAGCTCTTTTCTGCTCAATGGTCTTCTTAAGTTGTTTCTTTTGTTAATATTTTACCACACCGTAACATTTTTTATAGAAATGTGAGTTTTATGCCTTTTGGATATTCAGTAGTTTTATTTTAAATACCAAACACTTGTGTCTTGTTGTTATTTATTTGCCTTTGCCTTTTGTGTTGTTTCGATAACATCGTATGTGTTTTGAAGACTTGACTTAGACCTCTTTGTTTTTTTCCTCAAGACACTGTGTTTTACTTTTCTTATTATCTTAGGTGATTCATTTGGTAAAATTCCTGAAATGAAACATGAAACACATATTTTACAAAATCTAATTATTTTATGATTAAAAAACCCTTCAGTTACCTCTGTGTAATGTATTAATTTCATATAGAATATTAAAACAATGATGTGATGTGTTATTTTTTCACATACAAATGCTCAATTTTGGTTTTAGAGTATGAATATGAATTGCATATTCACTGAGAATTAATATGCTATGTACTGACAACATATGTTCATGAGATAAATTCAGTTAACCTATATCAACAAAACAAATTGCTTGAGACCAACTCATTTGTACTTTTGGTATATCTAACAGAAACTTGTGTCTGTGTGGGTGTGTATGTTTGTGTGTGTGTGTGTGTGTGTGTATGTGTGTGTTATTGTGTGTTATTGTGTGTTACAAGTTCTTGCTATATAGCTCAGGTTTACCTCAAAATTGTAATCTGCCTACCTTCTGAGTTTGTAGACTATTGACATATGGCATCATCATACGATGATGACATATATATATTTCCTGAGACAGTTACATCTCCTGAAGTGTAAAATGCCATGCAGAGTGCTTTAGCAAGAACACTTTCAGAATAGAGTGACAAGAAAATCTGTAGCCTTCCATAACTTCACAGACAATGGATTAATAGCAGTAAAAAAGAGGAAAGTTTATTTTTATGTCCTTTTCCTGACCAGCCTTCCCCTCCCTCAAAACATGTGACTCATTTTATATTGATGACATTTGATAGTATATATAGGTTACAGTTTATTTTTATGAAAATTATTTTCAAAGTGAATTGAAATTGCTTAAGTAGCAAATACAATTTTACATTAGACACAGTCACATATAAACCTACAAGTACACACTTTTAGCTCCCAGTCAGTAGCCCACTGAGTAAACTGACATTTTATTGCAAATCAATAAACTACAGATGGCTCACGAAATGACAAATTCATTAAATGATATTTTAGTCGCTTATTTTGATAATAACTCATTGTTATCCTTTTGTGTTTTTGAAAAATACGATTTTCCTTAGTAGTTTTGATGACATCTCGTGTTGACCTTTCATTTCCTATGAGACCCTAGGTGGGAGACAAAGCCACCTGACCTTGCCTGACACCAATTAGACATTTGTATTGTATTAAATGTCTCATGTCAACTGGAAAAAAATGTATTTTCTCTGGTCTTTTATGCCCTTTAAAAATGATGCCTTTCCTCAAAAGCGAGAAATGAGAACTGTGAAAGTAAACAGACACTCTATAACTTTAGCTTTGGTAATTAGAGCAGGCTAGCAGATCTGCTCATGCACAATGATCTGTTTGAATTCCTGTGCTGATTTGCATCGCGGAAGTTATTCTCACAAGCAGCCTTCGAGACAAGGTATACTTAAGAATAATCGACATGCAAAACATATCACATTGTCTCTGTACCCTCTCAAGGATGAAGCCTCGTCAGTCTCACATCATTACCATCAGAGTAGAACTGGAAGGAAATGACTGGTATGCAGTGTATTTTCTGTCAAATGCAGGTACCAATTTTGAAGGCATGTTAAACATTCATTATTCTTTTTTTTCAGACTTGAAAAGATGTGTTCCTCATGTCTCTTTTGTCTTGTATAATCCTTTCGATCGGGGAAGCTTTGAGCATTCATTCCATGTGCTATGTTGCTAGATGCCTGAAACGTTAACGCAGTGATTCTTTGCTGGTTCACAAGATGTAAAGCCAGCTGGGAAATTAGAATCCTACAGAAAGAGATAAATGCTGGATTAAGAGTACACTTTGCTTTCTGCTAGGCTTCTCAGGACTAACTTTAGAAAGGAAAGGTGACAAAGTGAATTTTACTGATTTGAAGTGTGGAATAATAGGATATTTTACAGTTATTAATCCAATGCAATTAGATACATCTACCCACAATCCCCTTCACATCCTAGTGAGTGCACATAGCCACTTCTTTTATTCAAAGCATTTGTTCTGATGATCCCCATAGCTTGTGATTATCTTGTTTTTATAATTTTTTACTAATACAAGTGAACTGGAAAATAACATCACATATTCCAAATTAAAGACCAATGATACTGCAAATTTACACCACTTGTCTGCTTTAGATAGTTAATTTGAAGCAAAAGAAATACATATTTTGAGCACTTTGGGGATAACTGATATAATTTAGTGTTATGTGAGGTAGTCACGCTGACTTATTATTATATTGCACAGGACTGTCAGAGTAGACTTGTCCCCAAAATAATGAATTTCAAAATACTCTCAACATTTCCAGGGTTTTTTCTTTTTTCATTTCTCAATTAAAATTTTACTGACTGCATACTAAAATAAATGCATCTTTCAAAACCGTCAAAATAAAAATTAGTTTACTAGAGTTTATATTTCTAAATCATTTGTATGTAAATAAAAGGACATTTACTGTAGTTGCCAATTGCTATGTAATTTCAGACTGACCAGAGGCAAGTTTCCCACCCAACAACAGAGCACGGCTGTTACTACTCAGCCTCTGGATCCAAGACAGATGCCCTATTTTTCACTGACATTGAAATATGAATCCAATACTATAAATCTTGAGTCAATTTTATACGAATGACATTTTACAGGTATAAGTTATATGAAGCCAAAGTCCCACTTAGATAATAATCTTCCCCAATACATTATTAGGTTAGCCTGCTTGGCTTTTTGCTGTTAATGCATGCTGACCTCTAATTTTCTGTAAAGGGTTATATTCAATTTGAATTTAGAATACTGGAATCCTTATTGTCAGATTTGTAAAGAGAAAACTTGCTGAGTTGTTTGATTATAGTAAAGATCAGAATAGGGTTATGCTGCCTTATGTGGCCTGGGATTTTATGTAAATCCTTTCATTTAGTTCTGAAGCTTCATGAAATTGAATCAATATATTTCTTCCTTTGCAAAGTGTGCACATAAATAATACTTAAATATATAATTATTTAATCTATTTCAATTTAAGCAGTCAAGTATTATTTTGTGCACTCCTATTTAGATTGTAGATTCAAGTAAAATAATTAAGAATAAGGTATTGATTATATTTTAATAATTTAATAATTTAATCTTGATAATGTTTTAATAAATGTGTTATTCAAATATAAAAACCAGATTTCAAAATTGTGCTAAGTACTGTCTCACCCTCTGACTTTGGCAACATAAAACAATTAAACTTTATCGAATAAACATCAAATGCAAAGTTACATGCTTCTAATGTATATAAATTGTTCATAAGTTATATAAAAACATAATGATATTTTAAGATAGAGATTCTTATTAACATATTGAATATAAAATAATGAAACTTAGTAAAATAGTTCCAAACTTTCTGTTTTTGAGTAATTTTGAGCTAAGTTTTGGATCATTAATTTTTTTGCAGCATAGAATATTATTTTCCCTATAATATTATAGGAAACAGTCATCAGTGATCTCATCTGTAAATCAATGTGGAGTACATACTTTAGATTGAAAGAAATAAATGTATTATTTTGTGATTGTAAAACACTTGCTGAAGGAAAGTTATTTAGTTACACCATTGAGAAAAAATTAGAGTAGAAAATCATTTAAATGTTTTTCTTATCTCGTTGAATATTAATTGCATTTGTTATCTTTACATTATTCATGACTTCTTGAGATAAGGATACTACTATACTATACGTAAAGCACTTACAGGTGTGTAATGGAATCCTAAAATGACAAGAAAATCAGCCAAATTTAAAGCAAAAACCAGGAATATTTACTCTTATGGGCATGGCCAGCCTGCCACCCACAGGCCTCACATCGCTCTGACTTAGACCAAATACTTTATTTATGCCAAAATCGCTCTGACTTAGACCCAAATACTTTATTTAATTATTATTATTTACTTATTCACTTTACATCCTGCTCATTGACCCCCTCTCAGTCACTCCCTCCCACAAGACTTTCCACATACCCTATCCCCTTCTCCTCTGAGTGGGTGGGGACCCCTTTGGGTAACTCCCCACCCAGGAACTTCAAGTCTTTGCAAGGCCTGAACTGAGGCCAGACAAGGCAGCCCAGCTAAAAGAACATATCCTACATATAGGAAAGATCTTTTGGGATAGTCCTCTTCCAGTTGTTTGGGATCCACATGAAAACCAAGCTGCCTATCTGTAAGATATATACAGGAATGGGATGCCTAGGTCCAGCCCGTGTATGATTGGTGGTTCAGACTCTGATAGTCTCCAAAGGTCCCAGTTACTTGATTCTTGACCCCACATATTTTTATAAGACAATATCATGTTACAGTGTTAGATGTTGGGCATTCTTATGAATGTATAGACACTGTAGTATCACATGATCTCCCTCCTCTTAAGAAAATCCTTCAAAGGCATAACAACACTAAGTCTTTTGAGTGCTATAGCATTATCTGTATGTGTTTTTTATAACACATAAATAGTACACAGTCAAATGAGATAGAAAAGCACTTTAATACTGTTTGCCAAAAACACAGTGTAAATAAGGAAACTGTCAGCATCACCAACTACAGTGAGTACTTTCAGCACCATGAGTGCTTTCAAGTATTTCTTGTAAGAGTAGAAATGAAACTAACAAATTTATTGTATGACTCTGAATTACATGATACAAGAAAGTCAATTTACCTTGGTTCCCATATTTTTAACAGGTGAAATGTTTGACTCGTCTTTAAGAGCACCTATGAAATATTTGTAAATGTTTCAGATGTAGGCTCACTGCTCTCCTGTGTGGGTTAACCTTTCTGATGTACTACACATCTCAGGAATGATAAATTGTCGTGCCATTGCTGATCAATTACAAATGTGACTGTACAGCAAAAATCCATTGTCTATTGCCCGAAACTGATTACTCTTATTACCTGACAAGGAGCTGCGATATTTTAAATGAAAACAGAGGACCGAATACACAGACCGTTGGCTCTCTTAGAGTGATTGATAAGGATTTAATTATAAATCATATTTTAATTCAGTTATTCTGTTCAACCAAGTGTAACTTATGAAATTTAATGTGTAAAATGTTAATTCTGGCTATAATTGAGTTCATAGATTTACAAGAGATCATTGCCCCCAGAATGCAGCAGATGATATCCAAACAGAGCTCACAAACCTGTCCCCTGAATGAGACTAATACATAAATCCTTGTCAAGAGTATGAACTTCTGTGTCTGCAGTTTCTCCACCTCTCATGAAAAGCAGAGACTCTGTGCAGATAGGCACATTCTCTCCCACTGAGGCTAGACAAGGCAGCCTACCTAGAAGAACATATCACACATACAATACAAGCAACAGCTTTGGGGATGACCACCCCACCCGTTCCAATTGTTTGGGACTCTCATGAAGACCAAGTTGTATATCTGTTAGATGTGTGGGGGGAGGTCTAGATTCAGTCCATTCATGTTCTTTGATTGGTGGATCAGTCTCTAAGAGTCCTAAGAGTCCAGGTTCATGGATTCAGTCTTTTGCCTTCCTATGGAGTTCTCATTCCCTTAGGGGCTATAATCCTTCCTCCTATTCTTCCATAAGACTGTTCAAGCACCACCCACAGTTTGGCTAGGTGCTAGGTGGAGCCTCTCAGAGGACACCCAAGCTAGACTTTTGTCTGCAAGCATAACAGAGCATTATTAATAGTGTCAGGGATTGGTTCTTGCCGATGGGATGTGTCACAAGTTGGACCAGTTACATGCTTGGCCATTCCCTCAGTTTCTGCTCCATCCCTGTCACTGCATTTCTTGTAGACGGGATAAACTTTGAGTCGAAGGCCTGTGAATCGGTTGATATCCCTATCACTTCACTGGAGCTCCTTCCTGGCTACAGGAGGTGGCCTCATCAGGTTCCATATCCCTACTGCTCTGAGTCACAGCTGAGGACACCCCCCATTGATTTGTGGGTGCATCCCTTAACCTAGGTCACTTTCTCTTCCTGGAGATGCCCACTCACCTCCCTGCCCCTGTCAGTTGCAGATTTTCATTCATTCCTGGCGTCATCTGGACATCCCTTCTATCGATCCCCATGCCTGATTTGAATCCCTCCATTCCTCTCCCTTCCCCGTTTACCACTCAGTTCCCTCTCTCCATCTGTCTCTTGTGACTATTTTATTCCTCTTTCTAAGTGAGATGAAAGCATCCTTGCTTTTGTCTTCCTTCTTGTTTTACTCTTTAAGTCTGTGGAGTGTAGCAGGGGTGGGAGGATATCTAGGGGGACCACTACAGGATCAGAGGAGAAGAGGGAAGGGGTGGGGAAAAGATTGTGGGAGGGGGTGAGCGAAAGAAGGGCATTGAGCAAGATGTAAAGTGAATAAATTAAATAACAACAATAATAAACATTTTAAAATTATATATATATATATAATTAAGATGTGTTACGTTTTCAAACCAAAAAGAAAATGTTATCATGAACTTTGCAGGCGAAAGGATGGAAATAGAAGCGATTCTATAAAGTAACATGCACCCTGACAAAAAATTAAGCAGAGACCAACTTAAATGAACACTCTAGCACATTCTTCCGAAAGACGAATTCAAAGTTAAGATGGATGTGGCTTTTACAACTGCTTACAAATGATATGTGTATCAACGTACTCATCGTTTTCATTGTTAATCTATACTTACTGAGTTTCCCTGAAGGTTTAATAAGGAAGCTCAGTGAGAAGAGAAAAGAAGACAAATTATTCTATTTCTGAGTTTCTAATACAGGTGTTTTTTTTAAAATCATAAATAACAATGAAACAAATCAAAATACTGCTTTAGAAAACCAAGTTTTTGTAAACCTCAGTATTTGTTCAAAGTTTTGTTGTTGTTGTTGTTGTTGTTGTTGTTGTTGTTATGTTTCATTTTATTTCCTAAGTGTTTGGCTTTGACTTAGTGCTCTCCATGAAGGGTATCCTTTGTTATTAACATTGCATTGATTACTTTTTAATTTCATATAGTGTCCCCTAATTTCCTTCACATCCCTGACACTTTCTACCTTCTCAACTTTCCTTGCAACCTTTCATTCCAAAAGAAAATAAGAAAGAATTAAAATTTCTTTTGTTCTTGTTGTGGAATCTGTAGTTATGTCTCACAGTGGACCTTTATGTCTATACTTTTCGCTAGTTTTTGTTGTTGTTGTTGTCACTGTTGTTGTTGATATTATGATCATTGGTGTTTTACCTGAATGAGTGTCTGTGTTAGAATGTCAGCTCTTAGAGTCAAAGACAACTGTGAGATGCTAAGTGGGTGCTGGGACTTAACCCAGGATGCTCTGGAGGCACAATCAGTGGTCTTAACCACTGAGCCATCTCTCCAGTCATTGGCCACATATCCTTATTTGAAAACGGTCATATCAATACGTCCTTGGTCTGTTTTGAGGCCTCAGGCTCCTGTTACACTGTCAATACTAGACCTGTGACTCATCTCAGATATCATAAAGCTGCTTTGTGTCATGGAGCTCCTGCAGCTTTGGATTTGGAGAATGGCCCCTTACACATATGCCAGCAGATCATAGGTGGGGCAGATGTCCAGGTGGGCCAACTCAAGGGCCTCAGTCTGCACCTGTGAAGTAGCTGAATTGGTTGGTCCTCCAGATTTCCTGTTGGGTACCACCAAGGTGAGCTCTCCAGCACTTCCTGGATAGCTCGCCTAATAGAACACAAGGAGCAGAGCAACTCTCCTGCTTTCAAGCCTGCTTATATAGTACCTTTGCCACTAAGACCAGATTTACTCTGCTACCCAGGCTCCGTCCATGGCTTATTGTCCAATTGCTGCAGATGGTGAGGGGCAGGGCTACCTCTTTATCTCTAATGACCTCAGAATCAGCTCTTGCCTGGTGCAAGGGGCAGGAGGGGTGGGGCATCTCTTCCTCACACCACTCCACAGCAGACTATTGGTGGGGGCAGCTCCACGGGGGTGGGGGGACATCTGAAACAATGATATCTTTTGTGACTCCTTTGAAGGCAAGATGTTGTGATTTTCTTTTGACAAACGTAAACAGCACTTTTACTTTCCATTGTCTGCTATGGTTTTTAAGTGTTCCTTGGCTCTCACTGACTCTCATCCTACACAGGAAGCTTCAGAGAATAGCAAGTGTGTGGTGTGGTTACAGGCAGGAAAGTCAACTCATTAAAATGATATTCTGAGGTCATCCACGATTTTGCTATTTCTGAAAAGCATCTCAGGTTGGCTTATTGTGTAAAAGTCAAAGTCTGGTTGTTATGTCAAGACTAGAAATCTAGATCCTGACCTGAAATTTTGCTCTAATTAGGCTTATTTCTCTCCAAATTATAATATGAAGAAAATAATAATGCTTGCTGTAACCAAGAATTAAGGTTGGTTGCTGCTTGCTGGTCTGTGTGAATAAAAGTCACACAGTGAGCTACCATTAAATAAATAAATAAATAAATAAATAAATAAATAAATACTGTTCAGTTGGTGGCCTATAGACCCACAAACTGCTGCTGAAAGAGAAAATGCAAAGACTGTAATACTACATTAAACATTTTATTGTTCTGAGGCACTGCAATTTATAAGTCACCCATTCATTATGTAGCACTTTATATTAAAATTAACATGTTAATACAAGTAGGGTTATTTAATGCTAAACAATGCAAAAATATCCAGTCACTGGTTCATACATTTTTCTTATTGTGTGTGATATAAGTATTAATAAAACTTGGCCAGCTTATTATGATCGTGTAAGAGTCTGACACATTGTATTATTAGTCGAAATAAGTACTTTCTGTCCAGTCCAGTGTAAAACGGGTAGACAAAAAACACATTACTTGGGTTTCTATTAACTAACTGTAAGATGTAGGAATGACTATAGCTAAAAAGAATAGTAATAATGTGTGTGTACTATGTGAAAGGTTGTGTTTTGAAATTTTTCTAAAATTTTAGGTGTTAAAAGTATAAACTACAGTTTTTAAAAGTGAAGTTTGGAAGATGTAACTTGACTGTATAAGGCCATCCTGGTAAAGCCTGTGAGCTGAAATATGTTTATTTTTATTTTTTAAAATGGAGAGAGTCCAGAAGATTCCTCCTGCTGTTTCCTAAGTTGATGCCCTGGTTGTTGTGTTATTCAGAGGAAAATGGTCCATCATGACCACATAGACTCCTCATTTTAGAACACATCTTTGAGCCGAAATAAAATTCCTGTTCTTTAAGATTCTAAACATCTTCAGTTGTTTTGTTAAGGTAATTTAAAAGATTATCTTAAAACATTGATCATGTGCTAACAACTTACACATTAACAAAGCCGAATATCTGTTATTATATACCTCTGAGATATACAGCCTGAAATAAGTGATACTGGAGGATGAACAAAAAGATTCCTTGGAATTTTCTAGTCTTAAGTTAGTTTAATAGCTAAATATAAATATACAATTAGTAAATAAATTATAAAAATTTGGTCCCAGGGTTGTTTTATACCTGATTTTACTCTTTCCATTCTGAACACATTATATTATGTTATACAGATTAGTTTCTGCCTGTGGATTATTCTATTTGTTCCATTTCATAATTCATTTTTTTCTGACTTTCCATGTCACAAAATCGATGGCAAGGAACTTCTTAACCATCCTTTCTGTTTAGAGTAATGGATAGAGCCACATACATTTAGTTCTAGAAGAGTTTCTCCAGTATGAATCTGAAGGTATAGGAGTATTTCACTGGAAAAAAATACTGTATTGCTCAATAACAGAAAGTCTTTATTTCTCTGTATCCTCAACACCCTTACTTTTCCTCTTCTCTTTCCCTCTCTATATCTGTCCTCCACCTCACCACATCTCTCTCAATCTTCTCCCAATCTCTCTCTCTGTCTCTGTCTCTGTCTCTCTCTGTCTCTCTCTCTCTCTCTCTCTCTCTCTCTCTCTCTATCTCTATCTCTCTATCTCTCATTGAATTAAAAATAAAGGTAGAACAGGTGAAAGATTTCTAATTAAGGTAACTCATATACCAGAAATTACAAACACTAAAGGGAAAAAAAAGTGAGTGGTCACCAATAGTTTCCACAAAAATTCTTTGTATTAATTAATTTCTGACTACTGTAATGATAAAAATAGACAAGAGGAAAATAGTTTCTTCAGATGATTCTGTTGCGGGCAATATTTTAAAACAGCAGCATTCAATCTGACTTTTCTTAATCAGGCACCATGTTCCCGAATAGCTTAGGCCTGTGGCCAGAAGAGGCTATGGTGTACTGCTGCTGCTCAGCTTGGGCTGTCTGCTCAGGCAGTCAGAGACACTGGCCCTGCCACCCACGAGATGCCAGCATGGGAGATTGGCAAAGCCATCTCCCAAGCTGTCTCCAGAATGCTTGGCTGAGCCCAGACTATCCTGGCATCCACATGGGCCTGGTAGGAATAAGACTTTAATGCTTAGATTATGCAAAGGCTTTACATATTTGGTAATGCTTAATAACAAGATGCCCACACAATCAGAGGTGTAAACCAATACCCACCCTAGATATACCAACTAACTTCCTTTGACTGCTAGAGACAGGCGCACATACGCTTCCATCTCTCTCTCTCTCTCTCTCTCTCTCTCTCTCTCTCTCTCTCTCTCTCTCTCTCTCTCTCTGTGTGTGTGTGTGTGTGTTTCTCTCTCTCTCTCTGTTTCTCTCTCTGTATCTTTCTGTTTCTCTGTTTCTCTGTTTCTCTCTGTCTCTGTCTCTGTCTCTGTCTCTCTCTCTCTCTCTCTCTCTCTCTCTCTCTCTCTCTCATTCTCTCCCCTAGCTCCTCTCCTTCCTTCTCCTCTTCCTCTCCTTACTCCTCCCACCTTAGCTTCTCCCAACATTCAGGAAAAAATATCCCGCTACATGATTCTATTCAGAGGCCACCATGAGCTTATGCAGAACATCATGTTACTGAGAACTTGTGGTAGAGGATTGTCTTTCTGGCAAACTAGAAGAAAAGAACTGGATCAAGAAAGTTCATGGGTAACTGTTCAAAGGAATCTCTTTATTCCTGTCTCTCAGTGTTTCCAAAATTTTCAAAATTCATTCTACTTGCTGATTATCAATGTTTATGTACACGAGTGTTGGCAGGAAAGTGGTGTATTCCATATCCAAATTGTACCATTCTTATTTATATAACTCAAGTAGATATTCTTCCTATTTTTCCTAATTTCAGTTATAACAGGAATTAGCAGAAGGTCTCTGTAGGGTCAAGTAAATGCTCTAAAACATAAGAGAAACATGAGACTATTTTTGTGTTTTTTTTTTTAAACATAAATTTAAAATTTATTTTCATATTATATCTGTGAGTGTTTTGTCTTCATGATTGTGTGTGCATCACATGTTTACTTGGTGACCACAGAGGCTATAATGGGGCACTTGAACCCTGGTAATTGAAGTTAACAGACAATTATGATCCCTTACATGTGGTCGTTGGGAACTGATCCTTGGTATTTTAAATGAAACATGAGGAATCACTGGGAGGTTAAACGGTGCATGTTCTTAACTGCCTAGTTATCTCTGCTGCATCATCATAATGGTTATATTACCATCATCATCACCATCCTTATTTTAGCACATGCATTTCCATCCAAACAACATACGCAAAATCATTGAAAATTTGAGTTGGATTATTCAGTGTTGGTAAGTGAAATATACACAATATTTCAGGAATGTGCTCACACACATTCACTTATGTATGTATGTATGTATGTATGTATGTTTGTATGTATGTATGCAAGACACAATAGGATGTGGTGTGTCTAAAGATAGACTTTACTGTCAGCATGGCAACTTTTTCAGAAGTCTACCCTTAGCAAACATCAGCCCCAGCATACAAATGCTACCTCAATTGCAGGCAGGTCACTGGTTTCAGACACAGCGGCAACATTGAATAACACAACTCAAAATTTTAATGATTTCACATATGTTGTTTTGATGGCGATGCATCAATTACATCTGTGTATTGCCGTGAAATACAAGAGTATTCTCTGGCTAGTCAACAAACTAATCAACCTTTTTGGTTCATGCAAACTTCAAGAGGAAATTTGACAAATGATGCTTAAATAGGAGAAAGAGAAGCCACATGACTCATCAGAAGGCAAGGTATGTTGATTCCTAGTTGACAGTTTGCTAGATATATGCATATGTTCCTTACTGATAGGCCAAAAAGTTAGTGTGGCCATCTTTCTCAGTTGCACAAAGACAGTACGATAGTAATACCAAAAGCAATTTTGAAAAAAAAACAAAACTAAACAAAACAAAACAAAAGGTACATGGGCTAAGTGCTGTGTGATGTCGCTATAGATTTCCAAATACCAACAAGAAAGCTGTAGGTATTAACAAGAAATTACTTGTTTCCACTAGTTAATGAAAGGAAAACTTAAGAGGGCTGCCTTCTGAAGTGATTTGATTTGACACTCCACTTGGCACGAAGAAGTTTTTCTACTGATTGTTTTCACAGTGAAAGCTTTTTCAGTCCTTTAATTTCCCCAAACCCACTAAAACGATTCTTCCTATTAAGCAGCCTGGACTTTGTAAATTAAGATGGAAGGACAAAGAACCTAAAAATACAGCTTTGTAAAATACAACCTTTGCCTTAGTTGCCTGGATAATTATGGGACTTATTAGACGCCAAAAATAAACTGTGGTTTTAGGTCAAGCTCACCAATTAAAAGTGAGTTTGCTGTATATTCAGATTACAGTGCTACTTCACCAACCCTCGAGTAACCTTCCACATTGGAGATAAACCAAAAATATGAGTGGGTGCTACTCTTCAATGGACAGATTATTGCAACTGCGTTTTATTATGAAGTCTTACATTAGGGTCCTTAGTGAAATGAATATAGAATGTTACCCACATGATTCTTATGATTGTGTTTTTGCTACTATGAAAAGAAGCATTCGTGTATGTGGATCATTGTAAGTTCAATAAGTCACAGTTATAAGGCTTTCTATCACATTTTTTGCCATTATTCATTATCATATAATTATTTCCTTTAAAAAGAGTGTACATATGAACAAATTAGCATACTTTAGTATATATTAGTATATTCTGAAATATGAGGTGCAAAAAATATTTTAAAAATAATATTTGTATAGTATTGTTTACTAGGGCATTTATATCTAGTTCTCTAAAATATTTAAGTAGTTCTACCATTTGTGCAGCATAGCAGTCTGCATCCTGGCACCTAGACAGAATAGCATATTTAAATTACTTTGCCAGAAAAGAATCCACAGCCGCTGTCTTTATCATCTCACATATACCTATATCCTGAACCTTCCTAGTTGGCCTTATTTTATCTTTATGACTAAGATACACATGATGCAATAGGACTTTAAATTGGGCTACAATTTCTAGAAAAAAAATCATTTTGTGAAACTTGTGAAAATATCACATTTCCTCAATTTTAATGCCTATGAGTTCCCTTTACCTCTCATTATCTTTAATTGTTTATGTAAATTAGTAGATAGTTCTATACAAACAACTGTTATCAAAAGATAATATGTACTAAGCTATTTGCATTCATTTTCTTCTGTTTATTTGCTTGCCTCCTTTCTAGTGTGGTGAAGGAATTGGTACCCATTTTGGTTTTGTATTAAAAACAGTCACAACTATTTTCATTCACAAAGCTGAGAATCTTATATTTTAAGTGACTTTCCTTTCTCTTTGCTGACATTCTCATTAGCTTATAGATGATCATCTATTCTCCTTGTC
>JANHMN010000014.1:56116759-56141680 GCA_030674055.1 Rhabdomys pumilio
AATAATAATAATAATAATAATAATAATAATAATAATAATAATAATAATAAAGTTTGCTTGACAGACTGCACAGTGGTAGCATACTGTGATATTCTAGAAGCAGACATGCTGATGTAAGTGACGTAAATGTAAATTTTTCTGTATACATGAGAGACTGGCGTGAAACTGATAGACTAAAAAAAGAAATGTAGATACCATTACAAACAAATGAGAGGACATTCAGGGATTTCCTTAGGACAATGTAAAGTTAAAATATGTAAAAATGTTTAGTACAATCAATTTTAGATATTAAATTTTAAAGAAAAAATTCATTACTTTACGTCATGGCAATGCAGTCACCACGCATCCATCAGTCCTAAGTAGCTTCAAAATTAGAGCCACTTATCTATTTTCTGTTTCTTTTAAGTTTACCTCTTCTGAGTATCTCTTTGTATTGGTCAAGGTTACATAGAGTCACAGAACTTATGCAATGACTCTATATTGAAGGAATTTATTGTGGTGACTTACAGTCTGTAGGCCAACTAACCCAACAGCAGTGACTGACAATCTTGTAGTTTGTCAGTCCCAGGAGACTAGTTGTATAAGTTGGTCTTCTAACAAATGTGCTGGCAAGTAAGTACAAGCAGGTCAAGTGGAGTGAATCTTCCTTCTTCCAATGTCCTTATGTGTGGCCCACCACACCTGAATCTAGGACTTGTTTTGTCCCAGAATGACCTTGAACTCAGAGATTTCCTTGCCTCAGTCTCTTGGAATTAAAGGCCTGTACTACTTGGCTGGGGCCTAAGCTTTTATGACCACTATACCTCAAGATCTCTATGCCAAGATCCAGGTCAGAAACTTGTCTTCCAGCCTCACAATCTAGATCACAGGTGAGTCCTCCATTTCTGGATTGTAGTTTATTCCAGATATAGTCAAGTTGACAAACAGGAATAGCCATTACACTCATATACATGCAATCTCATAACATCAGCATTTTAGAAGACAATGCATCCCTGTATTGTGGAGAAATAAAACAGCAGAACTTCTCTCTGTTGAAATCAAAGCCTGCTGAACCACTATATGGTACCATAGTTTTAAGACTGGAGTCAGACAGAGTAGGGGATAAAAATCTTGAATTTTGGTCCTAGATTGGCAAGTACTAGCAGAAAAAATGGTGAACAGTGAGAAAATTGAGTGTCAGGTGATTGACAAACATTTATATATGCTCTTGTTATCAAGGGTAGGGTTGCTAGATAGCTTTAGTTTTAGATTGCTAAATTACCGTGATTTCAGTTATTGATCAAGTTATAATGTCCCAGGACTAAGAGCATGAATCTAATAATCTCTCTACAATAACATGCAATTCAGTCACATTTAAATTCCATTTTAGCAAGCTCTTCACCATAGTACTTACATAACCCCTACTTAGCATAATTACTATTACTCTTTATACGTTAGGATGCTCGAATCTTTGTTCCTTTTCTTTGTACCTTTTTTTCGGTTTCTTTGATTTATTTTTCTTTCCCTATGATAGAGCACTTTACGAGATCTTGCAAATCCACTTTGTGATATTTACAATGTGTGAATTTGTCATTTGGTGGAGCTTTGTGTTTTTGTCCTGAGACTTATAATGTAGATGGATTATAGTCTGATAATTTACAACTTCAAATTTAATGCAAATATCTTAACTTCATTATACCATTTAACTTCCCTTATTGATTAGCTACTTAATCTATTTCCATTATATATGTTTAAAAATTCATGGGACAGCACTGTTATTTTTGCTTCAGCTGCTAACAATGCTTTAGAATACTAACCAGAAGGTCAGGTAGTATATTTATATTAACTATTTCTCTCAATTGTTCATTATTTTTCCCTGATTAGAGATTAGTTCTATCATTTCATTTAAGAGAATTTAATGTTAAATACTTCTATATTTATGTAGTCTTTCTTCATTAAATATGTCTTTGTATTTCTTTAATTCCTGGAGCTTGGGATTGACAGCATTGTTTTTTTGTTTTTTTTTTTTTTCTTTTCCTTTTTTTTTCTTTTTCTTTTTTTGTGAATACCTGGAAATTTACTGCAGGAATGTTTTCGCTTAAAAGTTTCTGATGAGATGATGAGATCTACTGCCATGTGTTTGCTTGTTCACTTACATAGGGTATAATTTCTTTCCTGCTTCTATTGACGTTTTTGTTTATTTGTGTGTTTGTGTGTTTATTTGTTTGTCTTTAGATTTCTCAAGATAGACTCTGATTTATTTTCATGTGGCTGTATTTGTATTTATCCTATTTTGGAGTTCAACCTGCTTGTGAATCAATAGGTTTGCATCCTTTGTGATTTTAGGAAGCTGCTTTTTGCCCTTGTTTATTTCAGTACTTTATCTTTTTATTTCTGAGACTGATCATGTGAATTTTTGACCTTTTACTAGAGCCCCACAGGATTTTATGCTTAATTTATTATTTTTCAATCTATATCCTCTCTGTTTTCTGAATTGTAGAATTGGTATTCTGAGCTTCAGCTTGTTGACTTTATTTCAATGTCTCTTGTCTTGTTGAATTATTTTACATCTTTTATTCCTTTGCAAATGCACACATTGTTCAATATATTTCAGGTGTTTCAAAAATGTACATAGCCTCTTCTCAAAGATTTTCCTGATGAAAATCTTCATCATGAAAATTTCACCTTCATTTGAGACTTATTGATTTCTTTTTATTTTTTATTCAGGTGGAAATAATCCAACTCTTTAGTGTTATAGGTGATTTTATCTAATTTTCTTCAATTATTTAACAGTGCAAGGGCAAAGGTTGCCTTCATCAAGAGCGTGCAAAAGTAGATCTCTATGATTCTCTCTTGGTTAGTTTTGACCCTCCTCTGACATCATCCAAAAAGGACAAAGTGTTAAAACCCCTGACTGGCAGAGTGATCACAAAAGACTGGGATTGTTTACCATCAGGAGAAACTGATGCTCTCTTATCCTGTGCCACCAGTTTAGGAAGAGGAAAGTGCTTCCTTGTTATATTATGACACATATAGAAGTCTAAGGTACCAATCAACCCTCCTGAACATCAATGTGAGTAGTCTAAGCTTTGTTTTCTCTTGATTTTGTTTTAGTAGTGCTTTGCTGAAGTACTGCAGATACTGCCTATAACCATTTTTTTTAAATATTTTGTATTGGATATTTTATTTACATTTCAGATGTTATCCCCTTACCCCATACCCCCCGACCCAGGAGCGACCTATCCCATCCAACCTCCTTCTGCTTCAATGAGGATATGCCCTCACCTACCCCTCCCACTCCCACCTCCCCACCCTCAAATTTCCCCACACTTGGCATCTAACGTTCATGGGACCTAGGATCTCCTCTCCCACCTATGCCCCACAAGGCCATCCTCCACTACATATGGAGCTGGAGCCATGGGTCTGCCCCTATGTGCTCCCAGGCTGGTGGTTAGACCCTGGGGAGCTCTGGTTGGTTGGTATTGTTGCTCTCCTCATGGGGCCTCAAACCATTTCAACTCCTTCAGTCTTCTCTCTAACTTTTCCATTGGGAACCCCATGATCAGATCAATTAGCTCTAAGCATCCACCTCAAAATATGTCATACTCTGGCAGACTTCTAAGGAGAAAGCTATATCAGGCTCCTGTCAGCATGCACTTCCTAGCATCCACATCAGCATCTACCTTTGGTGACTGCACATGGGATGGGTACCCTGGTGGAATGTCTCCAGACAGCCCCTACTTCAGTTTCTGTCACACATTTTATCTCCATATTTGCTCCCTTGAGTATTTAATTACTACTTCTAAGAAGGACCTAAGTACCTACACTAGGTCTTCCTTCATCATGAGCTTCATATGGTCTCTAAGTTGAATTTTGGATATTTCAAGCTACTGGGCTAATATCCAATTATCAGTGAATGAATACCATGTGTGCTCTTTTGTGATCAGGTTACCTCACTAAGGATGATATTTTTTACTTCCATTCATTTACCTAAAAATTTCTCGAATTCACTGTTTTTAATAGCTGAGTAATACTCCATTGTGTAAATGTACCAATTATTATTATTTTTTTGACATTCCTTCCTTTGTTGAAGGACATCTTGGTTCTTTTCAGCTTCTGGCTATTATAAATAAGGCTGCTATGAACATAATGGAGCATATGTCCTTGTTATATGTTGGAGCATCTTCTGCGTATATGCCCAGGAGTGGTATAGCTGGGCCCTCAGGTAATGCTATGTCCAACTTCCTGAGGAACCACCAGAATGATTTCCAGAGTGGTTGTACCAGCTTGCAATCCCACCAACAATAGAGGAGTGTTCTTGTATATTCATGGACATCTATTTCTTTAGGTTAGGGAATTTTTACACTATAATTTTGTTGAAGATATTTACTGGCCCTTTAAGTTAGGAATCTTCACCCTCATCTATATCTATGATCCTTAGATTTGGTCTTCTCATTGTGTCCTGGATTTCCTGGATGTTTTGAGTTAAGAGCTTTTTTACATTTTTCATTTTCTTTGACAGTTTTGTTAATGTTTTCCATGGTATCTTCTGCACATTAGATTCTCTCTTCTATCTCTTGCATTCTGTTGATGATGCTTGCATCTATGACTCCTGATCTCTTTCCTAGGTTTTCTATCTCCAGGGTAATCTCCTTTGAGATTTCTTTATTGTTTATACTTCCATTTATAGATCCTAGATGGTTTGTTTAATTCCTTCACCTGTTTGGTTGTTTTTTTCTTGCAGTTCTTTATGGGACTTTTGTGTTTCCTTTTTAAGGACTTCTACCAGTTTACCTTTGTTATCCTGTACTTCTTTAAGAGAGTTATTTATGCACTTCTTAAAATCCTCTATCATCGTTATGAGAAGTGATTTTAATTCTGAATCCTGCTTTTCCAGTGTGATGGGGTGTCCAGGACTTGCTGGTGGGAGAGCTGGGTTCTGATGATGCCAAGTAACTTTGGTTTCTGTTGCTTATGTTCTTTCGCTTGCCTTTCATCATCTGGTTAACTCTAGTACTACCTCCACTCACTGTCTCTGGAGCCTGTCTTTCCAGTTATCTTGCTTGATTCAGAACTCCTCAGGCTCCAGATGTCTCTGTGATCCAGTGATCCTGAGCTCTTGGGTGGAAGAACTCTTGGGACTCAGGCTACCTCTGGGATCCTAAAATCCTGCTGCTCTGAGTGCAGTGGTTCCTTTAGGATGTCTCAGGATATGGTGTCTTCTAGGGAGCAGACCAGATGGGTGTCCTCTGCTCTGAGTGCAGTGGCTTCTCTAGGATCTCTAAGGATATAGTGTATTCACAGGAGCAGAACAGTTAGGTGTCTGCCCCAGACAAAAAGCAACCATTTTGTTTTGTTTGGAATATTTCTATGGCCTGTAGACAAAGCATCTAGACTTATGTGGAATGCATACTCTCTATATCCACTTCCAGTTTCAGGAAGCTGGCTTCTTCAGCATGACATCTAAAATACATTTTACAAATAAAACCCAGAGAAGACACCATTATGCTAATCTTGGATTCTGGAGTTTTGACAATTGGCTTTTTTCCTCTATCATTAAGCATTTTCAAATTATTTTATATACTATTCCTAATATACTAAGTTTCACTTTGAGGGAGCAATAGGAAAGTATACATTACCTTCCTGTTTTGATAAAACTCAGTTCAACTGGAAAAGTTTGTTATATAAAGGTTCCTTTGGAAAATAAGCTTTACATCTTAACTGAAAGCAAGAATGGCTGTATGTTAAAGGGAGAGAACACAAAAGGATACTTGAATACAAGAGCTTCCAATGCTGCAAACAACAGGATGTTCTAAAGCAGTGGTTCTCAGCCGTACTAATGTTGTGATCTTTTAATGCAGTTCCTCACATTGTGGTGACCCCAATCAAAAAAATCACTTTCATTGCAACTTTAAAATGGTAGTTTTGCCTCTGTTATGAGTCATAATGTAAATATTTTTGCAAATAGAGGTTTGCCAAAGAAGTTATGAGAGCCACTGTTCTAAAGAAAAGTGAGAACTTTCACACTCCAGGAAAGCTGTTAGTGCCAGAAATAAATAACTTAAAGTTTTCAGATGTCCCTGAACCTAACCAGATTTACAGGGCTCCACTTCCTCACAATACATAAACTGTAAGGACTGCTGATAGATTGTCTCAGTATATCGAACTTCTTAAAAAAGAAAGAACGATTCAGACTGGAAGACAAAGAAACTACCTTGCTGGAAGAGGTACAATTTAAATGTCTACCCAGAAAGGACATTTTCCAATCTGTTGCATTTTCTGCTAGTTGTGAAGGGCTCTCTGGGATTTCAGCTTTCATTAGTGCTCACCCATGTCAGGGTGATCTTTTGGCAATGTTGCTACTCTGAGTATGTTTTGCTCCTATAGGAAACAACTTACACATATTACTTTAAGTAATAAATAAAAGACATTGTGCCTTCAAGTTATGCTTTGGTGGCATTCTTACTTTAATCTGCCATTGGTTCCCTGTCTGGAGTGAATTGACATTTGCTGTCTCTACAGAAGTTAGTGTCACAGGACAGAGCTCAATCATACAAAAGAATCAATCTTTGTATACTTCTGGAACTATGCTTCCCCCACCCAGAAAGGCAATGATAATTTATTTTTCCCAATCAGCATTTGCTAATAATCTTTGTCAAATAAAATGTGTGTTCAGAAACCACACATTCAATATGTAGCAATCACATGGGTTATAATCATTTGGGGGTTTTATAAGTTGAGTAACAGTAATTGCATGGTGTCACAAATTCTATCTTTGTCTTGGGATGTTTACAATGTTTTTGAACAGTATATATGTGGTTGCTCTTTTTCAAGGAAATACTTAATAAACTTCCAGATTCATCAGGTAGAAGGGGTTACTAATGTGAAAACATTCTGAAAAAAAATTATCTTCAGCTTTTAGGTTTTAGAGATTTATCATAATGGTAGGAAAATGCCACTGTTTGACATAGTACAAATTAAACACAGTACCCGATACTGAAGATCTGTGGAGTCTGCCAGTGAAAAGCCACCATGTTAGAACTCAGTTAGTCATATGGCTTGCTCAGGAGGTTCCTAGCCCTAAAGCAGATGTAGAAAACATTCATATTAATAACATGCATGCTTAACAAAATCTATTTTGTTATTAATTTATCACCACATAATTTACTTTAAATCACAGTATTATATTTTTACCAATGTTTATTGTTTCACAAGTCCTTTTATTTAAACTCTTACTTAAGCATATTTTGGGGTATCCTTATAACATCAGCATAGATAATTAATACAGTATTCCTAGCAACCTTCTCTGTCCTTTCCCTTATTCATTATGCTTGATAATGACAGTTTTGGAAGAAAAATCATTTGGATGTATACCAACTCTAGATAATGTGAAATTAATAAAAATTATAAATGTGTTCTTTCAGCCTATGCAGAGGCCACCTTACTGAAACGACTTTTAAGTGAATTTAATGAGTTCTGAAAATGTGAAGAAATATATGTATATACAAAATAAAAATAAATGAATGTGCAATAGAGTATTTTCTAACTATAATATATGCAAATTATCAAATAATTATATCCACATAATTAATGAGAAAAATTGCCTGAGTTCCCAAGGAAAATATTTTTTTTTTTAATTTTCACTACTGAAAGGGAAGGAACATCTGAGATTTCAGATGGTGAGTGAGGGTGACTTTGTCCTAATTCATGAAAATCGGAACAGCGCATTGCAGAATGATCAAATTATAAAGAACCCAGGGCGCATCCATGATGATGAAACATGACCGTGATTAGAACTTGTGTTATTTAGATATTGTTATTGACACCATAAGTGTCACCATGTGCTCTGCAAGCTGCACTGTGCCCTCAAGGTGGCCATATGGATAACAAGATCAGTTTTTTCTTCCTCTATTACATAGATGCTATGGGAGAGATTTACTTGAAATATGAGAAAATTCAAAATGCCAAGGGGGAAAAATGTCATACTGGTGTGTTATTAAATTGGAGGCAACGATTAAAGCCCCTGTATCATGATTAATTACATTTAGCCTGTGTGATTGTTTTGTCCTGATTTGTCTTTAATGTCAATACTTGTTTGTTTTGTACTAATGGGAGGACTTGGGGTCCAGAAACTTTAGATAGGAATTTTGTTTAGTTCCTTCTTTAAATGAAAACAGCTCATTAAAGAGGTTTATTTTTGGAAAATGATGACTGTCAGAAACTATCTATCAATTTATTCATTTGGTGGAAAGATTCCTTAATGACCTCCTCTAATTCTAAAGGCTTGTACAACTTTAGAGACACAGGGTGTTAACTGAACACTCCTCTTGTTACTGAAACTGTGGTATATTTTTAATGCCAGACTCAGTATATTAAATCAGCAGACCTTTGTATTTACATGTCAATTCTGCTATGTTAGTAAATATGTTTTTCTTGTGTTGTTTGCATTCAATTCATTATTGAGATGTTTTTATCCTGTTTAAAACAGACTGTCTTCCCATAGATTCACAAATATCTAACCCAGAAATTTGTTTTTAAATGTCTCAGAGTGTTTGTATTAAAGACACTGCTTTATACTAAATAATGGCCTCTTAACTGTATTCACATCATAGCTTATGAGAACTGTGAATGAGACCTGTGGTACTTTTCATTAGAAAGGTCCTAAAAGACTCCTTATATTTAAATGGTAGATTCCTAATTAATAGAACTGTTTTGGAAAAAGTAGGAGATGAAATCTTTTTGGAGGAGGTGTGTCTATAAGATTGAGATTTGAGGTTTAAAAAGTGCAGCCAGCCGTACCCCCCTCCAGATACTCCAGCCCTACTCCTTCTCCTTATTGTGGATTAAATGTAAGATCTAGCTACATTAATGTCATGTCTGCCTTTCTCTTGCATTTAGATCTTGTCTTGATCATAATATCTCTTTACAACAATAGAATAGAAACTCTATGCACACACACACACGCACACACACACACACATTGTTTTAGAATGGAAAGATAGTTTTGGACTTTTTGATTGAATCTGAGGATGAGTTTGAAGTCTATCATATAAATTGTGAATTTAAGTATATAGTATAAATATAGCAAGTATAGCTTAAAGTTTTGTTATACAATAAAAAGTGATCTAACAAAAACAACTTGATTTTAGACTAATGATAACTTCCCACAGGAATATTTGATACCTCCTCTGGACTAACTCTTAGTTCCAAGAGTCAGAGTGGAAGTTTGCACCAAGATCTTGAAAGTTGATGTAAAATGGAATATTTTTAAAGAATAAGTTTCAATTATCTCGATGCATAAATCAACACATTGTTTAGGGAAAACAAAGAAAATATGGTTCTCTATTTTGGAGCATTTCTGTTAATTATGAGATTCAGTCTCCTGCTAAAGACACTGTGCTAAAAAGAAGTCATTCATTTACCATTCTAATTTTTAATTCCTACATATCTGACAGGTTATTCGCCCATGAGGGTCTTCACAGAAAACAAGTCTTTCCCTTTCAATCACCTAGAATTTTAAAATGAACTGCACTAATGCAGTTAATAGAGAATCAGCCAGGAGAGAAGTGAGACAAAACACTCCTTTGCATAGTAACTATTCAGTTAGACAAAGTTTAAAGATGGGCATTAAGGTGTTTGGCACTCATTTGATAATGCAATTCATTTTGTAAACTTTTGTTGCCACCAATGTGAGGAATTAAACTTTACAATCCCAGGAATAAATACACACACACACACACACACACACACACACACACACACACGCCACACACACACAAACTCACACAGACTCATACACACACATACATACACATACACACACACTCACAGATACACACTCATACACAAAAGACACACATACACACACACACACACACAGAGAGAGAGAGAGAGAGAGAGAGAGAGAGAGAGAGAGAGAGAGAGATTCATCTGAAGCTTTAGAGTTGAAATTCAGTTGGCCAAGCTTTGGGAGGTTTAGTCTAGTAGTCAGGGTGGGTAGAGATATAATCTCTTGATAGTCAGTTAAAATTTTTCAGTGACTGATATGAGCACCCATGTCCCTCTCTCTTTTCCTTCTCTTCTTTCACTTGCTCTCCTCTTTCCTATTCTTCCCTTTTTTCTTAGAACAAAAAAGGATAACAACTTCATCATGGCTCCACATTTGCAAAAGCACTTCCCTCCAATTGTGCCTCCCTCTGTCAACAATAAGATGATTAAATATACAAATTGTGTATGAAGGCCCTTGCTTCCTAAGGTGCTGAGTCAAAAGACATTAGAAACTCGGTTTTGTTGCCAGGAGGATTCTGACATAAGAGTACATATTTAGTAGGCTGGCATGGTGGCCAGAAAAGAAGCACTTATGTGTTAGAAGAAATAATCAGAACAAAAGTACAAGCATATCAAAGTGTGGTGTGCTACACATAGAGAGAATTGCTTCAGTTCAAATGGTCACAGGGCAAATGAGTAGGCAATCAAATTGGTTAGCTGATAGTTGGTGTGGACTTTGTGTAGGAGCAGGGGGAAAAGACTGTGTAATTTACTCACAGCATGAGAGCTCCTTAGCATAACAATTGACAGGAATGTGTGCATAAACACACAGACATATATACACAAACACATACATACCCACTCACACACAAAATTTAAAAAAATGTAAAAGCAAAAAAAAAAAAATTAAAACCAACAAAAGACAAAACAGAGTTAAGGCAGTCACCGACCAGCTGCCAAGGATGTAGGGATGTAAGAGGGAAGTACTAGAACTAGTGAGTGTGGGTTTGGATATGGCCAATGTAAAGTGGGTTGATTTTAGAGACTTGATTCTCAACTGCAGAGAGAGAGTTTGCCTGGCCAGCTGACTACTTGCTGCTGTGCTGTACTTCAGTATTCACACAAGTCCCCAAGGTCACTAGCTTCCCAGTACAAGCCAGGTCCAGAAACTGGACAAGGACCAGGGAGCACTGAAAGCTATTTATGAGCTGTTTAAGCTCCAGGGCAGAACTGATGTTTCAGCCAAGCAGTGTCCAATTTTAAATTTACCCTCTCCCTGAGCTCTCTTTTCTGTCTTACGAGAATATTGTGTTTAAAGGGTAATGGTATTCATTCAGCACTTGGCCAACCTACTTAAAGTCCTTGGTACTTTCCAGAAAAACATGTACATGTGTGTGCACACATAGAGTGATAGACATTAAAACACTCATAAGTACTTGAGTGCTGCGCATTAAAGAACATTTCAGTGCGTGCTTTAAGAATCCTTACTTTCTGAGTTTCAAGTACCTTAACAGAGGCTTCTCATTCAAAACAGGAAATGGTGCAAAGGAAAAATGATCAGAAATTGTAAATACAATTTCAAATGCTATATTTGAGGCAACAATAAACACAGTAGACACAATTGCAGATGAAGGCACTAACCTGGACACAGACTGAAAAATAAAGAAGAGGTAGTTGGAGTTTTGAAGCTGAAGACTTTTAAAATAAGAAATTGAAAGCATCTTTAATATTTTCTCATGTCATTGATACACTTTGGAGACATGCATCAGATTCCAATTAAAGAAGGGAAGCAAAGGAGATTTATATGGCAGAACTGTTATTTTTACATTTTATTGTTTGTATCTTTAATATATTTTTTAAATGCTGTTGTGCTTTTCTTCTTATTTTGTTATTGGAGAACCGAAAACAACATTCTAAATGGAAGTCAAGGCTCATTCCCTTATGACATCCCTTATGTCAAGTTATTTTCTTTATTTCCCAAATCATGCATAACTGACACGGTGTCCCACTTGTCTGTTTATGTTATCCTTGCTCCTTGATGGGAAAGTGATTATGCTTTAAGGACTTTCTGCACACACGTTTGTCATACATAGCTGTTAGTTATGACCGCTCTTAAGTTATAATTGATGTTCAAGGGTAACTTGCACATTCAAATGAAGATGCTTTGCAATTATTCACAGCCTATCATTTATAAACATTGAAGAAGACACAAAGAAGTTTAATTTTTTCACCTTCGTGTCTCTGATATGTGCATTTGAATGTCAAATGTCATCAGCTGATTTCTTGGCTTCGAATTCAGCCCTTTTACGCCATTTTAATTTCACATTTCATTAGTTTAGAGTACTGAAACTATGCCAAGTAAATAATATATACACACATGACATTGAAATTGGACTTTCGAAACCATAACGGAGATGTATGCTTATAATCAGCAAATGAAATGTTCACACACACTCAGATACACACACACAAACACACACACACACACACACACACACACACACACACACACACACACACACCAAACACACCTCCCAACAATGAGTAATTAAGAAGTTGTTTTCAAGTATTTGAGATTTAAATTTGACAGTAAGATTTGTTTCAATATGTTCTATGATGTGTCTCATGAAACTGCCAAAAATAGACAAATGAGGGCAACCTGTACCCAGAGAAATATGTATTCTGTTTTGCCAAAAGTGGTGTTGTTTCTTGCGTATTGCTACTTGATACTATGATACCTGCAAGGTGACGAAGATTACTCCCTTATCTAGAATGCAGGAGACTCAGCTATCAGATTTGGAAGAAAACAGTGTGCTCTGATGTTGAAACTGAATGTAGAATAGTGGTTGTGGTGATTATTTCTAAGGTACTACCAAACTTATTATATTACTAACCAAGAACTAATTTCTTTGGTAGGTAAATCCTCATAATGTGCATGATTCTAAAACTATTTGCATAATGAGAATGTTGGTGGTGATATTTCATTGCTTTCACTAATAGTAGCTTTTTGATTATTTTGACTTTAAAATGTTAAAATTATGCAATCAATAATTAAATTTAATAGCACACAACGACCATTTCTTTAATTCAATGGTCTTCAATCCCCAGTTAGAAATATGTTGTGTTTCTATTTGATTATATATTCTAACTATCAAAATGCTTCAAGAATAGACCTGTTGAAATTATTGCGGCTCTTAAATACTCTGCAACTGTTCCTTATATCTTCAAACTGATATAAATAAAAACATGTATTCAACATATAGATATCTCAAAGTAAATGTGATTTATTTTCAACAAATAAAATGTTATAATAAATTATTATGAATTTAATATTGTAGAAACAAAACCTACATATGTGGCTACAAGATATATTTAAGGAAATTCATTTTTGTGCAAAATATGATTATAGGATCTTAAGAAGTTGACCACTTCTTAAGAGTGCTTGTGTCTCTTGAAGAAAGGCTTAGATTTGTTCAGGCAGTCAAAACCACCTGTAACTGCAATATACATTCCTTCCGCTAATGAATACATTCCAACACACACACACACACACACACACACACACACACACACACACACACGGTATAAAATATGAAACATAAAAAATAGAAATGTTTTCACTGCAACACTGCAACACTGAAGAGCTTGTTCTGGGTGGAAATGAAATGTGTATGGTGTGTTTAGAAATCAGACATTGTAATAAAACTAGAAAATGGTCAGTCATTCAGAGAAAAGTGACTCTCCCTAGCAACTCAGAAATTTTTTTATGTCTCCTAAAACCAACTCTACATATTACATGTACACCTCCTTGGAGGCTCTAGGTCTTAAAGATCCTTACTGCTTACTTATCACTTTGAATTGAAAGATTTGAACATGCAGAGAGTGCTGTTAAGTATAAGAAAATAAACAAGCACTAAGATCAGAAAGTAAGCAAGTCTCAGGAAGTTCCTGAAACTTGCAAGATTCTCAAATCCTTCTCCTGAGGTTATATAGACAACAAAATTGAGCTTTATAGGTAGTAATTATTCCTGGGGAAAAGAGAGAAACAGAACAGCTACCCTCTGAAAATTCAACAGAGAGCTCTAGGTATGTAGCTTATATGAGCAATTAAACCCCATCATACCATGTTCTGCTTTTTGGGAGTACAGCTGCCTTTGAGTCCAACCATACTACTATAAATAATCCCTTATCCACACAATTGTAAGTCGCCTAAATAACTCAGTTTCAAGATGCTGGCCTGTGTTAAAACACCTGGTTTGTCTCTTCTTGATGTCCAGTCTGGAATGAATGGACATTGTACATAACTCCCCAGAAAAAAAGTCACAAAATACCTTCACAAAGCAAATTTCACATTTTTGTTCATTTATTTATAGGAAATACTTGGTGAGATAAGTATTTTCTTTTATTCCTGTCATCTTTGAGGGAGACATCAGTTATAAATATTATTTCTGATCCAGGGTACATCATATTTGAACTGTCTGATGAATAAGTAGAAAAGTGATATATTTTTCTTTGCAAGCAGAAAAACTTTTTTTAAAAAACTGTATTTTACATGTATTCATAGACACAACTTACTGTATATACTTCATATTTGTCAATAAGTACAGAAAAGTTAAATATCCCTATTGTTAAATCTGGTGTGGGAATAGGACCAAGGGATGGGGTGGTGAGAGACAATAGAGTCAAGTGAGAAATACCAGGAAATCCAACTCTGGAGACCAGCATCGGGTGCAATGTTTGAGCCAATTCCGAATTCCTAAACCCTTGGCTAATCATATTTACTCACACTATCACTGTGCTCTAATAAACATCCTGATTAATGAGGTAATTCAGAAGAAAGTATGTTCACCTATGAGGACTTCCATTAAAACTGGGAAGCAGCCACAACCCTGGTCTTGGTTCCTTTGCTGTCTTCTCAGGGTGCCTGAGCCGTTTTAGATCTAATGCCATGTGTGGCAAATCAGGGCTCTTCTTGGAATCACAGGAGCCTGTGGTTTCTTGCTCTCCCTCCAATTTTTTTCTTCATAAGACTGACTTCCACATACCCAAATAGGCCCCCCTTCTGTTTTTATTTCAAAGCTAAGGACTTCCAATAGGAGAGATATGATATACAATTATTGAATCTTGACATTTAGAGGAATTAGGAATTCGTCCCATTTATCTCTGACATAGACAAAAGCCAACCATCTCTTGGGCCAGGTTCAGTGGCCCATTAAATATAAGTGGTAGGGTAGAGTTCATGAGGAATTGGCTCTCTCCCATTGCTAGGTTGTCACAGTACATGAGAGGTTAGCTGGGAATCCCAACCAACAGGGAGAAAAATGAGCAAATTCCTAATCACAAGATTGGATGGGCATATGATTGAGAATTAGGGGTTATGATAGGATACCTCAGTCGAAAAAGTATATATTGTCCTGTCTGGTCTTCTGGAGGTATTCTCTGTTCCTTGTTTATGAGATTCTTTAGGCCCCTTCAGTTCACTAGGATGATTGGCTGGGGACATACTTGATGCTGGCATTGTCCTATAGGTCAGCTATCAAGAAGGTTGCTCTATGAGTGGCTGTCATTCTGAAAATCTGTTGGCTCCATCTTGATTGTTCACAGTACTGGGCTTGATGGGTATGCCAGGAATCCAAATGGGCTTATCTGCTCGGTCTGTGAGACACAAACAGACCTTCACCCCATGGTTAGCAGAGGAGCTAAAACCTTCCAGGTGTTATCTATAGGGTCTCTCCAATGAACCAAGTGCAAAGTGGTTATTCTTGGCAGCATAGGCCCCCAGTGTTTGTATGTTGGGGAGAGACCCTGTTTGTTAAAGTTTTAAAAAATTATATTTTGGGGTCAATTCTCCCATATCTCTCTTTCTAATTTTTTTTTTAAGTGATGAGAGAGCCTTTTCAATGATAGCTTGGCCTTAAGGGTTTTGGGGAAATCCAGGTGAGTAAGAGATACCCTAATCCCTGTAAAAGAAAGCAAAGAATGAACTAACATATTCTGTCCCATTATCAGTCCCAGGGCATAAGGAACATCCATAAGTAACATAGTTGTTCTCATTGTGGCAATCACTATCTTGGCATTTTTGTTGTGTTCTGCAATAGCAAAAGCATTCTTAAAGGGAGGTTGGGGTGCAGGCTGGCCAGGTATGCACTAAGCATTTGGAAGGGGGTGGGGTAAGATTAGGGAAAAGGCTATATAACAAGTGGGCAGATTTAAGGAGGCATGCTTACGGACTGAGCTTGTTCTACAAGGGAAGACAAAGAGGCAAAAACAAGTTGGTTCACTTCTTGGTTGCCTTGAAAGATTATACCTAGATGTTAAGATGAGAATAAACATGTTAGATATAAAAAGTTGAGACTCCTTGCTCAGTGACTGTCTGTGATTAGATCATGCCAGGTGTAAGGGACAACCTGAGGGCCTGACAGAAGCTAAAGGTAGAGATCTATTACACTGGTGGCATACTAGCTATCACTGAAGATTTTGCTGGGCCTTGGCCAACTCTTTAAAAGCATTAAAATGGCCTAGTTGAACTGAACTCTTGCAGTATTGTTTAAATATTTTTGGAATAGTGTTATTAGACCTACATATGATATAATCAAAACTTTTCTTTGAGGTATCCATGAAGCCAGAGGCAGCCTGTGAGCCTGGCCTATCAGAAATAAAGAACCTATTGGACACAGTCATCATTGCCAAGATGGACAAAAAAAAATTATTTAGGGAAGTGATTATCTAATTTTCTATGATAGCTAGCAAGGGATACTTGAGCTAATAGAATGAGAGTTAAATGCCATGGAAGCAGATCTTGAGTAAAGGGCATCACTATTATGCCTGGGTAATGATTCAGAAGTGTTAAAAAGGATTTAAGCACCTGGGGGCTATTAGAAATATGCTATCCACAAAAGGGGTAACTGTGGATACTGAGGTATAAGCTGCGTAAATCTAATATAGCAATTGCCCTAAGGTAAGGGGCAAGCAGAGATGGATCTATGCTAAATTCCCTAAAACTATCTGTATAAAGGCTAGCATAGGAGGTATTGGACAGGTGAATTGTAACTGTTGTGGCCTAATAGTGTGGCACCCTTGAGGTGGTGAATCCTCCCCCTAACAGAACCTCCTTTGCCTTGGACCAAACCAGTCCAGGGCTTTGTTGGGCTGTTCTACTTCTCGGGCCACATCCACTCCGTCTAGCCTTCCTTAAGTCACTGAGCCTTGGGAGTAAGGAAGGGCAGGACATTGGGTTCAGGGGCCTGGGCTGAGGCTGCTGGTGGGCAACTGGAAATTCTCAGATCCTTCTGTTGAAGCTTCTCAGCTGCTGTCTGCAGTGAAGGGAGGCAGTCATACGGTCTGAGAGCTGTAGCAGCCTCTAGAGGAGGCCAGTGATCTATACCAATAAGTATGTAAGAAACATGTTTTTCAGTTTCATGGTCACCACTGCTACCAGACCCCTGGGTCAGGGTCCCCCTCCTGCAATACACTGGTTTCTCAGACCTCAGCTCAATTAAGCCTGTGCAGGGTGGACCTGCTGCAACCGCCCTGGTGTTACAGGGACTGTGGGAGACCTCATGGGAAAGATGGGACCAATTGGGCCTAGGTGGAAGATGGTTCCCGGACTTGGAATGGGATAGTGGTACTTCAATCACAATGTGATACAAGTCCAACCCTGCTTCATGCCTGAGTCCAGTTGTCTCAGTTCTTAACTTGAATCCTAGGTAGGAGTTTCCAGTACATTGCCACATCCTCTTTTCTGAGGCAAGTGTGCTCGTTTTCAATCCTTCTCTCCTCCGAGGATTGGAGATAGGTGGCATATCTGTTGTTTCATGTGTATTAGTTTCAGATGTATTTTTATTAGATGCATACCTAATTGGAAGTACAGAGGTGGTGATTTCCTTCCACATACCTATACAAAATCTTTCAGATTAGGGCAAAACAGGGCTCCCTTTATCTACAGAGATGTCAATATCTGCTGGCTCATTTGACTCCTTATTTATGGAGGCAACTGCGACCTCTAAGCTTTCTAGGAATGTTGCGGAGTCACCCCTGGAACTATACAGTCAGGGGCTGTGAATTCAGCTCATAACCACAAAGGCAGCTCAAGATGGAAGACATGTCTACTAGAAAGAAGCAAGAAGTACAAAGGAAGCTTTTCCTCCAATTCCTTCCTCTTTCCCAACACCACTAACCATTTCCAGGTATGTTCATCCCAAACATCACTCGTTACTTACCATCCATGGATGTAAGTCCAGAACTTTTTCATAAAAAGTACCCAGTTTCTTTTCAGAACATGTCAGTTGCCTACTCTCCAAGTTCCCTTTCAAAACCTTCAATTGACTAGGCTTTCTCTGAGACCTACTATTGTCCATTTTGCTTGGAGACATCCACTCACCTGCTCTTCCTCATGCAGGATATTCAGGGATTCCCTGCTAGGCACCATATGTGGGAGCAGGACCTAGGATGGAGGTGAGGGGCAACAGAGTCACATGTTGCATACCAGATAACCTATTCTGAAGACCAGCATCAAGGTGCAGATCTGAGTTTATTGCCCAAGCCATAAGCTTATATTCAGTGTTTGAGCCAATCACAAGTTCCTAAATTCTTGGCCAATTATATCTTGACACACAGTCACCATGCTCTAATGCAGTCCCTGCCTAATGAGGAAACTCAGAAGGGGTGATGGTAGTGGGGTATCTTCATCTGTGAAGACTTCCCTGAAGACAAGGTAAGCAGCCACCACCCTGGCCTTGGCTCCTTTTGCTGTCTCACCAGTGTGCCAGGACTCATCTTAGATCTAATGCCATGTGCCACAGGTCAGGACTCTGAGGAGTCAGAGGAGATTGTGGTGCCTGGCTCTTCCACTATTTCCTTGATAAGATAAGACTTCCACATTCCCCCACTTTCTGATTCAACAATTACATATTGATGAGATTAGTCTCTGAGATTGAAGGATAGATCAAACTTTAGTTTTAAGTTTCTTAATTATTTTTAATGTGGATTTTATTTAAACCTAATGAACCATAGTCATACTGAAAAGCAGTCTGATCCACATACAAATAGTAGTTTTTATTATTTGAGTTATAATATATTAATGTTAATAAAACCTTTCAAGCCTTAATTATATGATATGTAGAGGCTCTTTTACCTTTCAGATAAAATGAGAAAGTCAACAAGGCTTCCACATTTTCATTTATTTTGTGAAAACAATGCTCTATCTATTGAGGAGATGAAGAAATTTGTATGTAAAAAGTCTAGCTTGTGAGGGACAAAATATCAGACCAAATAAACCCAAATCAGGTGCCCTAAGGTGGCATTCCTGAATTTTATAATTATTCCATCACCCTGAAAATCTAGGGTGAAATATACTGAAGTGAAATTTAATCTTTATTACAGAATGATAAAATGTTCATAAATTGAAAATTGTCATTCAAGCTTTTCAATCAAAAACTGAAACAAGGAAGGCCTGGAAATCAGCTTCTTTGGAAATGAAAAAGTTTGGTAATGACTACTGAAAGTATTCATGATTTTGACCTTTTAAATATACGTATTTTAAGTGGGAATATAACTTGGAATCCTAGACAGAAGGCATCTTCACTTTCCTTGGTTGATATTGAGCAGTCATTTACAAAATCAAGAAGAATCTGTTGCAACCTTTGCAGAGTGAGGAAGAACCAGTGATACATATTATGGGTTCTTAATAAATGTTGTTGTCACCGCTGTAGCTTAACATAGCCAAAGTGCATACCACAGACCCAATGGCACCCACACTTTTACTTCGTGGTTTCTGGCTGTCCACATCTTTAATGCAAATAAATGTGCTTTTAAGATACTGCTACTCAGCTATTTAGTGATTTTATTTTTATCCAAATGCCATTTCCTTAAGTTCTTATTCACTCTTACTGGAGTTATAACTTAAGAAAGAATAAATCCCATGTTCCCAAATTTAAATGAATTTATATACATAGTTTAAAATGTGGTATTAACTTCTCAAACCATTACCATGCTTAGCATTTATGTACGCCAGTGAAAATCTACTGTAAGCGACAGTCAATTTTCTTGGGGTTTAATTTCTGGAAAATGTGCAACTCTGCAAAAGAGTGGGGGAAAAGTAATAAAGCGAACATCTAGAATAATACCATCCCTTCCCACTGCACCAAGAGTATTTTAGTATAGAGTTAATGATGCAAGATAGAAAAAGAAAAAAATCCTTTCTTCTAAAACAACAAAGTGACTATACAAGGCTGGAGAGATTACTCAGTAGTTACATGCATTTGTTGCTCTTTTTAAAGGATCAGGATTCAGTTCCAAGTATCTGCATTCTTTTGCACAGCTACCTGTTCCTCTAATTCCATAATTACATAGGCTCCAATGCTCTCTTCTTGCTTCCAGGAGCACAAAGCATGCAGATGTTACATCATATACACGCATTTGGGCAAAGCCTTCATATACATAACATAGGAATCTAAATAAATGTCAATATGTTAAATAATAAAAATATTGATTACATCATTAAATTAGTGTAGTACATACCAAATAATTACTGATTTATTTTCCGATTAACTGGAAAAAAGTTTGCCCCAAAACTGCAAAAAAAAAATAGTGGTTTTGTTGGCTCACTTCACATGCTGTGAAAATTTAAACAAAACTTACACACAGAATACCTTTTTTCTTAGAGTAAACCGAGGTTAAATAGTTTGTGAATTATTCATGTTCATGGAAGTAATAAGAATCAAACATTTCCAAAATCCCAACATATCTAGATTAACTTAAATGTGGTCATTATATCACACAGTTTTCCTTCTAACAGAATTATTTAAATAATATTATAATTTCTGTGCAACAGAATTTTATATTTCTATACTGTTTACAAGAAGCATGAATATTCTAAAGATTCTGATTGATCTTACTTCCCCACCCCAAAATAAAAAATAATTAAGTGGCTGTATATGAAGTATTTCATCCTTCTTTAGCTAATTTGATCTCCGTGTTTTCCTCTAGCAAGTACAACTACATTGTATTTGTCATTTTACAGTAAGTAGTTTCTTTATATTCTTTCCTGCAGATTTGTTCTCTTGTCTCTCAGATGTAGGTAATATGTTCACTCATCTTCCATATGTTTTTACTCAAAATTCTATCTATATGTGATATTTCTCAAACAGTTCACTTCAAATTTCTTGTGTTTCCTACTGAAAATCACATGAAAATTACACAAGGAATCACTTTTTGCTAGGAATTCCATTTTTATAAATCTATAGAGCACAAATCCCAATATAGTATAATTTTTATTTCTTAAATCTTCAATGAATATCTATTGATTTGTTAATAATAAAAACATTTTAACAGGGAATGTGGATAGAATAACTTTGTTAATTTGCAAAAATTATTCATTGATCTAAGGTAAAAACATAAGTAAAAATCAAATAAAGAGTCCAAAATTTAAACAAATGAAAAAAATTTAAAGCACAATCATACAAAAGAGAAATTATTGGTATTCCCAATAACTATGTTATAAAATAAAAGTTAATACTTAGTATACTAGTGAACACAGGTAATAAAATATTACTAAACAAATGAGTTAATGTATATTGTTTTTATAATTAATATGATTACTATATTTTCAAGTACAAAGAATACTTATTTTCACTTAATAATCCAATTCATAATAATTAGTGACAATGTTTTTCCTAAATAATATTTTTCTTGTATAATTTCTTCCCATGCTAGTTTGTTACTACACCCAATAATTTAACTGTCAATTACCATCACAGAAAACAACTACTGGGATGTATGAGAACAATATACACTTAATCAAAGCTTTTTTTTTTTCAAAAGAAATTAGTTTTATCTGAATAAATCAACAGAACTTGTATTTGAAGATGAAAATAACTTCAACATTTATTGCACACCTCAAATGGTCACAATTCAGTAAACTGTTATACTGATTTTAAATTTTAGTCTTATCTTCATCCCAAATCTAGTTATCTCCTCTAATGTTTGGAAAATATTTGAAAATCATTTAATATATGTCACTATTGAAAATATATTTTGAAAGTAAATACAATTTTTGTCCTATCATAAGGTGAAGAAGCAGTTTAAACTCTATACAAAGGTATAGTTTGCAATATATATTAATGAGTTTTATGAATCAATTCTGAAAGTTTGGAAAATGTATTTTGAGCATTAAAATGTGATTTGCTATAGCGAAGTGTCAGCATTAATACATAGCATCTTTGGAAAACTTCACATAACTTTAAGACTGAGTTAGAAACCAAATATTCAGGTGTCACTTTGAATAAACATATATCATGTATATGATAACAGTTTCAGTTTATTTTTAAAGTAAAGCTAGCCACTTGTGTGATTTTATAAAGCTATTTGTGGTCTCATGGTACTAATCATAAGAATAAAACTGTATTTCATTGTCTTAAATATTTAATTATCCATTGAACAGAGCAACTAAACTTTATTGCTTAGAAAGTATTCCTTGAATCTTTCATAAGCTCTTAAACTAGAGTAAAATTTACTATTTGAGAATATTCTGTTTAATTTCCCATATGAATAAAAATTATATTGTCCAATAAATATCTGTTTGAAATGTCACAGTCATATTAATTATGAGAAACCAATGTTCATTCATTCAATCATTTGCTTAGAAATATGTCACATTTGGTAATTTCAGTACTTTGTTTTGCAGCATTATTATTGGAAGTAGTATTTATTAATCTTTTTATTATCGTTTTTTAATGTTTTAATTAGCTAATAGTTTTCAACACCATGGTTTGACTATATTCATGTCCCTTTTCACACCCTTTCCCAGATTCCTTTCCTTTTACATATCAGTTACTTTTCTACTTGCTTTATGTCTGTTTCTCTTTTTTGCCCCATTTAATTCTATCAATGCCTATTTGTGCTATCCAAAGATTCTTGAATGGACTTTTTTCCACTGTAAGCTGGTAGTGTAACCATACATCAGTTTTCTTAGCGAAAACTGACCTTTCTTATGTCTCATAGCAGCTATCATTTATCAAGTTGCTCCTCAGTTAGGAGTAAGACTTTGTGCCCAACTCCCTATAACTGGTGAGATGTTTTCTTACTTGGGTATGCACAGGTCTCTTTATTTTGTCACAACCACTCTGACTATATATATATGAAGCTGCCCTGCTGTGTTCAGAAGACTCTGTTATAATGTTGTCATCCATAGCCTCTGGTTCTGACATGCTCTTTTTCCTTCACTGATCCCTGAGCCTTGGAAAGGAGGATGCAAGTAAATTATGACAAAAGAAACCAACAAACATAAGCTGTTTGGATGTTCAAGACCTTGAACTGAATGTTCAAGACCTGCACAGAATCATGTCAGCCAAACTGCCAGCATAAATGATGAGAGGTCATGAATTCCCAACTCCCAGAGTGGATGTACTCAGTCAATGGCTTCTAAGAGTACAGGACTATGAGAAGTTATCCATGTCTCAGTAGATTGTTCTGTGTCCATGCACATACACTAAATGGGTTTAAATGAAAGAAAACATGAATTGAGAGGAAAATTTATTGAGAAAGAAGAGGAATTTAATAGTAGGGAATGTGGAAAATTTGATCTAAGCACATTAAATGCATGTATTAAATTACTAAACAATAAAAACATTCGTTATACTAAATAATCATCAGAAATGATAAATCATTAAAAATAAAAATATTTACTATTTTATTCATGAATTAAAAGAGTAGTTCATATATAACACGATTTTGATAATGCTTTCAAAACTTTAATTATTATATTTATTATATATTTCATAACATTATAGATATATATGCACATATTAAAGGTTTATATATTTGTGTTGTATATTTACCTATGTATACATATATAAGGTATAGATAACACATATATATTATAGCAGGCTTTATATTATATAATATGTAACATTAATTATAATAATGTTACAACATATACGTATATATATGTATATATATACATATATGTTTGTTAATTTTCTATTGTTTTATAAAGCACCATTACCAAGATAATTATAAATGGAAGAGTTTACTTGAGTTTATGATTCCAGAATAATAAAAGTTTATCACCAATCTGATGCAGAACTAGGGTAGCCCACAGACATGAGTGGAACAGAAAGCCAAGATCTCATGTCTTAAGTTACAAACAAGAAGAAGAGAATAAATAAGGAATGGGCATATGACTTTGATCTCTCAGAGCCTACAATCAGTGATATAATTTCCCAGGCAAGGTCATGGATCTAAAACTGACCAAACAATGCTACAATGAGGGACCACATATTCCATGTGTGACACTATAGGGATAGATTATTCAAACCACCACCTTATAAGTTTATTAATATATTAATGTGTATGCATGTATCTGTGTGTATCACAAACCTAATATTTTTAGGAACATGCATTCAGGTTGCAATAAATACCTTGTTAACATATGATAGCAATATCTTGATATTGTCAAAGTAACAAAATAAAAGAAAAATCACAAAAATAGGTACTTCTAAAATACTTTGTTAAAAATATCAGACAAAAAAGTGAAATTTCTGATATAGTATTCAATTGCTATTCATTGTAATTTTATCCCTTGAATTGTCTTGGAGCTATTGATCTGTTAGTACATTTCAAACGAATTTACCATATGGTCACTAGCACATTAGGCTTTACACAGAGGTGGCCATCGATGGTTAAATGGGATCTAAAGTTCATTAAAAATAAATTGGCTCTGGACCTGCAGCATAATAACTTTGATTGAGTGAACAAGCTTGTAACACAATTGGGACTTTCTTTGAGAACTGAAGGCCTTTAAAATGGTCTTCACCAAGAAACTATTCTCTTACTTTTGAATTCAGACTTACTCAAATTCTTAAGACATGGAAAAAATGAAGCCACACTTTACCAGAAAATAACATATCTCAATGCCTAACAAACTCTCACTACTCTTTGAAATCTCCTAAGTTATCCTTCACTACCTATATCTTTTTTAGTCTTCTGGTTTTGCAACTGACATCAAAGGATCCCATCAAGTTGAGGGTTACTGAGATTTTCTAGCTCAGGGACCCAGAGATCCAGCCTCTTCCACAAAACTTCCATGTACTGTTTGTACATGTACCAAATACTTCCATGTCCTTCCTTCCTTCCTTCCTTCCTTCCTTCCTTCCTTCCTTCCTTCCTTCCTTCCTT
>JANHMN010000014.1:56141690-56163161 GCA_030674055.1 Rhabdomys pumilio
CTTCCTTCCTTCCTTCCTTCCTTCCTTCCTTCCTTCCTTCCTTCCTTTCTTTTTTGAGGTTATAATTTAATTGCACCATACCTCCCTTCCTGTCTAAACTTCAAGCTGTCCCATACAATCATTTGCACCCTCTTTGATTCAGGGGCTCTCATTTCATTATTATTTCATTCAAATTTTAACTTTTGATTGATTGAGATGTTTGAAGTGAACTCTATCTGGTCCAAAGATAATTTTCTTAAGGAGTAAAGAAGAAGAATACTTTGACTATATGAAAAAATATTTACAGATTATTGTTATAGGCTATGCCAGTTTAATAAAATTGAGCTTGTTGATTGTCCAGTACAATGACTTCACTAGCACTGTGGCCAGGGTTCCAGTACCAGCCATGCATTCTCTCTTGTTATTTGGGTCTTAAATTTAATTAGAGACCTCTTGGTCACTGCTAAAGTATTATGCCAGTACTGTGCTTTTAGGGTTATGCCATCATGGTAGTCATTGATTTGATTCATAAGTACCATAGCTAGGTAGGGCTGTTGGTTGCCTCCCTCATTTGGAATCTTACATGGTGCTGTCTGGTACCATGAAAGCTAGTCCTTGGGGAGGAAGGATTCAGGTCAATTCCAGATTAGTCATGTTTGGGCCCTGTTTCTGAAGTGCATGTTTTTGTCTGAAATAGAGACTTATCTCCACATTTTAGGGTCAGCCAATGTCAGCAACAGGTTTGATATTGTTGGATTCTCTTGGACAGCCCTTGCCAACAACTCAATAGAGTAATTTGCATGTCTGGTATTGAGTGTTTCTTGGGTGGTCTATAGCTCATGGAGGGATGTCATCTCAGATGAAAAAAATTATTAAAGCTATGTATGCATAGTTATAGACAGAATTATGTGCAATATTGGTATTTGTTGGTATGTAAATAAGCATGTAATTTCTAAATTAATTTTAAGTAATGGTTTAATTAATCTTACACAATGATTCAAAGCAATTCATTTTAATTAACTAATGTAATCATGCATTAATTAATTAATCATTGTAATCATACATTCCAACAAGAGTTTCTCCTTCCTTCCTCTGCCCCCCTATCTTCTTCATCTTTTAGTGTTAAATATAACAGAATTCTATCTCACAGTTGTTATTAACAACTGTTTTTTATTTTTAACTCATTTTCAACATCTGTGTATATTTACAACAGTATATATACTGTGCTTCATTAATGAGTAATAATTTAAATTCCAAACATAACATTAACAAGCATGTGGTTACAGATTGCAAATTTGATACATATTATAAAATTAAAACATCTTTTCCTCTTTACTTTCAATTTTAAAAAAGACCTGAGGCCCCAGGGAGTAAAGAGGCCTGGTGTAGGTCATTGGCATCTTCTTGGAGAGAGAGGTGAAAAAGAATGGGATATGGAACTGTGTGGAGGGGGACAAGGAGGGGGCAACAACTGTGTTATAAAAATAAAAGTAATAAAAAATGCTCTAAATTTGTAGACTTTCTTTGATGATCAATCTTGACTCTCAAGCAGATGGGATCAGAACCACCATTAACATCATCATTCTACATGTCTTTGAGTTTACTTTCCATGGCAAGACCTACCCTTAATATTAATCTTGACACTCCATGAGCAGGAGTTCTGGACTGGGCAATAAACAAGGGAGATGAGCATCATCATTCATTTCCCTCTGTTTCCTGACTGAAGGTAAAATCTGAGCGCTTTACTCAAGATTCTGCTACCTGTACTTCTTCTCCATTATGGACTGTTCCCTTACATGTGAGTCAAAGAATTCCTCCATTTCTCAAATAGCCTCTGTCACAGCAAAATGACATAGCTACTATAACTAGCTGTGGTGGATTGAATGAGAGGAGTCTCCATAGGCTTAGTCATTTTGATCATCATACACAGTTAATGGCAGTGTTTGGGGAAGTTTAGGTGATACAGCCTCACTAGTTATCTGTTTCATTGGGTCAGAATTTGAGAAGCTGTGACCTCACTTTAATTACAGTTAAAATTTCTCATATCTTTATTCCTTTCTAATCTATGTTATAGCTTGAGTCAGTAATATGGGGTCCACAGGATAAGTATATTTATTATAATGTTTACTGACTATTCATGCTCTCCTTGGGATTCTGTTCAAACTAAATATGTTGGAAAATGTCTGTTCTATTATGTTTCATGAATCATAAAGGATTTTCTAACAGTGAAGGGGAGGGTATTTCAATATTGTGTCCATCGCAAGCAACTCAAACCACATAAACATTAGTTTGTTTTTTGTTTTTTGTTTGTTTTTTTGTTTTTTGTTTTTTGTTTTGTTTTGTTTTGTTTTTTTACAAGTGGTAACAGAAGAAACTTATTTCAAACCCTTATTCAAATAATACTTCTTGAAATACTAGAGTAAGACCTCAATATATAAATGAAAAGGATGATGGAGGGAGAGAAAGAGAGAGAGAGAGAGAGAGAGAGAGAGAGAGAGAGAGAGAGAGAGAGAGAGAGAGAGAGAGAGAGGCTGTGAGGCTGTGAGGCTGTACTGGGAGATTTTCTCTGATATTCATCATTACTGACATTCTGGCTCACATTTCCCTTATATTTCAAAAACACGGATATTACTTTTGTTTCTCACCTTGACCACTTAACATTATTGCAGAAGATAAAACCTGACACTGCTATTCTCTAACCTTGTGTGCTAGGATTTCATTTTATGCTTTTAGTTTTATATAGTTGAAATGCTATAAGGTAAAGAATGGACCATCTACCACCAATGCCAGCAAAGATGGATTGCTTGTCTGAGATGATATATATTTTTTCAAGCCAATTGAGTGTCTGATTAATTGAAGAGGGGAAATTATTTTTAAAATAGCTAGCATGCCATTTATTCTCTTTTTCCTTTATAGAACTAGACTTTGTAAGAATATTATTTTACATTCAACTTGTACCAGCATTTGTTTTCTCCCCAAATTACTCCAATAAGATGTTTTGATTTTATAGAAAGTGAAAAGTATTGTTATGTGAAAAAGGACAGTAAAAAGAATCTAGAGAAATAAGGAATATGTAACTATGAATATATTCTATTTTCTATGTGATATAAAACTGCTTATGAATAGTATTAAATATTCAAAGTGACAATTGTAAATTTAAAGATAAACACATGAGAATGATTCTGATTGGAGAATATATATTTCAGTGTATATATTATTTATTTTATATTTTATTTCTTATTTTTAAATTAATGAATAATCTGATATCCCAAAATGATGGAATGGAATTATGCAATGAAAAATATACTCCAGAGTTAATTTTTAATGTTCTGAATGCCATTTTACAAATAATCAAAAAAACGTTAAAACACAACAAATCCAGAGCCAAACAACACTTTCAGACGGGGATGATACACAGGAAATTGTTGAGAAATTTATTATTCAGTGAATTCAAGATATAGTTAAATAGGAGAAAGAAATTTCTGACATGTTACTGGAAAGCAGGGATAGCAATAAATGACTGCACATTTTAAAATTCGAGAGGAAAAGATATTGAATATTTTCCACAGATTAAAAATGAATATTTAAGTAGATAGAATTTTTTTCTGAATTGAATAGGTGAGTGGTAACAAAAATATGTAAATTTTACTGTCCGATGAAACAATTAAAGAGAAACTAAGCATGCAAACAATATACAACAGATCAACAACACATTAAAATTTTAGATGCTTTCAACAAAACGCTAAAATGTTTCATTTAGCTCTGATAATTCAGTGAAATAATAACTGATTTCTGCACTTTTAACTTCTTGAATATAGCTCACTATAAGCCTTTAATGTCGTGCTACATTAATACAATGGTTTATAAAGAAGTATGCACTTAGGTAAATTAGAAAAAAATATATACATCTAGTATTTGCAGCTTTAACATTCAGCACAGCAGCATAATTCATAACCTCACTATGAAAAGTTAAAACATCCATGGAGTTTTTAGAATATTTTCTTTAACACCATCAAAGAGTTAAAAAAAATTTTAAGAAGTAAAAGTAAATAATCTACTTCAAGCACCTATTAAGCAAAGTGGTGACTTGTGTGAAGAAATGAAGTTTGGGACTGGATTATCTAAGAAAATAATCAGTACCAATTAAGACCAATCTTTGTATGTTACTCATTTAAATCAAAGGTTAATTTTTAGATATCAAGTCTACAAATCACTATAATGGGTTGATATTTTATGCATACTTAATTTACCTATAGTTATTTAATTTTTAGTAACTCATTTACAAAAGCATTGTCCCTGTCTTCACAATTTAAATGCAGTCTTACAACCACCTAGAAACAGGCTAATGCAACCCAAATCTGTACATTTATTTTTAATCTTAGCTTCTTTGTTAAAATATTATAGATAAATAGATAAATAATTTGTTCAATGTTTATATTAATTATAATCTTTTCTAATGAATAAAAATTGAGTAACTAATGTTTCATTAATTGTGAAAATGTCTAGCATATTTATATCGAATTATATAAGCCAGTTTCAAAATATAATGAAGTAGGGAATCCATCAAAATTTATAACATACATTAAATGATAATATAAAAATATCATCAGTAATATTTACTATTGTACAGTTCACAGACAGACTCTTTACCTTTGATTTATTTTAATTAAGCTATCATTTTTACCTTTGTCCATTGAACAGTATGACAAACTAGGTCAGTGAAAACCCAACCTGGGCAACTTATTTAGTCACTACCTCAAAATAAGCAGTATATTGAATGTAAAGTGACAGCTCATACATGGGATGTTCTACAATCAAATCTTCAGTTTGTGAGGCACATAAAGAAAATCTAATTAAAAATGTCTTACAAGTCTATGTACACAATGCAAAAAATATAATTATTAAAATTATATTTTATTACATTATCAGAGAATTTATTTTGCAGTTATTATTTATTATTTTGTAATCTCCTAGCAACCTCCATAATCACATGCATGACATGTGATTTGTTGAGACTATGATTATACCATTGCCCCATTTCCCCTGCCTGCATCTAAACCCTCCTATAGAACTCATCTTTCTCTCTTTTGATGCCTCAAAAATAGGTCAAAAAGTATACTTTTACAGTGGGGGATACAGGTTACATAATCTATCCAGATGTATTTATTAATAAAAAAGCCTAAACTAATTCTGAAAAATGCACCACTTTGTTGACCACTTTGTTGAATTTTTAGTCATGAAAACATTTATATAAGCAATATCATATAAACTAAATATATTATTTTAAGAAATATATATGAATATGTGTGTATAACATTTTTTCAGATAGAATTTATGAATTTGAAGGACAGTGAGAAGAGATGTAAGAGAGGGATTGAAGGGAGAAAGAGAAGGATGAAATGCTCTAATTATAATCTCAAAAAGAAAAAGAATTCCAAGGTTATTGGCTACTTATACATTTTACTAAAACATATTTGCTTTTCAAATCTTGAATCTTACTATTGTATTATGTCTAGACTGAGTGTGTAAATTCCTGAGTGTCTACTTCTCTCCTTTCAGCAGATTTAAGTGATTTGTGTCTTGTAATTTGTAGAATTCAGCATTTCACAAGGAAGGAGTGTCAGAAACTCATTTGAACATTTTCATACTGCTTCATTTATTTGATGTATCTTCTTACTCTTCTGGCTGACACAAATTCAGCTGTTTGACCCTGTGGTGAAGCTAACAAATATTAAGAGAAGGTAAAATGCTGGCACAAATAAAGAAGGCTTAAATCCTATATGTCATAATGCATTTCCATTATTTTATTACCTTATATTATTCAATTTTACTAAAAGTTTGTTGGATATCAGTGATTGCCATGATCATTTCTTTGCCTTTAGTCACACTATATAAAGTGTTCCCTTTTTTTATTAAGAACTGTGCTAACCTCTTCATTTAATATTTAAGAATTATTATCAATGCATAAACTTTGGGCTCACTCAACCATAAGAAAAATTTTCATATTTCAAGAATATGAATTTCAGCTTTTCACATGGCCAGCCATTAGAAGGTAGTTGATTTCTTTAATTTTGCAATACCATGGTGTGATTTTTGTTAACTGTATTTGGGTAGGAAGAATTCTATTGCACAACTTCACTGGTATCAGTAGAAAATAATCTCTGAGCCTAAAGAATTGTCCTAGCTGGTTTAATTTCCCAGTGATGCAAGACCTTGCCAGGGAATCTAGGACAGTGAGAAACTCCATTACAATACGAGTACAGTTTGACAAATTTCTTAAGTTTGCCATCTAAGTAGTTCTAGGCAACAGAAAGACAGTAGTTAAGCTGGAGCTCAATGTATACCCCAGACTCCATTCTTTACATGATATGTGTTAGTAGTTACAGGAAAGCAACACTGCTTAAAATCTTTGTGGCTTCAGATAACGATGGATGTCTATGTCCTGAAAGGAATTTTCAGCATTTACTGTTCAATTTTTAGTCATAAAGCTACCTTATTTCTATAGCATAAAGACTAATTGATGGGTTGAGGAAGCATAGTTTTGAGGAAGATTACAAATAATGACAAAATGATTTCTTGAGTTGAAATTTTACCTGTGTTACCCACCTACCTGTTCAAACTTAGACATGGGACTTAATCTCTTTGCAGGCATTATTTACTTAAAGCAGACACAGTATTTATAATATACCCTAAAAGGATTTTGTAAAATTTCCATGAGACAAAAATGTAATCATTATTGAAAGGCAGTATTTAAAATTATTTCAGCATGCTTCAGCATGCTTTCCATATTAGATAAATATAATCATTATCATTTACTGAGTCATAGTTCATTTACTACCACTAGACTCACTTGTCAACTAAGTCTTTAGGTTGGTTTACCAGGAGTAAATTATTCTTTCAAAGGTTCAGTCTGCCGTTGATGTGGTGGATTATTATAAGTGGGTCTTCTCTGGCTCATTTTGACATCAATATTCATTTAATAGAACCCAGATACTCCATAATACAGTGTTAATATTGGTACAGGACACATTACAGTGAGTTTACAAAGGATCTGCTCTGTTCTTATTTCTCCACACATTAACTTGAACTTTATAATCAGATTTAAAATATGTTTTGAGAGTTATTTTGTCAGCACTATTAGGATCTTCTTTTTAGGGATATTTGATGTAAAGACATTGCTTTGAGGAAAAGGTGCCATTCAATGCCTGTAAGAACATACAATGAAGGCATTTTAGAAATGTATAGAGCCTTTGTTAACCAAATTATTGAATTAAATAATATAACTTCAATCTGCATAGAGATAATAATATGTTAAATGAATATATTTATCAGCGTGCTAATGGTCTGAGTAATATAAATCTTTTCATATTTATTCATATTTACAACACTATATGCCAATTTGTAAAACTAAATTTATTTTATTTGATGGTCAGTCATCTCTCAATGTGAAAAGAGCCAAGTTTACAAAACTGTATTTTAGTAAATTTGTATTTACCAGAATTTTCTTTTATGTCTTTAGTAAATTTCAAGGCACTCTTAGAGCAGGAGCACTAAACATGGTTGATCTCATGTTTTCTATATATTTTAAAGAAACTACACAACTCAAAAACATCAGAGTACCTTCAAAGTTATTCAACTTTGTGCATGAGTTTAGATGAAATTACTAATTATTCAAATGAAGGGATAAAAGTAAGAAGCTTAGGCAACTTGTACTACAGAAATGCTTCCAGAGCCTTATATTAAAAGTCTGCATAGTATATAAACTTCTAAGGCAGAAACCTTCATCCAACTACAATATTTAAATTCAAACTGGAGTGGGTATTTCTTCATGACTGCAAAGCAAACAGACAAACAAAAGTTACTCTTTTGTTAATCAGGAGTTTAAGAAAAAAGCAAATCAGAGTGGTAGGACAAGAAGATACAGCAGAAGGAAGGAGAGTGTTGACAAAAACAAAATGTAAATTGCCATTATAAAACCTAATATGTTGTCCACCCATTATTAAATGGACATACTAATTCAAAAGTTAAAAATAATTACTCTAGTGAATTTTCAGTTTAATTTCTTGCAAATGAAGACCTTCATTAAGGAAATGCCCCACTGTGAGCTCTTGTTTCTGTCTTCCTCAGAGGCTAAGAATGGTTTCTGTGGAGTACTCCATGGAATTCTCTAAACGTTCACAGATACTCATGCATTAGATTTGTGATGATACATTGTCGGGACCGCTCTATCAATATTGGAACCCACACTGCCAAAAGCCTTGGGGACTAACTTGTTAGCCAGCACTGCCCCAAGTAGCTCCCGTCTGCAGGTTGGGGTTCAGCAAGAGAGAGAGTGAGGATGGACTCGAAGAATGGAGACCAGACAGAGTGTGATTCAATCCCCTTTATTCTTCAGTATCTCTTCCTAGTCCAAGTCCCAAGTCTTGAGTTCCTAGTCCCTAGTTCCTAGTCCCTAGTGCCTCCAAGTTCCAAGTTACTTCTTCCAAGTGCTAAATGCCTAATGTTTAATTGTAATTCCAAGTTCTTCCTCCAAGTGCCAAGTGCCTAATACCTAATAATTCTTCCAAGTTCTCTAGTCTAAGTGTCTAATTCCAAGTTCTTCCTCCAAGTGCCAAGTGCCTAATACCTAATGAATGCCTAATAATTTCATCTGTCTGCCTCTTGCCTTTTATATGTCTCATTTCTAAGCCAAGCTTCTAAGTCACTCCTTTAAGTCATGCCCTTAGGTCTTGTCTCTAAGTCTCTCTAAGTCACGCCCTTAAGTCACACACCTTTAAGTCTCACATACCCAAGGGAAAATCCTTGGTATCTAAAACAAGATGTTATCAGACTGTGCTCAGCTGTTGTAGGCTGTTGTAAACAAGTCTCTTGTCAGGGTATATGGCTCAAGATGGCTGCAAGGATGACAGTTGCCTTCTGTTGGCTCCCCATAATACATAACTTGCAACAATTAATTAAAAAATAATTATTCCTGAGTGTATGAATTTCTAAAAAAAAATAAGAGCATGGCTAAATTTATAACTCTGTTTAATATGTTGTTTCCTGCAATATATTTATATTAAATGTAATATCACAAATCTAATGGCTAAAATAAAACTATGCCAAGATTTAAACAAGACTTGATGTTAAATACATTTAATAAATTAATTATAGGGAGTTTTCTAATCAGGAGAAAACTGAGTGAATAGATTTTATGAATTAAATTAATTAAGTGAAAATAAATAATCAAAAATATAAAATTTATGTTTTCAGAATTTGAATTTTCTAAGCTAATTTAAACATTTTCAAGTAAGTTTCTTCTGCAGCTGTCATGGAATATTTACATGTTCATTTCCCAAATTGTTTATTAAAAATATATGATGTTTTTGTACCTACTATTAATGTTACAGTTAATTAATGATCACAATTTATCATCTTTGAACAGCTACTACAACTTGTATTAGCTAAACTATGTTGAACGTGCGATACATAATTGAACAAAACTATTCTTATGTATTAGAGTAATGTGCAAAGAATGCACACAATATAAACATTTAATATGCACAAAACAGTTCCTGGATTTACACATTCTTTGAATGTGTAATAGAATGTAAACTCTTTTATTTTCCCCTTTGGAGTTCTAAGTATTCATGGAATCTCCTTTAAATTCAAGAGTTCACACTTGCTTTGAAAGTCCCTGGAATAGTTCTTTTTGCTGAAGATTTAGGATTATATTCTATCTCTTTAGCTCAATACTTTGTTAAGTTATATGAGGAAAGTGTCTTTAAATCAGCAAATTTCTATTTCTTCTCCCTTTAGACACTGATTTAATGTAGAAGGAAGATATATAGGTAAGAAACCAGGAAAAACCAGGAAAACTAGCCGTCTCCCAATCAGACTCATCAAATTAAAGCAAAATAGTACACTCTGTTGACAGTACAGGTACACCCACAAGTGGTGAAACAATGTAGTTTACCTTTTGGGGCGATAAAGGTGGAGATAAAATACAAGTTCATTCCACTCTTATGGTTTCATCCACATTTATACATAGATGTTGGAGACTCAAGAAGCTCTACCTCTCACCGCTGAACAACTTATTATCAATAGATTCATGGTAGAGGGGAAATACTGCCTTCACACATGTACCTACTGTTGACTCCATCAAGCTGGGATGAATAACTCAAATCCAATTATCACACAGATGGGCATGGAGAACTATAAAAGGATTACAAATAAAAATAAGAACCTTTTCCTAGGAAAGAGACTTGGGATGGGATTGTCTTGGTATAAATGAGGAAATAATAAGGGAGTTTAAGGCAGGGGGAGGAATCATAGTATATTATATGAATGCGTCAAAGTGTCAAATAACAAAGGCAATAAATAAAGCATTTAAGCTTTATTGTTATAGTAGACGTTAATTGAGATTGCCTCCATAAAAATACCACATTTTAAAATATTAGTGTCATATTTCTCATCTTATGTAAATTATTAGCATAAATATCTGTATAATTCACTACATGATATGTTCATATAATATGAAAATTGTAAAAGTATTTGCAATCTACAAATAACCAAGTATTATGACTTTGACCTATTCAACTCAAAAATAAATTATTGGGTCTGAGAGGTTGCTCAGTAAGTGAATACATTTGTTGCTAGCTGAAAATGTGACAAGATAGGGCTCATTCAGCATAGCATTGCCACAGACAGGAAATGTGAATGAAATACTTGCAAAGTGTGTTCAACACCAATATTTCAGGAAAATGTCCTATATTATGATCAAGTAGGTTTCAAAGATGGAGGGTTGGTTCAACATAGGTGAATACATAAATATAATATGCCATATAAACAAACTGAAAGACAAAACTCTGGCTCAGAATTGTTCCTGTCTAAAAGAACTGCATGGATATAAATGGAGAAGAGACTGAGGGAAAGAAGATCCAGTGACAGGCCAAATTGAGATCCAGCTCAAGGGAAGGCTCCAAGACCTGACACTATTACTGATGCTGTGGTGTGCTTACAAATAGGAGCCTAGTGTGGCTTCCCTCTGAGAGGCCCAACAAGTAGCTGACTGAGACCAATGTAGATACTTACACCCAACAATTGGACTAAAGTTGGGTACCTCTGTGGCTGAATTTAAAAAAAGTTGGAAGAAGATGAGGAGAAGTGCAACCTCTTAGGAATACCAGCAGTCTCAACTAATCTCAAGCCCCTGATCTCTCAGACACTGAGCCACCAACTAGGCAGCATATGAGACCTGGTCCGATGTCCCCAACACATATACAGCAGATGACTGCCTGGTCTGGCCTCAGTGATAGAAGACAAGCCTAACTCTTGAGAGAATTGAGGCCCTAGAAAGTGGAGAAGCCAGGCAGAATAGGGACACCCTCTTGGAGACAGAAGGTAGGAGGAATGAGATGATGAACTGTGGGAGGACAAATGGAGATGGGAGTAATGTAAATAATAATAATAATAATAATAATAATAATAATAATAATAATAAAGGAGCCAAAAGTAAACTCTTACCAGGGTATAAAATGCATATGACTTAACAAAATATAAAACAGAGAATCTATTGCAAATATAAACCATGAGTTTGGTTTCATGTCATCTAGACATGGCTTCACTGTGTATATAGGTACCTGTTGGCTTTGTTGATGCTTCTATGGGTAGGTTCTGTTTTGGATTGCAAAACACAAAGTTGCTCTGAATTTTCTGAGACTCTAAAGTCAAAGATCAAGAAGGAAACAGAGTGAAGTCCTGGGCCAACACTCACTGGTTTGCAGGCAGCTAAGTTCTAACCCTGTTAGCTGCCGTCTGTGAAACTATTTCTCTTTTTCCTCTCTGTATCCTGATCTCGTTGTATTTAATTAGAATTCACATATAATCTTCATTTTCTTCAATCTCTGTCTCTCTCTCTCTCCTTCATCTACATCTCTCTGAATGTATGTGATATAGAATGAACAGTGTATATGTATATGTATATGATGTATATGGATATGGATATGGATATTGATATGGATATGATGTATATGTATATATACATGTATATATATATATATATATATATACATATATATATATATATATATGTTACATATTCTACAATATACATCCATTTATCTCCAGTTCCTGATCATAATGCTTTAGTCATTCATGAGCCTCATGCCCAGAAATTAATTTACTCTTTAAAGGCAAAGTTTTCAAATATAAAATTTTATTTGAAAATATAGAAACATGACAAGGAGCTCAACCTATTACACTAAGACAAAGTGACTCAAAACAACGTTATATTAATTCCTCAAATTTCAAGGCAAACGGTGAAAATCATGCAAATGAAAAAACAAGGAGATTATTTAAGTGGGATATAAATATTAACTATTATTTTTGGTTTTCTTAAATTTTAGAAAAATGGAAACTTTTTTCCATAATAATATTCATAGAGGTGGGCAAGTGAAGAGTTATACTTCCTGAAAACTGCATAAACAGAAAGTGGATCATCAAGTGTGTAGAGGCATGGGCTGTTACTCGTGTTTCTATCTTTATTCCACGAGTCTTAACACCTTTAAAAAGCCCACATAGCTTTAAAATTGAATGTTAAATTGTTTGTTGTGTGTTCAGTAAAGTAGTGGAAGAGAAAAGAAAGTGATAGGTGCCCTTCATTTTACCATCTTTCTCTGTGTCAGCTTTGCCTGTCTCCTTGTTTCCTTTGTTGATCAATCTTGTTTATACCACAGGCTCAATGCAAATGCTCTGCAGAAAGGTGGAGAAAGATGCAGAAAGACGGAGCAACATTTTAGTACCATAATTATTTTTTTGTATTCTCCCCATTACCTTTCATATTCTACTAAACTTGCAGACAGCCTCTGGTAAAGAAACTTTCAAATTGCCACACGTTAAATATTTTATATATAAATATGAAGATTTTTTTCCACATTGCAAATCTGGTCTTCATTGCTAAGGCAAACATATATTGAATATCTGTATGGTCTTAGTTAAAAATTATATTTGAAAATCATTTATAATCAACTTTTTGTTTTTAGAAAACAAACAGGAAAGACATTCATGTGATTCTCTACCAATATTTTTGCAATAGGTTCTGTCTAGAGAACACTGGGCTGTAATAAGAGGTTGCATGGAGAAATGATGAAGTAAAGACATTTATCTATTTTATCAACTTTCCTATTTTAGCCATTTTCACAGCTGGCTTTAACTTAGAAAATACCCCTTTAAAAAATTTCATTTCATACACAGAATAAAAAAAACCTGCATTGAAATATATGAATATGTATGTAATTACACTGAAAAAAAGTAGAACCAATCAAAATTTTAAACTTGAAGTATCCTTCCAGGAAACTCCAGAGTCTTAATGATGGGCTATAGCTTAATTTTCCCTTGAAAAGCAAATCAACCGAATGTGTGAAAGATTTATGTGGAACAAACTCCCATGTTTTTAAACTATTTCCATGGAACATTTTGGTGCCTTTTAACTTTTGACTTAACATAAAACTATAAATTATTCATACCATCGAGAGGTGTATAATTATCATCATAATATTCTCTAGGCAGAATGTCATTTCAGGTGAAAGGTAGGGACTTTTACAGAAGAATTTTTGTCACAGGACCTAACTGGATATTTTGCTTGTAAGTCCAAACTTTCGCCTACAGTGACACATCCTTTAGAGCTGGATGTACATAAGTTGAACATGTCATTCATCATCAAGATTCATACATCAATTACCACAAGAAGAATAATAGGAGAATGATGATATAAAATATATATGAAATAACCATTGTAGTTATGGTATTTGCAAGGATGTATAAATTTATTTTATATTTATATACCTACAAATATATACATGTTATAAGTATATTATATAAGTGAATGTGTGTGAAATAGAGTGACAGAAACCATTAAGGTTTTATTAAAACATTTTGTTGTTGTGTGTTTATCTGTGTGTGTGTGCATACATATGTGTGTGTGCGCGTGCTTACATGTGTGCATGCATACATGAAGCTCTCTGTGTAGGGAATAGTCATGCATTTGCAAGTTCATATGGAACCCAGAAACCATTGTTAGTTCACTAAGCTCCATTCACTAACTGCTTACATTTTATTATTATTTTTTTAAGGTTATGAGAAATTTGAACTACATGGCTGGTCAGTGAGGTTCAGGGATTCTCTTGCCTCTGCTTCTAAACACAAGTTTTCAAGTGAACACTTTTGTACCTAAATTTTACAAGGGTGGTGGGGATCTAACTCAATCTTCATTGAGTTACCTATTGAGTTACCTTCATTGAGTCATCTATTGGCCCTTCCTTCAAATGTCTATTCATGACAGTAATCAGCTTATTTCAATAAGACTTTATGGAGAGGAGATGATGTGATTCTCCTGGACCTGCCTTCCTGTCCCTTTGATTGTCCTCTTGTGTGTTCTATTGCTTACTTGTACATAATTTGATAATTTGTAATGATAATTGAGGCTTGCTTTGTTGCCTGTGCCCTGGACTGCTCACCACTGACCCTGCCTACTATAGGGGGCTGGAGATGAGGTGATGCAGAGTCAAAGACACAGACTACTGTAACAGCTGCAGCAAGCTCATCTGAACACTGCTTTAAGTGCCTATGATACCCTCAACTGGCGCCTATTGGTTCCAAGAAAACATTTCTTTTAAACAAAATTTCCCTATTAGCTGGCATTGTCAGTGTCTGCAATCCTTGATTTCTCCGGTAGTCCTCAATTAGGTCCTCCTGCAGGAGCTACTTTTGCAGCTCGAAAATTTACATAGAGGTTGCCCTACCATTCCTGCCACATTGCTCTGCTTCCACAAGATCATCTTGTAAAGTGTTTGACTGAACTCATAATGAATGTAGATTGGGAAGCTTAAACAGAAACAATCATATAGCTCAATCTTTTTATGTCTTTTCACATGTGAAACGCTATACGTAAGCATGGTTCTGTATTCCAGTTAAATTTTCTATATTTAGCTTTGCTCTGAACATTCTTCATGTTTTCATACAAGGTGGACAGTGTAACTTCCAGACTAGAGCAAACCTTTCTTTTTGCTGTATTCTTCTAGATAACAAGAGAAACCTACACATAACACTCCCTACCATTTTCCTCTCAAATTTGTTGGGTAGGGCTGTAAAAACTGACTATACTGATTGGCCAGGATCAATCAGAATTTTTCTCTACAGCACGATACAAATATGTTTTACTTTGATCAGTTCATCAAAATTTCAAATATTTTTCGATGTAGCAAATTTTTCTCTAGTTGGTAGGTAGCATAAAATGTCAGCAATAAGATGTCATTTAAATCTGTCTGTACTAGTGTAGAAGTAGTTCAATACCAGAGTCTGGGCTAATCAAATAACATTTTTTTCCATTTTTAACTCACCGTGTTACATTCCAGAAGACAGAAATAAGAGAACAACATTCACTATAGAGAAAGATATACAAAAGAATTGAAACAGATTACTTATACATAGGAAATCACAACAATGAAATCATTCGAGTAATTTCTACAGGAACAATGTATCCCCACCCACTCCTTACAGCTTTTCAAATTTATTTCTTTTGTCTAATAATGCACAAACAACAATCCACAAACAAGAAACAGCCATGAGAACAGCATAAAACAAAGAATGTTGGAGGTGTCACGGGGAAGAAATGAGAATAGAGTTAAATTGACCAAAATCTGTAACTTCAAATGTCTCTTCTCTTGAGAAGCTGCAGAGAAGTACATAATTAGGGAAGGTTTGTTAATTATCCAGCTTGGAAAGAAAAGTGTATAACAAGGAAGAAGATGTAGGCATCAGAAGCAATCCATACAGTGTTTTACAGAGATATAAATTGCACCTAACAAAAGAAAGAGTACAGCCTCTTTCAGAAAACAAAAAATCCTTTCCTGTCTCCTGTCAAAGGAAAAAGAAATATACTGAGCTGAAACTATGCAGTTTGTAAAATAAGCTTTGCTTTATCTGAGTTGCATCAAAGTGGTTTTCTGTATCCCTTAAGATACCTGTTCATCCAAGGGAATATATAAAATACTCTCTGATGTACACATTAAGCTGTTCTCTAACCCAAATATCTATTAATTTCTAAAGTAATATCAAGGTATAACTTAGTTCCCAGATAGAATTTAAGACCCAGGGTTTGTACATATTCCCTCCCTAAAAATTAGTATTTGTAAATCTGGTATAGATAAAAATTGTCAGGCATTCCATGAGGAAATTTATTAATTGTGTAGCAAAGTATTTGACACCTTTACTGTTTCTTAAATTCCCATTTGTGTTAAGTTCATAAAAAAATTTCAAACAGATGTTTCCCAAACAATAACCTTATAGAAATGACCCAAATCATCACTTACTTCTAAAAAATTATATACCCTTGTGATGTTTTCATACCTCTTTTTCTCTGCTATTAGTAGATGCTAGGCAATACAACAATTTGACTTGCATTTTTTTCAGTGATATTTTAGAGAATAAATTAAGTTATATTTTAGAGGAAAAAGCAAATTTGGGAGACATGGCAGATATTAATTCCTTACATATGTAATGCATGTTTAGCAACAAATAACGTTCACAAATAAGAACCAATCACAGTGAGTTTCAAAATGATGTGACATGTGCTGTAATAAATTTAACAATAAATCTAGAAACTAGTCATTTCATTTTATATGGTAACTCTCATTGGAAATCTTCAACAATGTCCCAAATGCCAACAAATATTATACTTTGACAAATTTTTGATTTTAACTAATCTACTTATCTGCAAAGAATCATAATATGTAACCAAAATAGGACATGGTTTTGTAAGTTCCCTCACCAGCAGTGTCATTTCTCTTATTGACAACTCTATGGGATTTGTTTTTTTTTTCCTTTCCTTTTTCTTTTTCCTTTGTATTTATACACTTTACATCCAAATCAGTGCATGTCTTTTTCGGTCTATGTTACTTCACTCAGGAATATATTGTCAAGTTCTATCCATTTGCCTACAAAATTCATGATGTCTTTGTTTTTAATAGCTGAATAGTATTCCATTGTATAAATGTACCACATTTTTTTTATCCACTCTTTAGTTGAGGGACATGAGGGTTGTTTCCAGTTCTGGCTATTACGAATAAAGCTGCTATGAACATAGTTGAGCATGTGCTCCAGTGGTATAGTGGAGCATCTTTTGAGGATATGCCCAGATATGGTTTAGCTGGGTCTTGAGGTAGATTTTTTCAGTATTCTAGGAATCTGCTGAATTTATTTCCAAAGAGGCTGTACAAGTTTGCACTCCAGACAGCAAGGGAGGAGTGCTCCCTTGCTTCATAGCCAGGATGATATTCTGCTCAGAGCAGCTGGCAGTGCCCAGTGTACTCAGTGGGCCGGAAAGATGGGTGTGTGTGAAAATGGAATCTTACCTGTATGGTTCAAAATCAGCAGATCTGATGACAGTGGGCAGAGTGGTGGCAGGTCTGTGCACCATGGGAGCTTAACACTTTCAATTCATGGCTCTTTCTGACCATGACATTACTCCTTATTCTTATGAGGTATATTTTTTTCTCATATTGCAGGCATAGGGCTTGCCATCATTGCAAGTGGAAATAAGGGTATTTACATGTGGAAAAGAAAATAAAGTGAAACTGCCAATCTGAGATTAATGCTCAATTAAAAGTCTATAAAGTATAACATGATGACTTTTAGGTATCACTCATTTTATTTAATGTGAGATGCCATACTATATTAACATTTGATAATTCATTGACATGCCTCTAAACTGAAGGCAATCAACATTGACAATGCTCTTGAAGACCCTTGTATTTGGGCCTATAAAATCTTAATCATATCCAAATGCCTATATTTAGATATATTTTATTTTATTTTACCATGTTTATACTTTTCATGTGTTTGTGTAAAATTATGAACATTTAAATTTAATTTGAATTTCCTATTTCAAATTTCTCATAGATAAAATCATGTAATTATTTTTGCTTGAAGATATTACACAAAATACAGTAACACTCCAATTTATTTTCTATTTCGTAATATATTTCTTACAATTAGTATGCTAAAGTACATATTCTGACTCTGGGAATTAGTACCTACATCTCTTTATCATAGACAAATGACATTTCCAATGAATATATTTCATTTAAATTATTAAATATTGCCAGGAAAATTCATCCTACTTAAAAAAAAAAAAAGATGGTAAATCTTTGCCAAGAAAGCTATTTCTTAGTGAAAAGTAAAGTAGTGGAAAAACTTGTATTTAAAAAAAAAAGCAGGAATAAAATACATTCTACTTGTTTAATAGTCACCAGTTTAGGACAGTATAGGCTGGTTGCTAAAATATCTCAAGATTCTATCTCAAATGACCCTAGTTTCAGTGATTCTTATTTCTTATTTAATTACAAGGTAAATGTTTGCATATAATGCTCAAAAGTAACCCCAGTTTCTTCTGCTTCCTATGTCTTCTCTCTAAAATACTTATTTTAAAATCCTAACCTTCTGCTGATTGATGTTATCCACAATGGATATTCTGCTCCCATTTTGTACACAGTATTTTTGTCAGTGACTGGTCCCCAGACTACCATTTTCAGGCCTGCACTCATATCTGATTTAATTTGTTGACCTTGAAGTTTGGTGATGATTTTCTTGGGTAGCTAAGAAAACTTCAGCCTAGAAGTTCATATTCTGAGAAAAGTTATTGTGGAATGATCATTCTCAGTTTGCAGACTGAGGGTCATTTACAGGACCATGACCTTGACAAATGTCTATAAGTCAAAGAATGTCTCACCATAAACGATTTGGGGTGACAGGTCTATAACACATTGCACACACAGTTTGGATTCCCAGTGAGGCTGTGCTGGCATACATGTCTTGCCTCACATGAGCAATATCAGGAAAATAACTGTTAGAGGAAAAAAAATCTTTCTGATATAGAACATGCACTTACTCATAGTGAAATAAATTGAAATCATTGATATATTTCTAATAATTTGAATAATAGTCCTTATTGTGCACCATAATAATCACTCATTAGAACTTGTTATACTGTAAATTATCATTTTCTGCTTGTTTGCTTCCATTTTATTAGTTTACAGTTTCATATTTATTTACAGTAATATTTATTTATGTAACATTAATAGATATCATAGTCCTAGACTTTGGAAATTTGGTCTAATGCTAGACTTTGACTTTTAACAATAAATTGAATCCAAATATGCTTACTCTGACTCCAGTGAACATTCTAAATAAAGAAGAAAACAGAGTTGACTTTTCTGCTCTCTGTAGTATGGATCTTGTTCTCTTCACTCCAGCATGTCTGCTCTGGTGAGACTTTTTCCTTCTCAAATTCACACCTTTTCCTCTTAATCTGGTGTCATTTAAGTAGATACATTACAATTCAAAAATAAAAAAATAACATCTCAAGAAGCAAGTTTTATGAAATGTATCCATTAACAGTATATGTAATACATAATACCATTTAAAATATGATTATCATGTGACTAATAATTGAGTCATAGGTATTTGTGTTGCTAACACCATTGCATGTGATAGGAACAGTAAATGCCAACTGTACATTTTAAAGACAAAGACACAGGAAGTTTCAACTGAATTTCCAAACCCTGTAACGTGACCCTGAACTGGAAATAAGGACACATTTTTTTCTCATTTAGATATTCCTGGAGACTTAGTTTTTCTTTAAGGAAATATAGCCATTGAGAATAGAACCTTTGACTACGGCTTTAATTAGGTTGACAAAACAGGATTCATTATCAGGCTGTTCATAGGTTCAAAACTGCTGGCCCACACTGAGAATGTTCAAAATATAACTAAGATGATTCTTGTGAAACCTTTCTTCTACGATGGCCTCTGGCAAACATTCTGACATTTTATTTCATAGAAACTAAGTAAAAGTTAAAAAACTTTTATTTTAAGCACTTCAATATTCCTTTTACTTTATTAAAAATAGCATTGCTGCAACTATATCAGAAATAATTTTATAGATGAAAATAACTTGTTGGAGATCACAATTAAAACTGTGGAAGGAAAATACTTATAAAGCATATTGAAACAAGAGATTATTTAAATATTTCATCATTTTTGCTTTTACTAATGATAAAATATGAGTGACATAGAATTTTCTAACTTCCTCAAAATTTATGCATGTGTCCATTATTCATTTAAACAAACATGCCCAATGTGATGTAGTTGGTGACACAGAAGAATAGTTACATTCTGGAACTACAGTGCAGTGTGGCCTCAATGTATGAAATAAGTTCATGCATATTTTGAATCAGCATAAGAACTTCCATCATTAACCCCAAGAGAATAACATAAATAAAAGAATAAACTTGTATGTGATGTGGTCAAAGCAATGTAGCTTTTTGAATGTCAATAAGTAACTACTATTTCTTATGGTTAAAAAATAAGATTCTAAAAAAGGAAAATGAAATATTTTAACAATTAGTTGGAGGTAGTACAGTGAAGAACAGTTTATGCACTTCCTGCCAGAGTTGGGATCCTAGGTTTACAATGCCATTTCCAAACAGCAGTCTACCAGTTACTTATATTTAAAGCTAATAATTCCAATAACACACATTTTTTTATTATACAGAAAGTAAAGCCAATGATAACACTTAACTTGAAAATAGATACAGACATGAAATAAAAGACACTTTAAGTGGGAAGCACTCTGTAGGTTTTAGATAATGTTTTGATAGTTCTTTATGTCATTATAACTGCTCTGGGAACAATGTAGTTTTGAAATAAGAGTGTAATAAGATCAAAATAAAAGCAATACTCTTATGGCTCTGATAAATCACAGATCTATATACTCCGCAAATGAATTTGCAATTACCAGAAGCCAAGGTGCTATTAGGGTTGCTAACATCATTAGATGTTTCACATATGAAATAATGTGATTTTTTAACTTTTGCTGAGTTTATTCGCTTTTTGGTTTTTCTTCATTTTGCATTCTCCTTTTCTTTTATATACACAGAGGAAGATTGAAGTGAAAATTTTGGGGATCTTTTGGAGATTTAGTTGTGATATATATATATATATATATATATATATATATATATATATATATATACATACATATATATATATATTGATATTTTCACTGAAGCAGACACATGGGATGATATATTATTGAGAATAGAACCATAGTGTTTCTTAGAAGCTGATTTGAAAAGAGACATGTGATATTTTGTTACAGCTGAGACTTAAGAGAACACGTGATGTTTGGAAAGGATATGAATGAAACCCAATAGACAGCAGAGGATGCTGTGTGGTATTGGATCCCCTTGTCACTCCTTCTGGGTCTTTGTTGGGCTTTACTAATGCTGCTCTTCCCTGACTAATACCTGTGTGGTATTGGTTTGCCTTGTCAATTTTTTGGTGATCATCAGTTTTCATTATTTGGTAGAGAGAAATGCACAAAAAAAAACTTTTGGTGGTATTTGGCTGTGTGTGTGTGTGTGTGTGTGTGTGTGTGTGTGTGTGTGTGTGTGT
>JANHMN010000014.1:56163171-56179027 GCA_030674055.1 Rhabdomys pumilio
GTGTGTGTGTGTGTGTGTGTGTGTGTGTGTGTGTGTGTGTGTGTGTGGCTTTTGCCAATTCTTGTCAATTGACAGAGCCTTGTCCTTTCTTCCGGATGAAACTGCCAGTTGCTGATTTGGAATGGTGTTTGCAAGTGGATCAAGGCGGTGCTGCTGATTTATGTGAACTGACCTGCTGATATCCTGGGATGTAAACTTGATTTGCTCCAAAGAACTTTTTATAAAACAGGTCCACATCCTTTTTTTACCCCATTAACCTTTTCTTTTCACTACCTCTGGTAGGTGGTGGCCTAGAATGGCAGTTAAATCATTTAAGTACACTTATTAAAGTCGATTTTTAAAAATTTAAGCCTATAGAAGACAACAGAAAACAGGTCCTACAGACTCCATGAACCAAGAAATCTCTTCAGATACTATGCTTGTACCTTCTCTTTTCACTTTATAATTGTTTCTATCTTGATGCAAATTCACTTCTACTTAATGTTGTCTCTATTTAACTGTTATCAAAAGACACAGACAGGCAATTCTGGTGACATTTCTGTAATAGAGCTCATGCTGTACCTTACAGCGACAAGCTTGAGCTTAGATTTTCCACTCCCATGTGTTTAGTCCTGGACACAGGTACATTATGAGCAATTGTTATTGCACTCAATAGGTGATCACAGACAGATTTGAGGGGCAAGAGGCAGTAGTGAAGCAGATACACTCATATATGAAGCTCTCAAAAAAATTCAAAAGACATAAAATTAAAAAGCATGTCTGTAATTTTTAACATTTAAAAATGGCCTTTAGAAAGTTACTATTGCAAGAGTTTATTCTTCCAAAAAGAGCCTTTCATAGTTACATGGTCCATAAAAACGGCTGATGAGATTGGGCTTGAATTTTGAGGGTAAGCCACCTGCCATGACATTTTATGGTCACATATGGTCTTTGCAACTTAAAATAAAGCTATATTTCATTTTCTTTTTTTTCTCTTCTGGAATTATTCTTTGAACACCTGTGGGGAATATGGAGATTTAATAACAAACAAGCAACTTAAAAATAACTGTCAGCTAAATGTTTTTTAACGTCTTGGATAAAATGTATTTCTTCATAGTATGATTTATATTTGTACCACCAAGAATAATAGCTACAATTAAGGTGTTTGAAAATTATTGTGCAAAAATTTGCTTCATGCTTTTACCTTACACTTCAAACTAAGAGCAGCTTTAATTACTGTTGAGTTACAAAATTCTGAGTAATATTTCTGAGGCAAATGAAGAAATGACCTTAACTGTGTAACTGTGTCTGATATGGCTGTAATTTTGTCAAGGAAGACATACAGGTAAGCAAATGAGTTTAAAATATTAATTTTTCAGTTTGATATATGAGCCCCCTATTTATATCTTCCTCCTCCTCTAACTCTTCTTTGCTCCCCAAATCCTTTTCAAATTTGTGGTCTGTCTATCTTTAATTATTATTGACATATATATCATATATATCATATATATTATATATCACATATGTACACATATATATGTGTGTGTGTAATATCATATATATATTATTAATAAATAAATTCAACTTACTGAATCCATTTAGCTTGGTTAATTTTTGAGTTTTTGTTTTATTTAACACTTGTATTAAAAATAAATTTTTCTCTCATACAATACATACTAACCACAGTTTTTCTCTCCTGTACTGTTCCTTCCTTTCCCTTGCTTTTTCTCTTCCCCAGATCCTCTCCTCTTTTGCTCTTAATAAAGGAGTAGGCTTTTCAAAAGACAATAGCCAAAGCACACCAAAATAAGATATGACAAGACAAGGCAAACCCACTCATATTAAGGTTCCAAAAGGCAACACAATAGAAAGTAAAGAGTTCCAAGGGAGGCAAAAGAGTCAAAGAAAAATCTATTCCCACTGTTAGGAGTCCCATAAAAACACCAACATAACAATGGTAACAAATGCAAAGACGTGGTGCAAACCCATGTAGGCCTGATGCTTGTAACTTGAGTCTCTGAGCCCATGTGAGCTCTGTTTAGTTGGTTCAGTGAGTGTGCACCATGTTCTTCAGGTTCCTTATATCCCCTATTACTCCTCCAATGATTCCTCCAACTCTTCTCTTGGTTCTCTGAGCCCCAGGGGTTGGAACTAATGAAGGCCTCCAATGTAGACTCTCTCTGATTAATATCTTTCTGTGTCTCTGAAGACGCTCCAATCTACTGCAGAGAAATTCTCTCTGATGACAACCACAGGAGGCACCAATCTATAAATACACCAGAATATCGTTAACGATTATTTCATTATTTTTGGGGGGCATTAGTACATATTTTATTTATTTATTTTTCCAACATAATACTTTTATGGATTATTTAGAAATTTTGTATCATGAAACCTATTCCACTCACTTTCCAGTCTTTCTAGGGTTGCCCTCACCTCCTTGTGACTTTCCCCCAAATAAAAGGACTAGGAGAAGGAGGAGGGATAGGAAGATAAGGGGGAAAGGGAAGGGGAAGAAGAAGACGAGGAGGAGGAAGAGGAAGAGGAAGAGGAAGAGGAAGAGGAAGAGGAAGAGGAAGAGGAAGAAGAAGTTCAAATTGTTTTGCACACATATTCACTAGAGCATGGTCAATTTTTCAGGAACCATATGCTGAACCCCCATCCCCACCAGAAACCAACATTTTGGGAAGCGACATTTAAAAATGCTTATCACAAATTAGAAGAATTTTCATCAATTTTTTTCTGTCTAGGCTGTTACGTTTTTAGAGGTATATCCTAATTTTCTGACAAACAATTGAGACCCATTGTTTAAATGTTTTCTTAGTCTTTGTTTCCAATATTTGGCCATTTTTAACCAAAGTGCCATTTAAATGATGATTGCTTTGATTAATAATTATTATTTCTTGAATGATTATAGTTGTATTCTGTATTAACTGTCCTTGTTCTATGAGTTGGTAAGTCTGAGTATATAATAGGTAAAGTAAATACTTTTTTCTTCAGATGACAATTCATAGTTCCTTTTAATCTAGAATGTTGTATTTTCTACTATACCCCCTGTTAGAAAGGTATTCTAATAATTTTAATTTTATGATGATCTACAAGGACTACAAGAAAAAACAGATTACAAAGAGCCAAAATAATTTATACATATATATATATATATATATATATATATATATATATATATATATATGTGTGTGTGTGTGTATGTATACATATATATATTCACTAAACAAATATATGAATTAAAATCTAAGAAAAAACAAATGTGTGTAATCTAGAATCCATACTAGCCTGAGTAGTTTGTGTCCAGCTTATTGTGAAGCCTAAAGCAATGAACTAAAGTTGTGATAAATAGTATGTGAAGCCACAATATACAGAATCATCAGTTGCAAATATATATTTTACAATATTCTGCTTTGCAGTAATGTTGATAGACAAATTCTAGAATTTAGCAAATGGTAAATGTTACCTGTAAAAATCACTAGTTTCAAATAAATGAAAATGTAGTAATGCATTATAAGCTGTTGTAGTCTGAGTATTTAATCAAAGAAAGAAAACTTCCAGACCCAATTGCAAAATATAGTTCTTTTTTATTTCTTACAATAGCATAAAAGGTGTTTGGAAGCATTATTTTGGACTTAAATAGACACAAAGGCTAACTTTTGCACAACATATTTCTGACTGTATGTTTTACATGAAGTCACTTGGCTTTTCTATATTTTAAAGAACAGTGCTGCACACCTTTAGGGTCTTTCATTACTAATATCTGTGCATTTTTAATTATTAATTCACTAGAATTTTGATCTAAGAATTCTCAATTTGGTTAACTTCAAAGTTTACCTCACTACAGCATGAATTAATTAAAATTGAGCAGTTTGTTCTCAAAGGCAAATATCTTTAAAAATACATGAATGCTAGGGGGGAAAAAGAGAAAATTCCTTTGAATGTCTTAAATTTCCTAATCATCAAGGCATATTTTGAAAAAATCTAAACATATATGTCCAGTGTATATTTATGAAATAGCCCTGATAGTTTATTAACACTTCAGACTTAAGCAGTTGATACAGTTCCATTAGATTTTGCAAGATAAAGCAACACAAATGCAGATATGGGCGTTGAGGATTTAGCTCAGTGGTTAAGCACTTGCCTAGCAAGTGCAAGGCCTTGGATTCAGTCCTCTGCTCTGGAAAAAAGAAAGAAAGAAAGAAAGAAAGAAAGAAAGAAAGAAAGAAAGAAAGAAAGAAAGAAAGAAAGAAAGAAAGAAAAAGACAAATGCAGATGTGTTATTTTTCATCAAAATATTCATCATTCCATTTTACCAATGAAAACTCTGAAGTCAGATGCTGGGGTGAAAGCCTGCTCTCACACACAGGCAGAAAAAGCATCCAGCATACCTTTCTTCTTAGCTGACATACCAAAGGGGACAGAAAGTCCTCCTTCTTCATGTAATCTCAAAAAACCTCTCACATTGAAAGTCTTTCAATTCTACTTCCTCTTTGTCTCTCTATCCTCTTGGTTTCCTCTTCCTCTCTGTCTTTTTGTTATGAGCACTCCTAGTCAACAACCCTTGAGCTATGGTTGACTTTGTTTAATCCTTTTTACAATGAACAGAAAGTTTTTGATTAAAGATGTGTGCTAAGGCTGAGCCACTTCACCATTAGAAACAGTTTTTTTTTCAGTAAATAACACAATCTCCAGTGTCACAGTTTGATCAACTACTCTGCAACACAGGAATGTGGTAGTAGTTTTTACATCACTAGAATGATGACTAACATGATTTTAACATTTTTCAAAAAGTTTGAGTCTGCAGAAATAAATTGTTTCCACCAGAATTATTTCAAGTTAAGCTCAGACACTATAGAAAATGGGGCTATAAACACTCTATGTTACAGGAAAAATTTTTTTCATTTTTTATTTTCAGCATGTCTTCTTTTACTTTGGACATTTATAAAATCATTGAAAATCCATTCACTCTGCTGGCCCTTATCACATGAGTTTTAAATTTTACTTTATTTTTCATTCATTCAGTTTATATTCCTGTCACTGCCCCTCATCATCCCCTCCTACAATTCTTCCCCTAAACCCCCCTTTCCCTTCTCCTCTGAGAGGGCATCACACAAATTTTACTTAATAAAATTTCATCAAAGTTTATTTTCAAAGTTACTTCACACTTTTGTGAGCTAGATTTGTAGAAAGACATGGACTAGTTCAATCATAAGACTGCAGAGTAATGACAATGTTAATGTTGGGGTCCAAGTGTCATCTCCCAAAGCACACAAACACTGATCTCAGTCAGACAAAGATAGTTTATTGAGCATTTGTACTAAGATTGGTCAATCTGAGCCACAGTCCAGACTCAAGAGCTGACTGAGACCACGACCCAGAATCCTACAGAGATTTTGAGCCTGAAATCCATAAACATCTGTGCCAAGTTTTTTCACCAGTAAGGATTTAAGAATAGGGTACTGACTTAGGAACACATCTTTGTTGTACATTTATCCAGTCATCATTTGTTGGGATATTTAACTGTGGCAGGGGACTTGTTTTGTCTAACATTCATGTCTTTTCTTGCTAAATAGGACTAATTTCCACATATCTGACTCTTTCTGTCAAAAAGGATGTCAATTCCCAGGGACTTTCTGGGAACTTAAAAGTTATATTCAACCTCTACTCAAAATGGAAGTTTTATACCAAATGGCTTCTTATATTGTTTGTAGGTACCTTTCTTTTGTTGAGGTCCATCCAAGAGGCAGCTAATTGTGGCTAGCTATACAAAGCAGTTCTAACTGAATTGTATTGTGACTGGTTTCCAAGGATACCAAAGCATAAAACATAATAGAATACGCAATCAACTTGGGCATGAGAAAGTTTCCTAGTAACAGTAGTAAGAACATATGAGAACATAACAGAAATAACAGCATAAAATAGCTTGCTAAACAGGAAGAAATTTTCCAGGCATTAGCAGTTAAACAAAAAGACATATGTAACTACTCTGAGATGAACAAAGTATAGTGGAACAAAGTAGTTGTTTTGTGTGTGCAGTTTCATACAGACAGACTCAGACTGGGAAACAAACTAAAGATTGTGAAAATCAAAAATGTATCAAACCAATGTCTTCTGAGACTTTAGAATGAGTGTAAGGCAGGAACAAAAAAACCTGAAGGGGACACTGTGTAAATGATATAGACAACAATAACACAGCTTACCTGTTTGTAAACATCAAGAATTTACAGAAACATCATAGACAATGATAGTATGGTTCTCCTATCATTCTACAGTATAATATCATTTCAAGTGCATCCTGAGCTAGACAACTTTATGTGATGGATTAGTCTTCTCCTTTTAATAAATTTAGAGGTGACATTGAAAGTTAGTTAAATAGATCACCAATCTTTGGATCAATATAGCCACTCATAGGTAGCAGAAAATTATTTTAGTGGGAAGCAAAATTGTCACAGTTTAAATTTATTTTGCTTTTACTTAAAAGAATCCTTTTATTGAGAAAAATAAATCAAAATTAATAGAAAATACTTTGGCACATAAAACAGGGCCTATAAGAATAATATAAGTAAAATCCATTTTGCATTAAAAATAATTTTTCATACAATATATTTTATTATGCTTTTCACTTCCCCTACACACACAAAAAAATAGGACAAAATAACCAAACAGAAAAGAAAATTCAAAGGAGCACATATAGAAAGAGAGGCACACATGTTCACCCACACAGAAATGTCAAAAAGAAACCCCACAGAACCAAAAATCGTAATATATATGCAAAGGACCTGTATCAAGCTTAATAAACGTTCCTTCTGTTAGAGATTATAATAAAGTAAATGTGTTAGATATGTAGTTTTAGTGTATATTTAACATAAAATTATTATAAAATTTTAGCAGCAAAGTTAGGCTACAATACTCTCAAACTTTCTGTTTGTAGCACATTTTGGTTTTATTTTTGTATTTATTTTCTTCTGGCTTTTAAAAACATTGTATGTATATGTAGTCCAAAATTGCCTGATAGTCACTGTATACTACAATCTGGCTTCAGCCTTGAATCAACTTGCATCAATGTCCCACTTTTAAGATCAAAAGTGTGTGAAACCATAGATCACTTTGAATTTGCTATAAATTAAACTTAAGTTTGGGTTGATGTTTGATTTGTATGCTGCTTAATGAGACAAGACTGGTCATAGCAATCTGGGAAATTTTACAAAATGTCCAATTAAGCATATATATTGGTAGTTAGAAAAATATATTTGCAGTTAAATAAGTGTAGTAACAATGTCAAAATGTTTGATGTGTATTTTGCATAATAACCATATCACAAAGAAACTACATCTCAGTACCATATTAATGCATAATATTCTATGTTGGTTAAGGTATTTGGAATACTCAAAAGTAAGAAAGACTGAATGAAAGAATATATTTATATTTCTGCACTCAGTACTAGGCATGTACTAAAGTATAACAAAGATTAAAATCATTCCTTCTAATCACATACACAAAAAAGCAGGTAAATCATTGTTTACTTTGTCTTAAAAATGATAACAATTTTTACTTTCAATTATTTCAAAGTCCTGAAAAATAATTTCCAAGATCCCAAATTAAAAGATAAAAATGATTGTCATATTCTGAATATATTTGTCACTGCTTAGATTTTTTTGTAATAAATTTAGTTTTCAGTATATGCACACATACACACATTCATGCACACACATACACACACATTCATGCACCAACACACACACACACACACACACACACACACACACACAAACACAGAGTCTTGATATATATATATATATATATATATATATATATATATATATGGTATATGGTATATGGTAAATATACAAATATTGCTAATTATTTTATAGCAAAGCAGACAACAAAAATATGGGACAAATAAAAATGCATAATTATTTTCTGGTAATAAGATACTTTTTTAATTTAATTTTATGTTAGAGGCTATTCAAAATTTACATAATTTTTACTTCTGAAATGATAGCTCATTGACTAAATATAATGTCATGGACTATTTTTATTTTATTTTGTACAGATTAAAGTTTAAGGAGTAGACCCCACTTAAATACTAGGGCATGATAGCATTACAATTATGACAATTCTGTCACAATAATTTTCTTTTAAAAGCACAATTGGAAGACTGGAAATGGCATTGAGAGGGAATAAACAATTTGTGCTATTCAATGACATATGCATTGTAAGGATATATGTTTTTGAAAAACCAAAGACCAATGTCTATGAATATGTGCCGATATTAATATTTGTTACTTTGCACTATTTATGAGGAGATTTTAGTTTTAATGAGTCTCCTGGTAAAAATTAGAAAGTGTTTCCTAACCCGAAAATGATACAGAAGTTAGAGATCAGAGAACTTGTCTTGAGAGCTGACATTGCAACATCATGAGATTCCTTCAGGCCCTGGCACTGAATCCAGGTATCTTCAAGAAGCAGTAAACCCTGTAATCTGTCTCAGGACACTATGTGAACGCACTTTCAAAAAATGTACCAAAGAAACCAGAGATAGTGAAACTCAATTCCTTTGGAGCTGCCTGCACTTTTATGTATCACCTGCTGGTGCTTTATTCCAAGTAATCAAAATTCCTGAGAGAGCCTATTAATGAATATTGTTCTACCTCTGCAGAGAAATGGTCCAACTTGAATGGTGACTTTTTGAATGAAATATTGTTTTTTACCTATCATGTACTGGTCTAGAAATAAATCCAGTATTGGAAATAACAATCTCTTTTGGAAGGCTGGTTCTGGACATTTTCAGAAACATATTTGAAAGTTAGCTGTAGTTCTCCATGTTGTTATGTTAGCAAGAGATAAAGGTGGGGGCAGGATCTGAATTTCAAACAAGTGTTAGTACATATATTAAGGCTCTTTTAATTGTCAAGTTGAGATTACTTTTTTTTTTCTTCTACAGTATTTAATGTAAGTTGAATTGATTGTACACTTTCTAATTATGTTAGTGTATTGAAACCTGGCATGTCTTTTATGGAGATCTATCAACCAGCATTTGTTTTATTGCCCTGAGTATCACAACCTTGGTCTTCTGAAAAGAAGCTTTTAAGTACTGCAAGAAGTGATCCAGGATTTAAACAGAAGAAAGAGGGTAGTGGGCTTGATTATTGCTGGTATAACAACTTTAATGACATTAATTGATATCACCACTGCTTCTGCAATTGCTTTGACACAAGAAGTTAAGAACACTAATTTGTTAATCATTTAGCAGTAAATGTTACTAATGTTTTGAATATACAATAGGATTTAGATAGGTATTTGGAACAAAAGATTGATGCTCTTTATCCTATGCAAATTATTTTTTAAAGAAAAGGTTCAGAGTTTAAGAGTAAGGAGCCATTTCTAGTGTCATGCCAAATATCATTGGATTCATATTAGTTCTAAAATTTACAGTGATAGTCATTACAATTAAAAAAAAGTTTAAAGACACTTGCAATGTATTTGGCATAATTCTAACACCTCTCTGAATGTTTTAAATTTGCAAAGTCAGCTAATGAATTTAAAGAATGTTGCTCTGCTGAGTGTTGATGCATCAGATACTGCTGATAACATTACTCTTCTCCTGATGCCAGTATTTCAATTTTGGTCAAGTTTCAAAAATGGCATATATAGCTTGATCATGATAGCCCTTTTTTGTCTGGGACTATTTTTATTCCTGCCCATCATGTTAAAGATTTTTATTAACAACATCAACCTATTGACATCCAAAGTACATGACTTAAAGCTAAAAATGGACTCCCAGACAGAGTTTTTAATTCAACAACTTGGCAAATCAAGGACTTTAAGATTCTGCACAGAGCCTTAACAACCTAAGACATAAGTGTATTGCTTTTGAGAATGCACATTTCATGATGGGTAACGAAGGCATTCTTGGCAGAATGACCTAAGATAGGCTCAGTCTTATTTATGAAATAAAAAACGGGGAGAACTAGAGAGATTTTGGGGCTACTCGGCAAGAATCTTGTGTTTATTATCTTGCTTGTTCATTGACTATTTCCATCTATTGTATTGCTAGTTCCTCAACCTGGAACTGACCTTAATACCTGCATGTAATTAAAATGGTATAAAAGCAAAAAGGAGAAGGGGGAATTGGATGGGGGATTCTAGGGAGGGGAAATCAGGAAAGGGGATGACATCTGAAATATAAAATAAATAAAATATCCAATAAAAAAATTAAAAAGAAAAAATACTTTAATAAAGAATCTGAGAAAGCAGAACATGAAATAAGGCAACATGATCAATTGTGTGTGTGTGTGTGTGTGTGTGTGTGTGTGTGTGTGTGTGTTTGTGTATAAGGGAAGGAAGAGGACAATAGATATGTGAGAAAGAAAGATTTTAAAAAGGAGGAAAGAGGGTAGGTAAGCTTCCAACTAGTGAAAGAGAGCAAGGAACTTTCTGCTCTTGGAAGGCAAAATCTGCTGCAAATGTGGTTTAAGGGGGCCAGAGTCCATGCCAAGCTAGTAAGCAAACTTAGTGGTGCTGTTTACATGGTTCGTGTTGAGGTTTGGTCTGTTGCTATGTATTGTTTTTATGATGCTAAATTCTGTACTGGAACATCTAGGTCACCAAGTGAATTCTCAGGTTTACAAGCTTCTGTTGTGCAAAATTGGTTCATTAGTTTAATACTATTGATTAAATGAAATTGGCAAGTGCAATTACTGGAGGAATTAGAGGTAGGTGGGTTCAGAGATATCTGGTGGGAAAAGGAGAAGACAGGGGAGTGAGAAGAGGCAAAGAGAAGAAGGAGACAGAATGAGAGGAGATGAAGGGAGATGGACCATGAACAAGTGGCCAGGAGAAACAGTAAGTACCTGGGGTACACCACTGGGGAGGCAGCCAGGCTAATAGTTAGAAGAATAGATTAGGGGTTGCCTGCTAGTAATTGTCACAGCCTAATAAATTTAAAAAATAAGAAAATATAATGGAAGATCTGAAGAAATGACTCAGCTGGTAAGCTGTAAACCACTTGACATACAAATGTAGGGTAAGAGCTCAGATTCCCAGCACAGAGATCTGAGGTACTTATGGCGGGTTGCCTGGAATCAAAGAGCTTGGAAAACAGAAAAGATACCCTGACTCAAGGTGGATAGTTGGACTAGATCAGTCAATTAGCTCTGGGCTCAAATAAGAGACTCTCCCTCAAAATGTAACTTTGAGAGATTGAGAAAGAACCTAAAAGACAGCTTTTGGCAGCCACATGTATGTTTACACACACGCACAGGTATATACATATGCAAACACTCATTCCCACCCCTTCACACACACACACACACACACACACACACACACACACACACACACTTGAGAGATGGTGTGAATAGCTAAAATATGAGCACATGAAGCCTTGAGAATGAAAATGGAGGCCTTGAGAATAGGAAGGAGGATTAGAAGAGAAAAAAGAGAAGAAGGAAATCAGGATACAATAATGGAAGCTGAAAGAGGAGGACATGACTAACACTGAACCTCTGAGATATTTGAACTTGATTGAACAGAAGCATTGGAAAAGACTAGATGTTAAGGTCTATTATTTGGAGATCAATGTGAAATATGCTGTTGGGGATTATAATTCTATGCCCTGTAATTTGAGGGTATTTGGGTAATTGAGAAGGAGGATCATGGGTTCCTGGTCCTTTATACAGAGAAACTGCTCTGCAATAAAATTGAAATAAAATGATGGCAATGTGACTCCATAGAAGAGCGTAACACTGGAGCACTTTTTCTCCCACTCTCAGAATTTCTAAGATAGCTGTAGTACTTTGTGTAAGTGGAGGTCTTCTGGGTTATCAACCATTCACTTTAAAATGTCTATTATTGTTTCCCTGTTTGGCTTATGTTTAGAAGCCCAGTCCTGTTGTAATAATTATTTAAAAAGTGGCCACTGGTCAAGCCGGCTGTCTAGGCTGCAGCATCTCTGCGTAGATCAAACACCAAGTTCCGAGTCCACGAGGCCACATGCATGCAACAGCTAGAAACAGCCAGCCAAAACCACCAGCCCTGTCACCCACGAGACGCCAGCGTAGGAGATGGTTCTGTCAGTCTTCCATGCTGTCTCTGCAAGGCTGGGCATTGCCCAGACTGTCCCGACAACCACACGGGCTCAATACAGATGAAACTCTACTGCTTAGATTATCCAAAGGCTTTATATATTTCTTAATGATCAATAACAAGATGCCCATACAATCAGAAGTGTAAACCAATACCCAACCTAGATATACCAACTACCTTTGACTGCCATGGACATGTGAACGTCTGCTTTCATTCCCCTCTCTCTGGTCTGCTCTCCTCTCTCTCCTAGCTACTCTTCCTTCTCCTCTTCCTCCATTCCTCTCCCTCTTCCTCTCTTTACTTCTACCACCTAAGCTCCTCCTATACAGTCCCAATACAATATCTACAAAATAACTCGCTAAACTAAGGCTCATGACATTTTAAAAAAGAACAGGCTAAAAGGTTGTAAGAGTCAGAGAATTGAAACACTTAGTATGAAGTTTAAATCCTTTGAATTAAATTAGTACATGTGTGATAATATTCACTCAATTACTTCTTACATAATTGTTGAAATTGTTATACTATCATAAAGAAGTGTATAATATACACTTTTAATGAATTGTATTTATAAACTAGAACTAGATCAGGCTCTTCCAAAACTGAACATACTGATAATTTTTTTATTTATTAAACAAATAACCCTTTTATAGTTTTTACCAATTCTTCACAAACCAATAAAAAAAATTGTCATTGCTCAATGCCATATAAATTAATTATTATTGCTTGATTAAAATTGATTTTTTTCTTATCTTCTGATTGAATTGTTCTGCTTGCCCTTAAACTAACTCTGGCAATTTGTTCTTATTTTCTGTCTGTGTCTTATTCTCTGGCTCATTTACACTTTATCTGCAACTATGTCTTTGGGTTTCACTGCTGTAAAGAGAAACCATGACCATGCAACTCTTAATCAGAGGCTCAGTTCATTATCATCAAGACAGAACATGGCATCACTTAGGCAGGCATGGCACTGCAGGAACTGATAGTTCTTCGCCTTTTTCCAAAGAAAAACAGAAGACTCATTCCTCAGACAGCTAGAAGGATGGTCTCAATGGCCATCCACACAATGATACCCATCTTACAAAAAGGCCACACCTAATCCATCAAGATCACACCAATTAATAGTGCCACTCCCTGAGCCAAGCATATTGTAGCCACCCTATTCTATTCCCTGGCCCTCTCAGGCTTTTTCAAACACATAAGTCTATGAAGTTCATACCTGCTCATAGCATAATACAAAATACATTTAGTCCACCTTCAAAGTCCCCATAATCTATCAGTCTCAACTATTGTTTTAAAATTTTTCAAATCTTACTTTGATATGAATTCTTAAATACTTTAACCTCCCTTGGAACCCACCACCAACAGAGGTACTAGAAAAGAAAGGTTATTAAGATACGGGAAAGTGGACCAGTTTAGAATTTGTTCTTTGGAGCTAATCCAATCTGAGTTCTCAGGAAATCAACAGTTCAGTTCACAGGAGACAGCAGAGGCAGCTTGATCCACTTGCAAATACTTCATATATATCAGCAGTCCAGTTCAGTAGTGTCTGGATAGCAAACATGAATCAGAAGCACTGAATGATCTAGCAGAAACAGCCAGCCCTCAACCAAATTGGCACAAGTCAGCAGGAGCAATTAGGATCAGGAGGGAAACCAGAAGAAGTTCTCTGCACTGTCTGTCTCAAGGAAGCAAAGATCAGTGAAGATGCTAAACCAAGAAGCATTGGAAGCTATGCAAGAAAGTCTCTTTCACTGATCATTGAGTCCTACTTATAGTCCTTCCAAACATCATGTGTCCTCCATAGGTCTTGCCTCACCTCATGTTTTCCCTCAACATGTGAGTCTATCTTAGGAAAACTCCATGCGAGACTGTATTTGCTGACATCACTCTGCCAATTGGCCAGAGTCCATAGAAGCAGAAAGAAGTCACCAGAATATCACCAGAAGATATTAGGTACATTTCTTCCTATGAACGTACAATACATGGAGCCTAGTGAAGCAATGTAAAGTGAATCAATACAGGCATGTCATTAGCAAAGAAACCTTCATCACATGCCCTTTCTCATGCTTGCCTTAGCAAAACATCCTTTCACCTGTGTCTGCTACAGGAAAACACTCTTTCACATGTCTGCCCCAGCAAAACACCATCTCCCACAACTGATTTTCTGAAGAAACCACAAGTTTCCACTTTATTCAACAATGTTTAAAAGTCTACAGTTCAAAGTCTTCTGAGATTCATCCAATTGCTGAAGTGTAATCCTACATAAATTCAAAATAAAAAAGCAGATCATATAATTCCATCATCAAAGAATATATGTTACCATTCCAAAATAACATAGTGAGGAAATACTGGACAAAAACAAGATGAAAAACTAGCTGGGGAAATTACCAACTCCATGTCTCATGCTAAAGTACTCTTCAGATCTCCAACTCTTTTCTACTTTGTTGAGTGCAACATACTTCATTCTCTTGAGCTGGTTCTACTCGCTATTAGCAGCTGTTCTCAGCAGGTATCCCATGGCTCTGGCATCTCTAACGTCTTGGGGTACCCAAGGCAACTTCAACTTTACATAATGTCGCAGATACATACATGATCTTAGTGCTTGATTCATATCTCAGCTCTGCCCTCTATAGCACACCACGGTCTGGCTAATTCCACTCCACAGCTGTTGCTGTTGCTGGTGGTCAATCCATGGTACTGGAATCTCTAACACACTGGGGTTTCTCATTGCAACTATGCTTCACCAATAGTCTCTTATAGACTCCCTTTATGCGGACAAGCCTCAACTTCTTTGCATGACCATTCAGTCCAAGGCAATCAATTGCAATTGAGGCTGTAATTACACCATTGGCATTCGCTGTCCTCTCTCTCTTCGCTCCCAGTGCAAGCTTCAGTTGCTCTCTATGACCCCTTAATACCTTCAAAACAGGTACTACCTGGGTGGTTTTTACATATTAGCAATTCTAGTTGCAGCATGAGGTACAACCTTGACTATCACTGGGAGACAGATTCTTTTTGATCTCAGAAAACATTTCCCAAAAGGTTTTACCTCAGTAATACTGTTCTCTTCTTAATTAACACTAGTTTCTTAGCTCCAGCTAACCAGCATCATCTTTTGTCCCAGTAGTCTCCTTCTACTTTGATTCTAATGCCAGAGCTACATGGCTTAAGCTGCCAAGGTCTAATGCCTATTGGATCTGGAACATGGCCCCCACATTCTGTTACATTATCACCAGCTTTCTGTTTTCTAACTCCCTCAGTGCCTATGCTTGGCTGTCCTGGAACTTGCTTTATAGATTGATCTTGAACTTAGATATCTACATGGTGCTTTCTTCTGAATGTTGGGATTGAAGGCTTGTATCACCATATCTGGACCTAACCTTTCCTCTACTTGGAACTGGCTCTGTACCAAGCTGGCCTTGAACTCAGGGATCTGCTTGCCTCTGTCTCCTGGGGTTAAGACTATGTTCCAGCAGGTCTAGAACTAAGCTTTCCATGGCCACTGTTCCTCAGAATATTGGTTCAAAAGTCTGTGTCTTCCAGCCTCAAGACCTGGATCAAAGTTGTGCTCTCCATTTCTAGATTGTAGTTCATTTCAGAATAAAAGTCCAAATGAAAACATTAACTGCTGGGAGGTGGTGGCGCACGCCTTTAATCCCAGCACTTGGGAGGCAGAGGCAGGCAGATTTCTGAGTTCGAGGCCAGCCTGGTCTACAGAGTGAGTTCCAGGACAGCCAGGGCTACACAGAGAAACCCTGTCTCAAAAAAAAAAAAAAAGAAA
>JANHMN010000014.1:56179127-56201185 GCA_030674055.1 Rhabdomys pumilio
AAAAAAAAAAAAAAAAAAAAAAAAAAAAAAGAAAAGAAAAGAAAAGAAAACATTAACCAAGTCTCTTGTTCAACTGCAAATGCATAAACAGGATTAACAGGTTGAGATCTTGGTTCAAGGTCACCACTACCTAAATATGTGTATCTCCTTGAACATAGAATTCAGCTTCATTCTAGTTCCTGGTGGCCCTTTATTCTTTGAACCATGTGTTTTGTACTTTTTTATTTAAAACTTGCTCCTTTCATCAAAATGTTCATCATATGAATTAACTTTAGTAACCACACAACAGAATTTATACCAGACTGTTTTGAGACTTTCTTTGTCAAAGTAATTAATGTAAACCCCTTCACCTTAGCCTCAGGCAGACTCTTCAATTAGCCTTGGAACCCATTTCAACTTGTACTCCTTTATTACTTAACACTTATGCTAAGTTTTTTTTTTTTTTATGAATTCCATCAATGAGTTTCAATCTATTTATCTTTGACTCTTTGTAACATTTACTGAACTCACCTTTTCTTTCCTTGAAGTACATTATCATCTGACCTTTCTCCTGACTTTCTCTGCTGAAGTCTGAAATACCATTACTGCTTTCTGTGATGGTTTCTTACACTGGTTTCTATGCCACTAAATGCAAGTCTAGCCCTACCATTTTTCAGAAAAGCGGTCAGAGCTTGGTACACCATTGGTTTGATGATACACCTAGTTTTTGATAGCCCTTAGGACTATTTTTTTTAACACTACTCGTTTACAAGTTAGCAATTCTATGCTGATTTGTTTTTAAAAGATGTATGTGTCAAAGGATCTTTATTACAAAATGTTGTTACCTCTTATATTTTGTTATCATTTATATACTAAAGAACTAATTTCCCTTCTACAAATAAGAATTAGATTTAGTCACTTACATCTAATTAATAACATATATTAAAATTAACACTCCATGGCTTCTCAGATATACATATATACATATACATATATATATATATATATGTATGTATATATATATATATATATATACATATATATATGTGTGTGTGTATGTGTATATGTGTATATGTTTATATGTGTATATGTGTATATATGTATATGTGTATATGTGTATGTATATGTATGTGTGTGTGTGTGGTGTATATGTGTGCGTGTGTGTGTGTGCATATGTATATGTGTGTATGTGTGTGTGTGGTATGTGCGCATGTGCATATGTATATGTGTGTATGTGTGTTTATATAAAGATTCCAGACCACAGCCTCAGCAGAGTTCTTTAATCAAAGCAAACATCAACTTCCCATTGTGGGAGCATTCATAATGACCAGAACTTTGTGAAGAGAAGTACATTGTTCCCACCGGACTGTTTATGTTGCAAGTATCTATTAAATGAATTTTCTCATGTTTTAATCAGTGACTGTTTTTTATGTATAGACATAATCATAAAATAAATTTTCTTTATTATATTTTCTCTAATCTCCAGCAACATAATGCACAGTCAACTCATCTTACATTCAGTTGTTAAAATTCACCCAGAGATATTTGGAATTTATATATCAAGATTATGAAAATTTTATTTAGTTCTTTTTTAGAAAAAAACTATCTCAAGTGATGCTCCTCTTTTCTTTCTCTCTTATTTTTTATTTTTTGATGAATCATAACCCCCTTTGCAAATGAAATTCATTTTTCAGTAACCTAACATTAGGTCTATCTGTAACTGGATGATACCGAAATAAGAGAATTGTTGTAGGTTCAAATTAACAAACAAATGTATCATAAAACAGGTACAATGATGGCATAGATGAAAAGTGTACGTTTTGGGGGATGGGGCCAAAAGCAGTTTTCATAGTTCCTATTAATTTCTAAGCTTCTATGTAAGATGTCAATAACAAATGAAATAATTTTAGTTTTACATTCATACTTGTCATGCTTTGGGGAAACATTATTCAATAACTCTATTCAGAAGTTCTAATTATATTGTATCATATATCAAAGATATGAACAATATTTTGTTTCACATCTTCTTAAGGGTCTTGGGTGTATAGAAATGTTATTCTCAAGATTTGAGTTAAGGATACACAACTGCCTTCAAAAACCTCATATTTGCATAGCTCGTCTCTTCCAGTTGGTCCTTTTATTACTGCCTCACTGAATTCTACTTTTCTCTTGCCTTATCAGCTCATTCCATGTAGCTGCCTCAAATAAAGCTCTTACATAGCCATTCGACTTTCCTCTTCCTCTCTTCTGTCAGTTTATACACTTTAAGTATACCTGTGGCAAACCATTATGATTCCTATAACTGTGACATATAATTTACACTGGTCTCAGGAAAAGCCCTCTGGCTCTGACATTCATAGCTATTCTATGAATTTAAAATTAATTGTCAGTCTAGCCACTGATATTTATGTCATGTTTCCACAGCACCAGAAAACATTGATTGGGTAATCACAATTGTATTACACATTATTTTTTTCTGAATGTCCATAGACATATTGCAAAGATAATTTAGATAAATCTTTACATATATAAATTTCACATATATAAATTGGTGAACAGTACAAACAAAAGTTAATTGTTAGGAGAAATATGTAAAACATGATAGCAAATTTCTATATAGTATGACAAGCATCTTAAAATAATTCTGGCAAGTGGATCTCTGTATACCAGGCCAGCCTGGTATACAAAACAAGTCCAGGACAGCTAGGGCTATAAAGAGAAACTGTTGTTTAGGAAAACTAAACAAAAAAAACACAGAAGAAAGAAAAATCAAACCAAACTAAAACCAAAACAAAACTACTTCATTTCTATATATTGATATTTCCCTCTTTATTTTTGTTTGTCATTCATTAAGTTTAACCTAAACTACAGTACACATATGATCTTGTCCATTTACTCCAGTGCAAACAGACCTCTACCTCTCAGCACAAATTCATTCAATGGTCTTCTTGCAAGGTTAAAAGGCAACTAAGGCAGCACATGGGTTGTTTGTCATGTATTTAAAATGTTCCTGAAATTATCCAGTACTCAAAAATTATTTCTGAGAAGTGTTGGTATTTAGGTTTTAGAATATTAATGATTAAATTAATCCAATGTGGAAAAATAGGATATTCTTGATATCAAAATGATCTGACATGCAAAAATAGGTTGCTAGGTTCAGTCATGTAGGGTTCATATAAAGGTAATGGCTCAAGGGAAAATTTCATCATTTATGTTTTGAATGTATGTCTATTAGCACACCTGTATCCATTTATTCAAGACTTGTTAGGTTTCCCTGAATATTTTCTCTCGAATAATTTTCTATAATAAAATAATATACTATATTCAAAAATCTTATGGAAACATAATATGAGTATGAAAAAAGGATATATTCCAAATTTGGCAAATGCTTTATTCTAGATTCATGAAGAATGTATTTACACTGTGTTTTCGTAGGCAATACTAGAAAATTCTAAAAGCTATATAAGAATAAGAGTCACATTATATTGAGGATCTATTCTAGACAAAACACAGAAATTGGTTTTGGTAAAAGTGAAATGACAAAATTTGAAGTTTAATTTCTTTTTATTGATTTATCAAAAGTGACATAGACTGTTCCTTATATAAAATAAGGGCAGAGTTAAATTTCATCCTGTATTTTCAAAAGCGTTTTTATCATTTTACCAAAATATAACTTATTTGTTTAAAGGTGAAACTAGAAAGATTTTATTATCATTATTTGTTTCTGTTTTATTTTGTTATACATTTTGGTAGTGAAATTTTCATGTGACGTATAATCATAGTTTAGAGTTTTAAATATTAAATATTAAATAATGTGAATTAGGATATGAGAATATTGAGGATGATATTTCTCAGTGAGAAATGCATTTTCTCCAGAGTCTTATCACAGAAACGTCATTAAAAGCCATTTATATTCATATCAATTAATACATCTAGCAAATCATATCTAAAATGAGATTTTTAGTTAAATCATAGACTTTCAATGAACAATTTTGACTTAATAATCAAATTGGTTTTTTCATAACCTGGTGTAAAACAAATGTCGGCATAAACCCTGTGAGCATCCTCTTCTACCTCTTCTCTATGTTTTAATTCAAACAGAAATTTATTAAATTATGATATGGGGACACTTGACAGCTTCCCATTTGTGAGGTAATAATTCTCACTTTTTGATAGCGCATACATATATTTAGATTTGTAGCATTAAACTTTTCTCACAATGTGAATTTCTCTCTCTCTCTCTCTCTCTCTCTCTCTCTCTCTCTCTCTCTCTCTCATACACACACACACACACACACACACACACACACACACACTGGAGTTTCATTAAAGAAAATAATAGCCTTTAGTAGTTTTCACACACCAAATTCATTTCTTTCTACTCTCTCAACTCTACTGATGAAATCTCATTATCTCAAAGTCTTATTTTGGAATGTGACACACTGTGTTGAATTAGAGTTCCTTGATAGTGTGTGGATGAGAAATGATTTATTGAAGCCACGGCAACTTGTCATTGGCTACAGGACAAAATAAAATGATACCCATTCCCTCTAAAACAATTAATTGTGAGTGTGCCCTCAGGATAGGAACTAAAGAGTCCCTAATCATCCATGATAAAATATTGAAGGACACAGTTATTAACAGGTCTCAGACAGAAACCCACAGCTCCAGCACTGTTATCAATACATAGGCCATGTCATGACTGGTAGACTTTGTTTCACTGGACATCATCAATTCCATGACCCTTGTATTCTTTTCATCCCCCAATTTGATGATGCTGCCTGAGTTTTGAAGAGGAAGTTGCAACATCCAATTTAGAGCACAGAAATTCAACCATCACTCAATCTGAATACCTTGGCCTGTTATGAATTAACTTTCCCAGACTGTAGTGATAATCTTCTATGGTGAAAACTTATTGCTGGGCATAAACCTGAGTGTAAACCCAGATACACTGGGCAACACCATCATTAAGCAAACAACAGTTAAACATCCCTCCCTTATGGCTAATGAACTCATAATTAGGGTCTCTTAAATAAGAGAATGAGATGTGAAGTGAATAAATAAATATATTAATGGAAAGAATGGACATATATTGATCTTTTGTTAAATAAACTTTGGAAATTTTGACCTATAAATGTATACTGGAGAAACTGTATACTATATCCAGAGCCCGGTCCAGAAACTAATAAAGTCAATCAACATAGTCATTTAATCTACAAGTTATACTTCAGTGATGTTGGAGAAAATAGAAGGCAGACAGAGATTCAAAATTAATAACACAAATAAGCAGGGAGAAGAAGAGGCAGGTTGGCTAAATTGAATCTCCAGCTCACCTGAAATAGGTATTAGTTAGTGCACAGATTCGTTGGAGATATGTTGCTGGAGACTATGAGAGAGCATAAAAACATAGCATAACTTATCCAACCAGAGCCAAAAATAAGTGGGAGACCAAACTTACATAACTTTTTGGGTTATTCTAAGCAAAAATCATAAATCTTTATCCTTCTTTGCTACTTTCCAAGTCCTCTCCTGTTACACTCTTCAGATCCAATCCAGCTACTAAAGGCGTCAGGTCCTGAGATTCTTTGACAATCTCAAGGGTCAAAATTATGCTCACAGTATTAAAAGGTAAATTTAAGAAGTTAGAATGTGAATATAATTTTTATTTTAGGATGACAATGTCTACTTAAATGATCAGACACTCGAATTCTGAGATTTATCAGTCTTGATCCTTGTTTGTGAAGATTTTATGACTGAATAAAACTGTTACAATGAGGACGATGTTAAAGAGGTAGATATGTTATTTTAAAAATAATTTGAAAAATGCACATATATTTGTATGAGATGTTCCTTTGTAATGGAAGTAATAAGAGAGGGAGAAAAAGAGAAGTAAAATGATTAGAAGAGGAGAAAGTGGAAAAATAATTAGGTCAGCTACTTTAGAATCATTTGCATATTATAAAGACATTTCATGTATTTTAATATGTAAATAATTAAAATCAATTTTGGTATGGGACATAATAAGAATGTTTCAAAATCTTCTTTTCTGAAATGATAGGAAATATATTTTTTTCTAAATAATTTTAAATATCCATGACATCTTAATACAATTTTCATTAAAATTTTTTTCTTGGGATGTTTTTAAAACAAAACTTTGATTTACTACCTTTTAACTGCTTTTTTGTGTCTATTTTTTATTTGTTGCTTGTTTTTGTTTTATTTTTGTTTTGTTTTATTCTGGTATAATTATAAACTGTATGTCAAATTTATTCCTTGGGATAGTGAAAATAACGGTGTGATATTTCTGTCCCATCTCCTTGTCTATAATCATTTAATTATGGATTAAATTACCAAGTGAACTGTAGAAGGAATTCTGTAATTTTTTTTGGATGTTTAGAGCTCTTGGGGTTCAAATTATCTTTTGCTTTGTCATAAATCTGGTGACGTTTAATTTATCATTTGCATACCTTATTAATATGTAAATAAAAATGGCATGAGTAATTGTGAATTTTTTCAATGAAATATTTTTATTGACTTTTAGAAAATTAAAATCACACACTCCAATGCCACTCACTTCACACACAGTCCTTACATGTCCTTTTACTCCACCCTTGTGACCTAGCTCACCCCCCAAATTTAACAAATAAATAAATAAATAAATAAATAAATAAATAAATAAAAACAACAAAACATGTCCAACTTGTGTTATCGAAATAGTCACTGGAGCATGGCCAAACTCTCAGTGGCTTGCCCCTTAAATAGAACAGTCTTCCCTACTGCACCCCCACCAAAAGCCATCTATTGCATAGAACTACATTTCAGCATTCTTATCATACCTTTAAAGAGTTTGCTTTGATGACTTCTTATTTAAGCTGTTACATTTGGGGGTCGAGGAATGAGGGGTTATCACAGAAATGTCCCATGTCTCTGTATCAACTGGGCATCAAGATCATGGACTTCCACATGATTTTTTATTACAGCACGGACCCCTGGCTACAGTAGGACCACGGATCCAGACAAGGTCTTCAGAGGCAGTTTGTCCTATGGACATAGACATAACCTTAGGTGTCTGCATATACCATGGATATCTGTTGGACAGTAGGTAGTACTATAGCCATTGACATAAACTACATCAGCTACATCAGGACCACTTACCCACATATGGCTGGCTCCTGGTGGTATTGCAGGATGTAGACATTAACATGGCTTTAGTCATTGACATGGATCAGGAACATCCACTTGACCTTGGGTGGCCACACGGCCCACAGACATCAACAGGGATCCCCGACCGCACAAGGACCAGAGAATCAAATATGCCTCTCTGCAGCGCCACAGAACACATGAATTAACATGTCCTCAGGTGTTTGCACAGACCACTCATATTACAAAGCCCTCCTGAGGCAGCAAAGCCCAAGGACTCAGTCAGCGCCACGGACAATGTACATCCATACACATAAACCTGGGAGTTCATCATACCCTGGGGCAGGAGCATGGAAAAAAGACACCAAAATGGTCTCTGGTGTCATTATAGACTACGGTGGTCACTTGAGGCAGTCCAGTCCAGAAAGCAAATCACGCCTCATTTTGGGATTCAGTTGTTGTCCAGAGCCTGGGTGATCACAATGCAGGGCGGTGTCTTTGAGGGCTGAGTCTGCGACCGCATAAGCTCCAGGATGCTGCAGACCACTTTGTGGGAACCCCTGGGCAACAACATTTTCCACCATTGGCCTCAAACCACTCTCAACCTGTCACAGCCATAAAATCCCCGGTACCACCTCTCTCCATAGAGAATGGCTGCTCTGCTCTGTCATCTCTCCTACATCTACGTCAAATATTCTTTCATCCTAGTGACAGCAACCTCATGAGGGAATTATTTTTCATGTTCGTTTTCTACATATAATCCAATTAGTGTGAACAGTTAGGACTCAAACATCACCAGCCCTAAATGCTGGGGTTATAGGGGTACAAAATCACGCTCATCTTCTTTGTAGATACAGGGATCCGAGCTGAAGTCCTACAGCTCACCTACAAGTGCTCATCTACTGTTACTGAGTCATTTCCCCTGAAAACTCTACATTCATTCTAAGTCTTACAAAGCAAGAATCCAAAATTTGGAAAGAAAATGCATCATTCTGTCCTCTTCTTTGTTATGTCCTAGATCATTGGAATCATTGATTGCTTCACTTCCTGTCATCACATGCTAGATTTGTCTTGGAGTGCTCACCATTCTGGTAGTTCAGTGCTACCACCAGAAGGGCTATGCTTTTCTTACAGCTAAATTGGATTAACACTATTAAATTACAGACATGCAACCAAGACTGTTAGAACACTTAGACTGCGTCATTGTCTGTGAAATAATGTTTTGACGTTCCCTAAGATGTTGTGAGCGGTGTAATCACAGTTTAGTTTTAACATGTGGCTTTTCTGTAGTGTATCTGTGATATTATCTGAGCCTTTCTTTCATCATAATGAATTTCTTTGTTATTCAGTTTTCCTTCTCCAATTGGCTCAGAGCCTCAGTGTTACTTATAATATAATGTTAATTTGTTTAATGATAATACTATCTTATGATCATGAATTGGTTTGAGAATCATTTTATGCAAATTCTAGTTTTTAATATTATGACCTTTTGCTGAGGGAACAAATATCACTGTTTCAAAAAAAGTTTAAAATATATCTCAGAATCCCTTCCTTCCATTTCTTTACAATAGATGCATCTCTAGAGATAGTAATTGGTTTTGATGAAGAACTAAAAAATGTATAATTTTAAAATTAATGTACATCTTCCTTTGACTAGAAGGCTATTAATATACTATACAAATTACTAGAAATTATTAGATGACATTAAAAAATTCCACAAATAGTGTTACTTAAAAGATAGCTAGTGGGAAAATATTTTTTATCCCTGCTATTTGACTTTATGTTGTAGTCATTTTAAGAAGAAATGTTTTCAGCATCTTCTTTTATGCCTAAAACCGTTGATAATAATTGGTACCTAAGGCTACTAAAGATTTGGATTATTCAAAAGCCCTCCTCTGTCTCAAATGAGTAAGATTGCCATTACCCTGTGATTAGATGAAAATGTAATATAGTAAAGTTTTTATTGTTGTAATTCATCAATTTTAGAGGAAAGAGTGTAAAACCTAAGCATTCCTTCTGGCAAATAGAGGGTGTTTAAGGTTATTTTAAATTTTTTTTGAATCTACAGATGTCTATCTGAAAATTTCTTAGATAAATAAGACTAGAACATACACCAACAAAGAAAATGAGTCTCATTCATCTTTCCTTCTCTTTGTTTCTTCTGAGCTACTCTTGTAGGAAGATTCACTAGTTTGATCATAGACTCTGACATATAGAATACTTAGGCTTCTGTTTCATTCAGATGAATTCTTAATTACCTAGGTTTGAAAATAGATGAATTGTTTCATTAATATTATTCTTACTTCTACAAAAAAAATTTGGTGCATTGTGTAGGCTAACTGAGGAGTCACATAAGTGCAAATAGATGATCTTTCTTGAGTATTAAACTCATAAAACCTCTGAGAGTCATGCTCAGTTGAAACATGTGTTTCCTTCTTGTAATGCTTACAACTAAGAATGAACTTTAAACACTGTCCTGCAAAGTGAATCACAGGAGTAGACATACAGAATCAGGTCAATCAAGGTGCATGCAAGCTCCATACCTGGAATTAGATACAAAGCTATAAAACATATAGGTGAAGAAAGAAGGTCGGTCATTTGGAAATTATATTAGCCATGATATGGATGTAGTTTTTGCTATACCTCGACTACATATAGAAATAAAACCTTAAATTAGTCCATTTTCTACCAAGACTAAGAGAATATAGTAAATATCAATGTAAATATAAGATGCAATAAAAACAATATGGAGTTTTTTAATATTAATTAATATATTTATTAACATTTATGTTATGAGATAGTATTTTATGCAGCCCTTGTAGGTCTTGAACTTCATTTGAGGCCACCAAATATTTTTCTTTTAAATTTTGATAAATAAATTGTTTTTGGCAGTTACAACTTAATATGTAACTGATGAATATGTATACCCAGAGTGACAACTCTAAAGTTTTATGGGTTAAAGTTTCTATAAAAATTTGGAGGGTAACAAAATTGTACATGAAATTCTAGAATACTTTAATGTGATACTTGAAAAATTATAACTCCAACATTTAGTAGAGCTCTTCAAAGTCTATATATACCATGTCTTTATGATTATTCTAATTCTCTTTTATTTTATTCTATTCTAACTCACCTGGATCTTACATCACAAACTGCAATTTCAGAAATTTAAGGGAAGCTTTCAAAGTGGTTTCTGGAGCATTTTCTCTATAGGAATGTTAAACACATTTATCAAAATTAAAGTAATTTCTTCACCCTTGGAATTTATAAGTTTCATTTCCGTAGATTCTTATCATAATTTACAGTACTACGAATGTATTCCTCCTTTTGAGTGGGCATTAAGTCTATGAGAAGCACCTAGCTTCCCCCAAGATGCTCATCTGACTCCTACACCCATTACTATATATCTTGTTATCCCAGTCATTGTTGAATAAAAATGTTTGTTAAATTTTGTTATTTCTTATTCTTACATTTTAAATTAGACTCCTATTGATTAGATATCTAAAACTGTTTATTCCCTGTGGCTTATTGGGTATATTTATTCTTCTCTTTTGAACAAAATATTTTTTTCAATGTCTGATACATATTTTAATCAGTTGGTATGAATTTCTTTCATCTTTTTTGTGCTGTGAAGGTTTTATTTCTTCGACAATTTTAGTAAACAGTTTTCCTGTGTTCTGAAACTTGATGTTTTTCTGAACTCAGAATGTGTCTTTCAATGTTCTTCTGGCTTTAAAAAGTAATTGTTGAATGATAAGGTGTAGTTCTGATAGGTGAGCTTTATATGTGACTTGATACTACTCTCTTGTAGCTTTTAATACTTGTTCTGTATTCTGTATATATAAAGTTTTGACTGTAGCATGTTTTCGGTTTCTCTTTTCTTGTTCTTTCTCTTTGGAATTCTGTGGGGCTCTTGTACCTAGACGGTCATCACTTTCTCTAGGTCAGAGGTATTTTGTTCTGTGATTTTATTGAAAATATTCTGTATGCCTTTGCTCTTATGTCCAGAACTCAAAGGTTAGTTGCTTTCATGGTGTCCCTGAGTTTTCCCACAATGTGCTCATACTTATTTTTAAAACATGTCAATGACCTTCACTGAGTAATTCAATTCCTCTCTCTTGTCTCTCTTTTCACATTCTCTGTTTTCTACATAATCCATTCTATAGAAGAGAGTTTTCTCTAATGTTTTTATTTAGCTTACTGAGTTATTTTGTTTGAAGTCTTTTTTCAGTTTGGATTTTCTTCAGCAATTTCACCCTTCTTCATACACTAGCTTGACTTCCTGGCTTTATTCATGCTTAATTCTCTTGCAGTCTATTACTATCTTCAAATTGTTTGAACATAATTTTAAAATTGTTCCAATTTATTTTGTCTAGAAGTTTCTAAAATTATTTTCACTAGATGCCATTATTAGGGGACAAGTGATTAGTTGAGGAGGTATGCTATCTTTGTTTTACACTTTGCTGTTCCTAAACTATGACTTGAACAAAGGAAATAAGTTCATCGAGCATTTCCATCTTTTCTGTGTTGTTAATTTTTAACATTCTATTCTCATTTTCCTTAACAGGTTGCATTTATACGTTTCTGAGCAGGATTAAGTCCTAATAAAGTTGAGATGTCTCTTCCTTAGATCTTCAGAGTCTTCCTCCTTGCAGAATATTTCACTGAGGATCAGACCCTGTGCTATGACACTAAAACCTCTCACCAGGCTTGGAGCTTTCTCTGATTTGTAAGACCCTTTATATACTTGTCAGCTTTACCTATAATCAGATCCAGGAACTATCACTTCCTCAGCTGTCACTTTGGCTAGTGAGAGATGTGTAACTTATATAGCACTTAGATAAGTAACACAGAGTCAAACATGGCCACTACTGAGGGTCCACAATGTGGAACTATTCAAGAACCAATAGTATTTACTGAGGCTCAGGACAATTTCATAAAATATATTTTTCCATAATGATATGAATATTTTCTTATTCCATGTGCACATTCATTACCTTATGAAAGACCTTACTATACTTATGTCCTTGATGGTGCATGCATATCTACATACATTCATACATGCATAGATATATACATACAATGCAAATTAAATCAAACGGGCTGTTTATATCATGTTCAATAAATCACATATTTTAAAAATGTGAATTACAAATTTCTAGGAGGATTGAACAATATTTAACGTGTCTACATAACTATATATGTGTCTGCTGTTTCCTACTGAGTTTACAATTGTGCAACTCTTCTGAGACATTTTGACTTGATTACAGGTCATAGTTTGTAGGCATAATTATATAGTTAAAAAACGTGTTTCAAATGATGTGAACCTATTGCAATCTGAGTTCTTTGTAATATCCTTTAATTTTTATTTTACATTTCTCCATTTGCCAATGTGCTTCAAGATACTATATTTTTGCTTTCCTTGGTAATGAATTGTAAATACAGGTAATAGAGATTAATGTACACACATAAATAGATAATAAATACATACATCATTAACAAGGCACAATACTTATAAAATAACTATATATAATTTTTTATATTTTTTTCATTTTGTATTGATTATAACATAAACATGTGAAATATCCTGAAAGTTAATACTTAAAAGATAATTGAACTTAAAAGTCTGTAAGGTTTTTTTTCTCTCCTTCAAAATGTTGGCAACTGCTGTTTCTTTCCTTTATCATTAATTATCTATCAATATTAAAACCTGTATATAAACGGGAGAAGGAACTATGTTAGCAAGAGGTAGTGTGATCAAGGTAATTAAAATGAAGTGCCATAATTAAACTAATATTTATGAATAATTAATGTATACTAAAAAATAGCTATATAAATACCCCCTCCTTTTAAAAGTGAATTCAAATGACTAATGAATTCAAATCACTTAGTAGCAAGTGATACATTAGAGAGAATGCTTTTGTCAGTGAGGGTACATCCCAGGTTGTACTCATTGTGGATGTAGTATAGATGAGTGTCAAGCAGTTGTGGACAGACTACACTTTGATAAAGTACAAGTCACATTCCTGAGCTGTCATGGAATTTATAGGCCTTATCTTGTTTCCCTTGTCCAACCTTATATCATTCACTATCAAAAATATAGTCCCGACACTGATAAAATGTTGCTGTTTCCCTTGTTCAAAAAATACTGTACCTTTGGAGACTCTCTATAAAACACGATTCTGACTCTGAAGAAATGGCATTTGGTGTTTGATCACTCACATTAATATTGTTTTATTTTTATGTCAAACAGTAAAAAAGCAGTAACACTGACTTACTGATGACAGTTTTATTAGTGAACTGTTGACATGGGATGCTGCTACTAGTTACTGGACGTAGGAACAAGCTAAGAAGTAAGGATTTGCTGGAAACACCCAGGGAGTTGTGCATGAGTAAGGTTTCCATTTAGCCTTATGATCGCAAATATCATACCACTCAACCACCTAGAGAACAGCTACATATTTATTACAGAAAGCTCAAGGTTAGATTGTAATTATTAGGGCTGGGAATGAGAAACTGAATGCCTTCATCACAATCCTTCATTCACATCATTAGTTTTGGTTAATTCTAAGAATTAAGGCATGAAAATCTTATCAGTCTACAACTCAAAATTTATTTCAGAGGCTTTGAAATTTGTCAAAGTACTTTACAAATAATTGTGCACACATCCATTGGTAGAATAAAATGAAATTTATGGTCAAGTTTTTTGTTTTTAGAACATGAAAATTATTAATATTAACTAACTAAAATTGTAGATATAAGACAATCTTTTCTTTCTATACATTACTTCACAGTCTCACATGAATCGAATGAAACAAAATCTATAATAATTGTGTAGTTCATATTGAATCACAGTAGTAGTTTCTGAAATTGCAGTACATATGCAGTGACCATTAAAGATATGTGTGTGCCTGAGTGTATAGATTGTGTTTAAAGAGATAATGAAAAAGTGTAAGAATGATCAGTAGAAACTTACATATGATAAAAATATTTCTGAAATACTTAACATTTTTGGGTTTGTTCTCCCTTCTCTAAGAAACATGCATTTTTTCTTGTGGTATTAATTGTCATCCTTCATTTCATTCCCTTTATCATTACTAAATCCCTATCTAGGTATATAAGTTACTTATGATCAATGACATTACCACATTAGTTTGAGGAGATAAAGCAAATTTTGTCTTACTATCCAATTTATGATTTAATATTGTAGGATGTTTATGTTTGATTTAAGCTATTTAATATCACTTAGTATATTTTCTGTTTTATAAATGAATCTTATTTGCTATTAAATAATACCTTTCAACAGAAGAGGTACCGTTACCTCATCAAATTTGATTTCATATGTCTCTTTTGGTACCAACTAAACAGTTATTTTAGCCATAGCATTTTCCTTACATTCTTCTTTAAAGGTGCCCTATATCTTTTTCATTTAATCTCATAAGGAATATTAATTATAAAATTTATTATGAGCAGCTTGGTGAGCATTCATTAAATTAAAAAGGAAATAATCATTAAAATAACTAAGTAAACTATGGCTATACTTCATAAATTTTCTATAATCTTTCCTTAAAATATCTCTGTAGCAGAAGCTACAAGGAATTTGAAAAATAAAAAGTGTTCCATTGTAGTTTTTTATTGAACAAATATAATCACTAATGCAAAATGTTAATTTTTACCATATTGTTATATTTCAGAAATCCAATATTTAATATTGTACATGTATATTAAACTAAAACCTAAACTGAGAAGAAAAGTTGCATTTTATAATTTTGACAGTGAAGGCTGGACATCCATATATGACTTAAAAGTATAGCAACAGTTCCACAAAACTATAATCACGTTTTTTATAGTTTGTCTGCATTGTCATTATAGAAATATGAGGTTATTTGAAGTAACAGAACACCACCATAATCTGTCATTTTCAGTAATTTTATATCTGTTGTTTTCCTGTCTTCATCCTTTATGAGTCTAAACACAGGTAATAAGCAAGCTTTCTGCCCTCTTCTTGCAATAGAGTGAGAGGAGAAAGAAAAGAAATGTGCAGCCCCTGAGTGCAAGATCCCTCCAGGAGCCTCTCACATATCAGTCTATTATGTCTTGTTTTGTGTCATAGGTGTTTGAAAGCAAAACAACCCTGCCTGGTCTCTATTTTCTCATGAGCACGTTACACAATACTGAAGAGAGTGAAAAAGAAAAAAATAGAGAGAATACTTCCAAATACTACATGATAGCAAGAAAAGAGAGAAAAATAGGCCTCATTTACAGGATTCTCAGAGACTTCTTTTTCTCTTTTAACTTTGAAATAGATAAGATTTAAAAAATGATAATAACTCTGCATCTTTGCATGTGTGTATGTATGTGTGGGGGGGGGCATGTCCTGGGCATACATGTGTGTATATTAGGATTATCAGCAAATTGGTAAGCAGTAAATTGAATTGAGGTCTTTATCTTAAAAAATAACCATACGGTTTTCAAACACAGATTTTGTTTTTAATTTCTAATTAAAGATTTCAAGCCAATTTAAAATCCGAAAATCTTAATACTAATACAGCATCGTTTAAGGGATGAGTTGAAATGTAATTATTTAAAGGACCAGAATAAAGAAGTACAAAATTGTATGGCATAAAAAGTGTTTGAAAAACTTATGAATCGTTTAGGATAACAATCTCAGGATGGGAAGGAATATAAGCTACACAAGCATGCATGCTTTTGTGCTTCTAAACACCATGGTGCCTGTGACTTCTCTGAATAACTGAATAATGAACATTCATTCTAAGATTCTTTTACTTTTTATATCTTGAATTCAAGGACACTTTCAACTTCTTTGTTTGCTCTTTTGCTAATACAAAAAAAAAATACAAAAACAGGAGTCATTTGAAGATATATTTTATCCCCTAGGTGATATAGCAAAGCTGGTAAAGGAAAGGCAGAGGTATTCATCTTTCATCTTCACTTCAGGGAATGCGAAGAGAGGGTGCCATAATATATTAATTAGGGGAAGAAAGAACTACCAAAAGAAAAGAAAAGAAAAGAAAAGAAAAGAAAAGAAAAGAAAAGAAAGCCAATATATTGTTTAGAATACACCAAAAGAAAAACAAAATGACATGTGAAGATTCTGTATGAATGGGTTAGAGTCACGATTGAGTATATTTCTGAAGTACAAAGGCTTTAATTTATAAATTTATTGAAATAAACATAAAAGTTCAACTCGGGGAGTGTTCATGTAATTGTGTTTTTACCTTGCTTGTTTTTTGACCATTTGTGTTTATTGTACTGCTTGTTCCTTGACTATTTGCATCTAGTGTATTGCTAGTTCCTCAACCTAGAACTGACCTTAATACTTGCATGTAATTAAAGTGGCATAAAAGCAAAAAGGAGAAGTGGAGATGGTGATGGGGTTGCTATGAAGGGGAAATGGGGAAAGTAGATGACAACTGAAATGTAAATAAATAAAATACCCAATAAAAAAATTGAAAAAAATTCTACTCAGTTTAGAAGTTGCATTTCTTTTAAAAATAGACAAATTAAAAAGAAATTCCAAAGAGTTGTGAAAATAGTTCTATTTATATATATTTTATTAAGAAGCAAGGTATTATTTTATTATGTTATCTTTAATTATGCTTTGTTCATTATTGAGTATATAGTTTTAATTAGAAGTAAGAATAGCTTTTCCCCCCAAGAATATAATAAATTTGGCATTTAGTGGTGGTGAACAGAATTCATCTCTCATATCTAATGAAGTGATTTATGCATTTCTAGGGCAAACGCAGGCTAATTAGAATCATGCTTATGTTTTCATTAATGGGTGCAGAATAAAATTTCTCAAAGTCATGATAAAAATATACATAATGAGGAACAGAAGTCACTAAATTAAATGATTCATAGTTTTCTAAAAGGAGAAGTTGGTTCATTCATTCAAAGTTTTCAAAACTAAATGTAAAATATTCACTTAAGAAGGTAATCTTACAGCCTGGCAGTGGTGGCGCATGCCTTTAATCCCAGCACTTGGGAGGCAGAGGCAGGTGGATTTCTGAGTTCGAGGCCAGCCTGGTCTACCGAGTGAGTCCCAGGACAGCCAGGGCTACACAGAGAAACCCTGTCTCAAAAAAAAAAAAAAAAACAACAAAACAAAAGTAATCTTACCCACTCTTACCCACTGTTAACTGTTAAAATTTTACAAACCTTCATATTCATATTTTCCTTTAATAATATTAAATAAGAAGCTCTCTGTTCATTCTACAGCTCAAAGTTTGAGTTAGAAATGTGGACACATCATAAAAGTGTTAGTGGTTAATGCTCTTTTTAACTTAGCCTTTTTTTAGCCAAATCATTCTAAAAATGAGGAGAGAGATTTAGATAAATTCATACTGATAGAACAGTGTTATTATTATTTTATTACAGCTTTATAAGCATCTCAAATACAAGTGCCATTCTGTCAGAATACTACATATTTTAAAACTGAGGTTTGAAAGATAAACTCGTTTATCCAAGGTTTTCAGCTATTAAATAATAGAGCAAGGATTGAAACTCTTCTAGCAGTACCTAAACATCCATTTTCTTGCAAAGTCTGAAATATTTATAATTATGAAAATCTTGTATTCCATACTTCTGTCATATACATAGTGATATTCTTTTTAATTTTGAATACATTAAAAGAGTAACATATAAATTCAAGCACCTGAATCTGCTGTTAACTGGGAACAGGGTCTTCATGACAGTGGTCTTAATGGGGCCATTATTCCTACTTCAATGTTAAGGCAGGACATGGAAGAAACAGGTAATTAGATGGTTAGGAGTTTAACCTTTCCACAAGTTTGCTTTCTGTATGTTTGACATTTTTCAGTGCATTGAACACATTACAGAATGTGTGTTACAAATATTAGTATAAAATCTATGTTGCACTGAAATGTCCCATTTCTCAGGAAAATGTTCTCAGAGAACTTAAATTTAAGTTTTCAAGGTAACTGCTCTCAAAATTTCGACTGTGAAGATGGTAAGTTTGTCATCTTTTAAAAATACCAAAAAAAGTGATCAAGGCCAAACAAAATAATTCTTTGCCAAATCATTATTCAAGTGTCGAAAATACAGTAATTGTTAGCATATTATACCTCAACATATTATTTATTTGGTACATGTTCAACTATCCTAATATTTCCATTTGATTTTTTTTGTTTGTTTTTTGTTTTTTGGTTTTTTTTTTTTTCTTTCGAGACAAGGTTTCTCTGTGTAGTGCTGGCTGTCCTGGAATTCACTCTGTAGATCAGGCTGGCCTCAAACTCAGAAATCTGCCTGTCTCTGCCTCCCAAGTGCTGGGATTAAAGGCGTGGGCCACCATCGCCCGGCTCCATTTGATTTTTAGCCTTCGTATGACTTAGATGTTCAGATGATCCTGTCACCACCTCCTCTTATCATATGTGCTTCGCTTTCTCTATTACAGCAAGATTTCAAATGTAGGTTGGGCTGAGTGCAAATCTTAAAAGGTCTAGATTTCTGGAAAACTTTTCTTATTCTTATTGTTACTGAAATATTTCATCTCAATCTGTGGGTCCTATTCTGCCTTTGACCATTCAGTATCAAGATAAAAGACACACACAACCTTTGTATTTATAAGCCTTAATCAGCACTAAACCTGGCCACATATCTACCCTCTACGATATTAGAATCTATTTTCCAGACAATAACCCCGCTACATTTGCCATGTTTTGTCTGGGCTGCATTTAACTCCCATTAGCCAGGCCACATGTCCATTATTTTAATTCTTACACCATGGTGTCTTCTCTGCATCTCCTTTTTCTTCCTTGGGTTCTCCTCTGACCCCAAGCCTGGGAACCCAAGAGCCTGCCTATCTCTTTTCCGTCCAGCTATTGGTTGTAGGCATCTTTCTTCATCTTCACCAATCAGGAATAACTTGGAGGACAGGTCATATAACATCACTTGGGCATGTTACTTGGGTTCATGAAGAATCTCTCTTCCTGGGAGCAACCAGTACTTATCTTTACAATACCTATCAGAAAATAAAACTTCAACAATTTATTACTTTCCTTATTAATTGAGGACAAAGCAATTGAATGCCATTTCATTATTATCTTAGTTTTCTTGGTTTGGATTAAAGTAGTATATTAGTTTCATTTCTATTATTGCTTTATAACATCCTTATCACCCTCATCAATGTAGGAGAGAAGTTTATTTGGCTTGGGATTCCAAGGTACACTCTATTGTTTTGAGGAAGTCAACGCAGGAGCTCAGGAGACAGCTATATCAGACTCCTGTCAGCAAGCACTTCTTGGCATCCACAATAGTGTCTAGGTTTGGTGACTGGGTTTGATTGGAAGAATCCCCAGGTGGGGAAGTCTTTGGATGGCCTTTCCTTCAGTCTATGCTCCGAATTTTGTCTCTTTATTTGCTCCTATGAGTATTTTCTTCCCCCAGAGCTCCCAAGAACTAAACCACTAACCAAGGACTACACATGGAGGGACCTATGGCTCCAGCTGCATATGTAGTAGAGGATGGATTGTCCAGCATCAATGGGAGGAGAGGCCCTTGGTCCTGTGAAGCCTCAATGCCCCAGTGTAGGGGAATGTCAGGGCAGGGAGGCAGGTGTGGGTGGGTGAATAGGTGAATGCCCTCATTGAAGCAGAGAGGGGGTGGGATAAAGGGTTTGGGGAGGGGACTGGGAAAAGAGATAACATTTGAAATGTAAATATCCATAAAAATGGGGAGAAAAGCAGGAGCTCGAGCAACTAGTCACATCACCCTGACAATCAAAAACAATAAATAAATAAACAAACAAACAAACAAACTTACTCTCAATACTCAGAAGGCTTTCTTACCTTACATACAGTTGAAAGTGTAGCCCCATAAAGTGGTGTCTTCCACAATGGCCTGTGCCTATCTACATCAAAATCAATCAAGGGGAAACTACAGAGGTGACCACAGGGCACATTTAGGGACTTCTTCAATTATGTTTCTTTTCACAGTTAATTTTAGGTTGTGTAAAGTTGATATTTAAAGCTAACCAGCATATTTAAATATGTTAAACAGCATAAAATAAAAACTAAAATAGAATTGTGTAAATGTCTCTTACATTTCCTCTGATGAAGTGATAAGATGAGAGCTGTACGAAAGCTTGTGAATATAGGACTCGGGCTGAGACCAAAGTGTTTCATTCTCTGAACTATTACTGTGCCTAGTCCTGGAACCTTTTAGCCTCCATAAAATCTAATACTCAAAGCCAACTGATTCAATCTGAATTTTCTCTGCTTCTGCCTCAATTGCTGTGTTTGTCCTCATACTAACTTTGGCAATCTGTTCTAATCCTCTGGCTCCTTCTCTGTCTCTGGCTCATTCTGTCTTCACCTGTGTATAGCTTGTTCTTTCTGTGATCTGTCTCTGTAAAACTATCCTGGTAAGACTGCCATTTGCATTTTGCCTTCTCTTTCTCTCTAAAGTAACCTCTCCTTCCTGTGCTGTTCTCATGAGAGTTGGGCATATCCTATCTTGGACACATTCTGTCCATTCTTTTTCTGAATAATCTGTCTTCCACTCAATTCGACATCTCTTTGAAATATGGCTGCTTTTTTTCTGAGAAGTCAAACCTACTCCATCTTGGGACCAGACTCCATGTTAAAAAAAAAAAAACTAACAAACAAAACAAAACAAAACAAAAACAAACAAAAAAGAAAAGGAAAACTTGATCTGCAGCTGAACCCAAGGTGCATCTAAGTACCAGAAAGGACTCCAAGGCTTGTACTTGGCCAGAGTACTAGCTACTTCCCAGCAATGGTGAATCAAAGATCAGTCTGATTGTTTCCTATGTACTTTCATACCATTTGATTGTATACAATCTTGCTTCAGAAATCCCACCTGTCAGCTTACAATAGTCACTGAATTAGATACTTGTTAGGAGGGACACCACCTTACTTGCTTCCATTTTCTATTACTTGTCCTGACATGAGTTCGAGGCTGCTTCACCAAACCATCCTGTGGGTTAGCAGTGTGTAACAAAGAGTCCCTAATGTGGTTGGATAGTATTTGGCTCCTGGTTCGTCTTTTTGGTTCACAAACATGGCACAACACTTCTACAAACTAACCTTAACTTCATTGTTTTGGACTAAAGATGTGTACTAAGGGATGTTTATACTCTAGACAGACCATAATGTAATCCAGGAAGTGTCTATATTCTGGCTAAATTATATAGACTTAGAACGTCTTTGGCTGTGATCCATTTCCAGAGCAGCCATGTTCCTAGACACAAATTCTTAGACAGAATGACAATATGCATGACATTGTTGAAACATGGTCTGAATATTATCTTAAAATCTGGAAGTATGAAGAACTACTTTTGTTTCAATATGTGTTATGTTGAGTCCACATCTATAAAAAGATAGCAGATTACATTCAAAGACAGTAAAGATCAGGGATCATGGTCCCCCCTTTCACTGTCTTCATTCCTATAATTAGAACACATATATTTACTTTGTATTTTGCCTTATAATTTAGAATAAAATAATAAATAGTATGAGCCCTGTGTGTTGCAAAGATCAGTATGTCTTGTAGTGGGTATTTTATATTCTGTTGCAAATTACTGCATGTGTATTCCAGTATACTCTCTCATAATTAAAAGAGAAATGGCTAGGCAAATTTGACATGTGTCTTTGATTATGCATCTCAAAGATGAACGCTAACTTGTAATCAGGCAGTTTATTTGGAGGCTATAGTGGAATATGTCACTCTTCTTTGCTTATCAGCTGGGTCTATATTAACTGTCTAGACTGCTATGACCATTGCATAGTGTCCACTGCAGCAGTAAGGGAGTTTCACAACTTCTTTGCCCTTGCTTTTTTCTTTTCTTTTCCTTTCTTTCCTTTCCTTTCCTTTCCTTTCCTTTCCTTCCCTTTCCTTTCCTTTCCTTTCCTTTCCTTTCCTTTCCTTTCCTTTCC
>JANHMN010000014.1:56201195-56213831 GCA_030674055.1 Rhabdomys pumilio
TTTCCTTTCCTTTCCTTTCCTTTCCTTTCCTTTCCTTTCCTTTCCTTCCCTTTCCTTTCCTTTCTTTTCCTTTGCTTCTTGTTTTTGATTTCTGTGTCTAATTGGGAAAACCCTTCTGTGTTCAAAATACTACATTAAATTAGATTAATCCTACCAGGAAAATACCCCTAACTCATAATAAAATAAAAAGCATGGGGGACTCAGAGAATGAAAGGACACAAGAAAGCAAGATCATCACACACTGTAATATTCTCACTAGGGTTTGAGTCCTCACTCATCAACACAGACACACATGGCTATAAAATAAAGATGAAAGCAAGACTGAGGAAGACTATGGTAAAACATGTCCAAAGGCATCATGACCTCTTTTCCAAGATTGTGGCTAATTAGTGTTCTAAGATCAGTATTTTAATTCCTTATTCTGTTTCATGTCTTACACTGGATCCCTAGGTATTTAGCCTTTTCTTCTGCTATTGTTGCTGGCATCCATTGTGTGTTTGATGTTAGCATGATAAATGGTTTACTTTCCCTTTGGGAATCTTGCAGACAATGTTAAAATACTTAATAAACTGAACATCCAGATGTTTATATGGATCTATCTTAGGGAAAAAAACATTGTGATATAGATAAACACACACACACACACACACACACACACACACACACACATGTAATGAGGCTCAGTAATTGACTTATTTATGGAAATATCAGGTCTATCTTAGATAGTTCGACATTTGTAGGCAAGGCTTCCAGGAAGGGAAGGCAATTAGCAGGTGTGCTCAAACAGAATATTGTTTTCCTTAGGGAAAGCTTCTGTGGTGCTCTGAGAGAGATTCAGCTGATTCATTTAATCCCATTCAAAGTTTCCTAGATAATCTACTTAAGGACTACTAATTACAGGCTTTAATCCTATCTATAAAATATTTTCATAGCAACATCGAAATTAATGTTTGATTACCTTGCTGGGAACTACACCGAGCCAATTTCATTTATGACCAACATTATGCTTACTTTTTCTTTTATGGAAACTAGTGACAAGAATGAGTTATTTATTTGTGAAACTATGCCACATTCTATCAAACACACACAGTGTTTTAATTTGTGTTTGGAATTCCAAAAATGGTCATGTATCTTAAACTGTCATGAAAGGATATGCACAAATGCTTTTGAGCATCTAGGAAAAGCCTAGCATCATGGATTTTTGAAAAGACTACTCAATAGCATGTTTTATTTTGATGAGAAATATAAGTAGGCATCAATGACAAAAATCAATATTTTATGTGTATAATTTGAAACTACCAGTGTACTACCAGTATTTACCATGTAAATTCAGATTGTATTTAAAACAACAGATCAAGAAAATACATAGTGTTGCTATCAAGCATATTTCTTTCATTCAAAATTGTGTTTGCTGATATTCTAAAGAAATATTTCTAATATAATATGGAAAGGATATTTATTCTAATTGAGAAACTTCCTATGACTTGCCTGCTGCTGTGTGAGATTTTTGTTTGTTTTACTTATAAATAAATAAAATTCTTGCTCATTATTGCTATTCATATATTCAACATTAACATGAAAAAAATGACACTATTTTCTTATAGATAATTCCCAAAAGTGCAAATAAGAGGGAAAAATAGGTTATCAATTTATCTACAAAAATGTTCAATCAATAAACCCTTCCTTTAAATAAAAGAGTATTACATCTAGAAACTAAACAGGAAAATATTAAAGAGCTGTGTCAGAGCTATAACCTCTTTCTGAGGTTTTTAAATGTTACTTCAAGTATATTAAGTAATTACTATCATGATCTTAAATTCCTCATTTATCCATAGAGATACAGGACTAAAATCTGGGAACATGAAATGACTGGTTACATATTCCTTATTCTGGAACAACAAAAGTTTCTTTTTCTGAAGTAAAATATGCATGTTAAATAGGTATGGTTTGTTTGCTGATGGTCTTTGGTTTTATTTCTATATTCATCCTTTTTTTAAATTTTTAAAATTATTTTGGATTAAACTTATTATCTAGAAACATCACTGACAAGGTAAATAACCGAATAACTGGTGTATTCTGGAAATACTGTAACTAATTTATTTCCATTATTTTGGTTAACAATAGCATCAAAATACCAATGCTATGAAGTTGGCTCAGTATATAAAATGTTTACCTGGAAATCGCAATGAACTTATTCAGACTGTTACCTAATAGCCATGAAAAAGTAGTGGGAATATAATATTCAATATAAAAAAATTAGGTATTAAGTCACAAATTTGCAACTGTAGCACTACGGAGAGGAATACTGGCCAAGCAGTGTAGTTTAACTGGTGAACTCCAGGCCAAAAGGAGATTGTGTATAAAAGATGAAGCCCACCATTGCCCTCCATCCTGAAATACTCATCTTGCACACACAACAACACTCATGCACATGCATACAAATACTTATAGTATTTTACCAGTGGAGAAAAATATAAAACTGTATGATAATTTTATTGAAAGTCATGTTTTTTATTTTGCACTTAACATGTTTTTGAAAATTAAAATATTTTTTGATTACAGAGATTATATTTTCAAGTTTTAATGAATTGTGTCATTCTATAGTGTATAATTATAAGTCAAGACTTATCAAAATTTTCTCTCAAAATACCATAATTTATTTGCGGATAAGAGTACATGGTACAAATCGTGACTAGCACAGTACTGGCTTGACAAACTAGCTCATGATTTTCTGCATATTTTTGTATGACTCATGAAAAAGGGTGTTACATTTTAAATGGGTGAAAGTTAAGTAATTATATAAACATATGAACAGCATTTTGAACTGTATCTTCTAACTTAATCCAAATATATGTACTAGTTTCAAGGCAAATAAGTATTACCAATCTATATGTCTAATAAAGAATAGAAAATTGTGTATCAGAAACCTGAACTAGCTTACTGCTTTAAATTTTATTATCAAAATAACTTCACACAAGATTCATTGAAGTGAGGTTAGCTTATTCATAAACTTATTTTTGTCTCATTATCTTCACCTTTACAATGGACATTATAATATGACTTTGTTCATTTCAAATATTATCATACTCAGAAGAAAAATGTATCTAAATATATATTTGCCAAAAAAATAACAGTATAAAATGAAGGTCAGGTTGATACAGACAATTCTGGAGTTTGTCATTAATGGAACAAGGTTTGGCATGTTTGCGTGATTTGGACCCTACCTGCTCCTGTAGATGACTCTGAATAGACTACTGTTGTGCAAAGGCTGAAATTATTCTAACAAGTAGCTATTTTCAAGGTTTTCTCTTCTCTTCCTTTTCCATAAGTCTCACCGCCCTTGACTTTCTGACTGATATTTCCTAATGATATCCTGCTAGAATACCATGCTGATAGGATTGCCATGACATACACCATCAAAGAATATCACCTGCCACAACCTCCACTCCAAATGGTGCCTAGTGTATGTCATGAACTGTAAGAATTTTACTGTACACACAAGGAGTTTACTGCAGTAGAAACAGTGACCTAATTACAAAATGATAGACTTTTGATATATTTCTATTGTCATTCCTCTGTATATAAAAGCATAATGTTGTATTTTTTTAGAACTATGGTTGAGTTTTATTTAATTTTACAGGAGAGTGGTATGGTGAACACTAAACACTCTAGGGCAAGCCTCATATTTAGGAACAATTCATCAACATGTAATGGATTGTACAGTTTTTTTTTCAACTTTGGATGTTATTATTTTTTCTTTGTTTTGGAGGATGTCTTAGCTAGGATTTCTTTTCCACTATGACCAGCAATCAAACTAGGGAGGGAATGGCTTATCTGGCTTACATTTTTGTGCCACTGTTTATTATCAAAGAAGTCAGGACAGGAACTCAAACAGGGCTGCAACCAAGAGGCAGAAGCTGATACTTAGGGCATGGAGAGTGTCTTTTACTGGCCTGCTCCTTGTAGCTTGCTATCTTGCTCTTTTATAGAACTCAGGAGCACCAGCCTAGGAATTGTGCCACACCAAATATTTTTTTTCCTTCCCCTATCAATTTCTAATGTAGAAAATTCCTCACAAACCTGCCCCCAACCTGAATTCATGGAGACACTTTCTTTTCATTTTTTTAAATTTAATTTAATTTTTTAGTTTATCCACTTTACATCCCACTCACTGCCCCCCTCACCGTCACCCCCTCCCACAATCCTTTTCCCATACCCCCTTTCCTTCTCCTCTGAGCAGATGCCCCCAATGGGTGTCACCTCAATCCTGGCACTTTAATTCTCTACAAGGCTAGGTGCTTCCTCTCCCATTGAGGCCAGCCAAGTCACCCCAGCTAGAAGACAGGCAACAGCTTTTGGAATAGTCCCTACTCCAGTTGTTCAGAACTCACATGAAGACCAAGCTACATATCTGGTACATATGTGCGGGTAGACTTGGTCTATTCCATGTATGTTCATTTGTTCTTGGTCCAGAGTTTAAGATTTCCCAGTGTCCATACTAGTTGACTCTGTTAGTCTTCCTGTGGAGTTCCTATCCCTTTTGGGGCCTGCATTCCTTCTTCCAATAAGAGTCTCCAAGCTGCTTCACTGTTTGGTTGTCAGTGTCTGTATCTGTCTGAGTCAGCTGCTAGTTTGGGCCTTTCAGAGGACAACATGCACATAAATGCAAGTAAACCAAAGTATCATTAATAGTGCTAGGGATTGGTACTTGCCCATGAGATGGGTCTCAATTTGAGCTGGTTGTTCACGATTCCCTCAGTCTCTGCTCCATCGCCTATTGAGACATTTTCTTAATTGAGTTTCTTTCCTCTCAGAAGACTTTAGCTTGTGTCAAGTTGACATAAAACTATCCATCCAAAAAGTTTGGTTGTTACACTGAGTTTTTGATTATTTTTTGAGAAAGAGCATCAAGTTGAGTAGGGAGCTGAAGAGAATATAAAATGACTTAGAAGAGGAGATCAAAAATGATCAACACATACTGAAATTAAAAATGTCTTAAATAATAAGAAAATTATAATAAAAAAGAATTAAAAAATTACAAACTTACAAAAAAGAGATGTGGTCAATTTCCTGTTTACTAATACTTTCAATCTTATAAAACCCCCCAAATGGATTGTAGTAAAATACAAATGAAACTGAAAATAGTTGGGAGATTGGTGAGAGTGAGATATAGTTGATGCAGAGGAACATTTTAGTAAGTCTGTGTGCTCTCATCTTTATGCTGAGGTTTTCTGGAAGTATGTAGGGATTCTTAAATACAGAGTTCCTCTGATACTTTCATTTCAATAACTCCCTGTAAACGTTGTGTCAATGTTGGTAAAGTACTTAAAGCCAGGGCTCTAAAACATCTATTTTTCTCCTAACGTTGTGTTAACAGCTGAAAGTCACCACCTTTTTTATTTGTGTTTGTAACTAGGGGAATTTTAAAAGTAGTCTACTCATGTCAAGTCGCATTACCTTAAGCCTTATTCTCATAAATGCCAGCATTCAGGAGTAAGGTCACTGGCCTTACTTGTCTTCTCTTTATGAGGGAAAATGGTTTACACTTCAAAACCTGTGGTATGATTTTACATCAACTGAGGGATTTCCCCAATTCAGAATGCAACCTCGCCAAATTTGACAAAAGTAAATAAAGAGCAATGGCTTTTAGTTATTGCTACACCTCGGTGCTGGGTTTGAGTTTCACTTCCACAGTTTTAAAATCTCAGGTGGAAGTAGCGAGTAAAACATTTAGGTTGGAGCAGAAGAAAGTACAGTTCAACAAATCTGAATATTTTCACATTTTAATTCTCTAATTTTATATTTTTTATATTCATAATATGAGAGAAAAATTATATTTTATCACTCAGTAAATAAATTTTATATTGACTTAGGACATAATTTTCAACAATAATGGGAAAGCCTTTAAACATTCATCTCTCATTTTGTACTACTTTCAGGAATACTGACTTTAGAAATATTGATAAAAAGAAAAAAGTATTTATCCTGATAATATTGTAGATGTGCTGCATCCTAGCGTACAAACTATTCAATGTTAATTATTTATTTAAAATAAGTAAGTGTCTCAACTTCATTAATATGAAAACATGACATCTTAAGAAATGTTAAAATTATGTATATACATATAGGTCAAATAAATTTTTTAAAATCCATTTTTTTATGATTTCTTATTATTAAATGTTGGATTTGTTCACATATTTTATTTGCTTATCTACCCAGGGTTCTGTAAAGATTTCAAGGACTGGAATGAATGATTGGTATAGAAGACTTTTAAAAAGAAATCCCTCTAAGTAAGATAAGAGACTTATGCTCCTATATCACCCTGTGAGTGGGGCATCCCAATCTCTTTAACCCTGGATTTGATTTGTATTTTCATTTATTTCCTATAATTTCTACCACACTGCAGACTTCTTGAAGCTTAAGGATTTAAAGTGTCTAAATTTTTACATGCTTTCTTCTTTGACCAGCCTGTCAGTAGAGTTCCCTTTTTCTGTGACTAGATACAGAGGACTTATAACCTCTAGAGCAATCTCCCTAGAGATCCTAAACAAAGGTGGCCACAGAATAAACTGTCAAACCTCGAGCCAGAATGGCTTGATTCTTCTCCTGTTGTTAACATTACAATCACTCAAGTTCTCCATATGTGAGGAATTATCATTTTAGCAAACAAACTAGGTAGAAAAATTATCAAGTCTACAAAATAATAATAGCAACTATTTAAATAATTGTTTTAAAAATATTTCGGTTAAATTGATGCTACTCATGCTTTAGAATGGGTTTTATAATTATTTGCAGTTTTTTTTGAATCTATTATTAGCAGAGTACAGAAACTTAGTGGCATCAGAATCAAACATCTTGCAATATACTCAAAGTGTTTTCCCTCTATGTCATTAATGTAATAAATTGTATGCTTTAATTATAAATGAAGATATAAATTGTGAATTATTTTCTCAGGAAATGTTTATTAATAATATATGATTCATATATTTTCATAGATATAGTCTTGAGTTTAAAATGAGTTCAGAAACATAGAATAACAATTGTATGAAATGAAATGAATCCATTTAAAGTGAACAAATGTTAGCTGCACCTAGAAGACATTCAATTAAATTGTAAACTTGGCTTGTCGTTATAAAATATGACATACATTAAAAGGCTAAAAGGCATCTCAAAATAGGAAGTGTTTTCTCCATTTGAAATCGTGAACCTAACTCTTGGTCTCCAGATAAGAAATAAAAACTACATAATAAAGATAAATGGTCCTTGTTTTGTAACCCCATCGAGAGCACTCTCCTAAATGAAAGTAGTGTGCTGCAGTGGACTGTGATGCCTTCTCAGACTCCTGAGCAAAGGAAAAACATCTGCAAATCTGATTCTCCAGAAATACTTCTGTGCTGCTCTTAAGTAGAATAATAAATGATCAAATAGTAAAAAGGCCTGTTGTGTAGCCAAAGCCAATGCTTTAACAGGCACTGTATCATTTTTTTTCAATAAATATTTGCTTTGTGTTCTGTAACCAGTCCTTACATTAGACACCCAATATCCTCAAATTTTTATAGGATCTTTAACTTAAACACAAGAAAATATATCTGGCAAGCACCAAGACTTAAAAAAACAACAGGTTTTAAAATTACATTGTGATATGTAGTGCTATGCTTTCATCATTTAAATTATAGAAAATTGTAGTATAGGTGTGCCAAGAAGAAAATTGCCTAACTATAGAAATCTAGTAGAGTCTACTGAACTAACTAGGTGTAAAGGCCTCAGTCAACCTAACCAAATAAAACAACATGACATAATAATTTTTCAGATGTTAATTGGGTGGAAAGAAAAAATGTAGGAAGAGAGGAAATCATAATAAAAACAAGGGAGAGAAGAAGGGAGATGAACATAAGGAAGGGGAGAAGGAAGGAACAAGAGGGAGGAAGGAAAGAAGAAAGGAATCTGGGGCAGAAATATGGGAGGGACAAATGGACAGAGAAAGAGAGGAAATGAGGAAAGGAACCCCTTTCTATTTATAAAATATAACAGAAACTATTGCAAATTGAACAATGATACAGTATTTGCTCTCACGAGAAATAGGTGAATAGGTAGAATAAGAAAATAAGCATGAAACCGATTATTCCAAGATATGTGAACAATAAAAAAGGATGCTGGGAGATATAAGGAGCCCATTGCATTTACGTACAATGTTTTGGAGTTTTGAAACACATGCATGCTGTAAAGTAATTGACAGTTCATTCGCTTCAACACATAAACTTGTAATAAATCATAGTAAATCAAATGTATGTCACTATAAAAGAAAATAGTCTTTCCCAAAGAATCAGAGCTGGATCTGAACTAAAGGCATCAACTATGAGCACTAGCTTTCCTGGTGCCAGTATATGCCTTGTAACTTTTCAAAGAGGGAAGAGAACAGTATTTCTACTCAGCTGTAGCACCAGTGAAGTACCACAATAACATGCCTGGCACAATAAACATAAGCATTCAGTTGTGTCTTGCATATCTTGGTGGTAACCAAATGTTCTCCAATTGTTCTTAGGTTCTGTTTAACCACAGGGAATTATACTCAGTACTCAAAGCATAGCAAGCGAGAACAGATTAGTTACATCATTGATCTTAAAGCTGGTCTTAAATTGTGACTTTATTAAACAACCATAGTTCATATCTGATTCTAAATATTTATTCTTGTAATCACAGAGAAGCTTAGCTCTCACCCTTCTTTAGGAAAATTCTCCGTTTGCACTAGGTAGACACAGTTTCAATAAACCACAGCTGCACAAAATATGTACACCAAGTATTTATGTAGTGCCCAGTGGCACCTGATACCATCAACAATACAGCTCCTGTGCCTTGGACACAAGGTGACGTGGAAAGAAGTCATGGAAACAGTGAATCTGTGGTGAGACTGCATATTCTAGAAAAGGCAAGGATTTACAACCATAAAGAGTCAATATCATGACTGTCTAAACAAGACTTGAACAAGCATGGCAGAAAATAGGCATGCTACCAAAAGAGGGCGTCATCTTGTGGATTCCCAACTTTAGACAAAGCTGTTGTGGTAGTAGGTTGTGTGTTAAGCTGCTCTGAACTCCACACAGGCAGGGCGCCTGCTTCCGCTACTGCCCATCCAAATGCTCTGGATTCACAAATTGAAAGATGCACATGCGAGCAGCCTTATGTTTAATATGCCCTAAGCAACTTAAAGGCTGGAACACTCTCTATCCCAGATCCAATTAGAGAAGTGGCCCCTGGGGCCACTTCACTAACTCTTACATGACTGGGTACTTTCTCTCCTGCTCCCTCAAGTCTAATCTCTCTGCTTCCCTGTCACAATGATTCTAAAAACTCCCTCTCTCCTGCTCCATTGCCAGGGAAATCTAAAGTCTCTCCTCTGTCTCCCTGCCCAACCATTGGCCACTGGCAACATTATTTCCCAATCAGAGCTCCTGTGGGGAGGGACTGTCAAAGTCTCAAAAGCAGCCGTGCAAATTCTCATCTGATTTCAAGAACCAAATAACACAAATACCATTAGAACCGATCCACAAGAACAGGCAGCAGGGAAATCCTGAAGATAGAATAAATTGTCTTCCCCAGGGAAGAGCACATTAATTGGTTATCCAATCCTAAATGCTCAACCAATGGTATATGCTCAATGCATATGTGTGTGTGTGTGTGTGTGTGTGTGTGTGTGTTTGTGTGTGTATAAACACACACACATATATACGCATATATATACTTATATATGCATATACATATAATACAATACAATATATGTATATATATATATATACATATATATATGCATTGTTGATATATTGTATAATTGAGAGACCATGAATTTGAGAGAAAGCAAGGGTGTACATGGGAGGAGTAGTTGAGATGAAAAGGAAGGAGGAAAATGATGTAATTATATTTTCATTTGAGCAAATTAAAATGATGTATAAGAAGTGGGCCGGAGGTAAACTTTCTGCTATTATGTGCAGTATATGTGTGGTAGTTCTTGGATGTTTTAGATAGTTTTAGGAAGAAAATGCTCATTCTTTGATTATAGCTCTGCAGTATATGAACATTTATGAATAACAAAACTGAGTATGTCATGTATTATCTAATAAGTCTGAAATAAAGTAAACCATCAGAGACAGTGTTGTCCTCAGCACTGCCCTGTCGTCGGAGAGTATTTGTGAAAGTGTCAGGCTCTTCAAAGCATCCTCGGATATGTGCAACTTCACAAATTTGTAGAGATTCAGGTTATTTTAATAAAAAAGCAGTGTCAACAAATGGAACAAACAATACTTCCTATGATGTGCAGCAAATTATTGACTTTTGTGAAGTGCGAAAAAGAAACAGTTGACTGGAAGAAACGGGGCATTGCAGTAGGTGTATGTGAGATGGGGTTGTAGCATCGCATGGACAAGTTAAAAACAACATCAGAAGGTCTCAGTAAAACACTTTATTTTATAAACAAGTAAATAATAGCAAGACAAATCATTTGATAGCCCACCTGTAACTTGATCAATTGTATGATGCTACACAAGGAATGCTAATCTTACAGTCTGTCAACTCCAGTTAGATCCCCAGGAAGTACATTTGCTTTTTTATAATTTAATATCACTGACTGTAGATTAGATGCTGAAGATATGCTCAGGTGATATTTCAGTACAAGGTGTAAAAAGCTAAAAACAAATGGACAAGGATATATGTATCAGAAAGTCATTAAGCATTTCACAGCCCTTATATTTTAAACTGAAATGGCATTTATACTCCTATATAAAATTTTACTAAACTATTATCCAGATAGGTACTAGGACATTAACTTTAAAGTTGTCTTAAACTGTGATTGAATGTAACATGCTTTGTACAATTTGAAAAACCATTAGAAATAAAAAGCACATGATTTTATTCCCTATTTCATACAGTTTCTTTAGAAAATAGGAAGTGATTAGGCCATGGTTTTAGTGTTTAAGATAATTTGCTGGTTTTTGGTTTTTGGTTTTTTGGTTTTTTAATTAGGATCAGAGTTTGGGTCCCATTCTGTAAAGCATGCAGCTTACCACTGGCTGCAATGATAGCTCCAGGGATCTAACACTTCCTCTTATCTCCTTTGGCAACTGCATTACATATGTACACACACACAAACACAAACACACACACACCCACAAACACACACACACACAAACATAAATGCAAAATAAAAAATAAAACTATAAGAAGAATGTTGAATGAAGACAATTAAATTGTTTTAGATTATTGTGGACATGATAAAATATTAATCACACACACAAACATTAATGCAATAAAAATAAAATGAGACAAAGAAAGTTGAATGAAGACAAGTAAACTGTTTTAGATTATTATGGGCAAGATAAAATATTAATATTAAATAAACTTAATGTTAAAATAGAAAGAAGTGGCAATTTTTCTTATTTATTAGCAGGGATCATGTTCAAGTAAATGTATATATATTTAAGGCATAAATTACATATACCTTAAAAGAATTTTACATATTTACAGCTACCTTTATAAGCAATATGCTGACAGTTTCTATCATCTAGAAATTTTTCTATATACCTTTCCTATCTCCTACTTTATCCTAATGACCATGAATTCAATCACTCACTGTCTATTGTATGTTTAATATGCATATTTTTGAGTCTTATATAAATATAGTGTATTATAGGTAAGTTTATTTCTGACTTCTCAACAATTTTACTGGATCAGAATCCGGTTTTCAAAGCACTTGCTTGGCTTCCTTGTGTGTCTCACTCTGGAGAAGTATTCCAGTCTAGGAAAGCAATATCGTTCATCTCTACCTCTCTTGATGGTTATATGGACAATATTCAGTTTGGGAACTTTTATGAATCCTCAAACAATTGTATGTAAATATGTGTGTATAGATGGATGCTGCCTTTAATTTGGAAGGATGATTTCAGGAGAGGAGTCCCCACATCACACAATAATCACACGTTTAACTTCTTTTTTTTGTTTGTTTGTTTTTGTTTTTTTGTTTTTGTTTTTGTGTTTTTGATTTTGTTTTTGCTTTTGTTTATTTCGAGACAGGGATTCTCTGTGTAGCCCTGGCTGTCCTGGAACTCACTCGGTAGACCAGGCTGGCCTCGAACTCAGAAATCCGCCTGCCTCTGCCTCCCAAGTGCTGGGATTAAAGGCGTGCGCCACCACCGCCAGGCACACGTTTAACTTCTTAAGGAATTACCAAAATATAGTTTCAATTTAATTGTGCCATTTTGTGCTCTTCAACAACATGAAAGCTTTAGATGTTTCACATTTTTACCAGGACTTGGAAATATCAATTGTTTGCTACTCATTATGATCAATGAATCTAATAGACATATAATGGTAGTAAAGAATTTAAAAACAGTATTATTAAGCTAATTTTGAAGAGGATTCAGATCATTTTAATGAAGACTTATCGGCACTCTAGGCTTCTTAAGTCAGTAACAGAAAACTTTGGTGCTCTTTATCATATTTAAACTTAGATATCTTTCCATATTTAAGTCTTTAGTACTAATATTATAATTAATAAAACCTGACACAGAGGCGCTACTGGCCTCAATGGTTTATATTCCTGAAGAAGACACACACACACACAGAGAGAGAGAGAGAGAGAGAGAGAGA
>JANHMN010000014.1:56213931-56231131 GCA_030674055.1 Rhabdomys pumilio
GGGGAGGAGGGAGAGAGACTTTATATATTAATAAGCCTTAAACAGCACAATACCTGGGCCATTGTTTAACCTCCATACTGTTAATTCCGAGTTGTTACTTACTGATTCTGTGTTCCTTCTTGGCTGCTCTAGACCCAATTGGGCAGCTCTCTGGGCTGCAATCCTGACTCCTTCACATAGAGGCTATGTGTCTCTGTACCACATTCTCCCAGCATAATGGATCTCCCTCTTCTCCTCTCTATCCCAAGTCCCAGTCGTCCTAAAATCCTGCCTATCTGTCCTCCTCAGCTATTGGCTGTTGGCATCTTTATTTACCAGTCAGAACACACTGGGGCAGGGTATCAGAAGCTATGTGCAAATCTTCTCCTGCAAATAGTTTTTTTTTTTTTTTAGGGAATAAATTAGCATTTATAATACAAGCAGCTGCATAAATCAACATTGTTTGTTTTTGTGTCTTCCAAAAAGAGCCATTATGCCTGAAAAACAAAAGAGTAAACTTTTGTTTTGATAACCAATACTGTACATACATGTATTCTAATGTGCAGGTGTTTGTTGATATTTTTATTATTCAAGATAAATGGGTATGGTACATACTTTATAGTAATATTTTTAAAGTCATCACAATGTTCACTGGATCTGAGTAAATTCAAAGTTATATATTATTCCTTTTATTTAGAGACAATAAGTACATTTAAAAATACAAAATATAATAACTGTGAGATAACAAGAAATGTTCAAACTGCCAATAAAATCTACCCCTTAAAATCTATTTGTCTTTTAATTATTCAATATTATTTTTATGGTTTTAGTAAAATTTAAAACGATAGTTTAAATCACATTCATAGTGTTCATTCTAAGTTAACTGTTAGTCACTATATTCAATAAATATTCTGGGGTCTTGTTTTTGACCATAACAATAAATGTGGAAAAAGTACAACTAATAATTGGTTGCATCAGAAAATTCAAGTAAATTCTTTTTAAAAGAAATGTTATAGGTGTTTAAAAACTGTTAAAGAATATTCATAATCTTGATTTTTTTCACTTCCTTTGTGTAAAACATAAAATTCACAAGTCATGGCTGATTCATAAATTACTTTGAACTGTGAAATCAAAATATGCTTGTTATGTTATTTATAGCATGAAACAATTAAATTGTGAGGGGCATGGAAAGGTGAAAGAGAGGAGAAAATGTGTGCTTGCATGTAACCCTTTGTTCTTGACTGCCTGATCATTTCTGCAGGAGGTAAAAAGGATATCACAAATTATCAGTTGGATAATGTATTTTGAAGCTGACTGAAATCTTAAAGATAATATACTTTAATTTCATCACATTTTCCCATTGAAATTATTAACTGTAAGCTTGTTTACATGTCTGAAGGTAATAAAGCCAGTTAGTGAAAAAAAAATCTGCCTATAGTTCAAAACTTCTGAGAGCATATTCAGTGGTTTTTTTACCCTGCTACAATTTTATCATTTCTGAATTTCTCGAGTGCACAGAAGGGAAACTAGTCTCAATGATTTGAAAAAAAAAATAGCCCTTAAATGTTTATAAATATACCTATTCAGCCTCTGTAATTTAGACTGAAGAAGAAATTGTTATAACTTGCAAGAACCTGTTAGTAATCAAAATGTATGGGTGATAGGATTAGCATGTTGCTGGTTCTACGTGATCCATTGTTAGTACAATGTCTGTTTGCTTTTTACGTTGAAAACAACATCATTGCTCTGGGATTTATTTCCTCCTGACTATTAAAGCCACTTTTTTTTTTTTTTACAAAGAAGTACCATTTAAACATAAAGTCACATGGAAACTTACGTTTAATACAAGTATTTTGAACCAACCTTTAGAAAATTATTGAATCATAATGCAGATGCAAATAAAAATAGTCAATACTTGAGACTAGAGAGATGGCTCAGTGGTTAAGAGCACTAACTGCTCGTCTAGTGGTACTGAGTTCAGTTCAATCTCTAATGGAATCCGATTCCCTCTAGTGTGTCTGAAGACAGTGACAGTGTACTCACATACACAAAATAAATCAATAAATCTTCTTTTAAAAAGTAAAATAAAATACAGTCAATATCAGGTAACACATGCTACCAATCTAAGTAAGGATATCACAGAACATAATCAGTGTAACTTACCCATTGGCTCAGGATAATTTTCCTTTCATTAAATGGTGGTCGTTGAATATACTTTTGGGGACAAACGTAAACAAATAGAAAAAAAGAGTAACTGAGTGTATATACCTATTTGATGCCTCTGTTTCTACACCATGATTCAGATGACTGTATTTACTAGACAGTGGGAAGCAATATCAATTCCCTGAAAAGGAGACCACTGGGTTTCTCATCAAATACCAAAGTCCAAAGGACAAGTAGTTGCCCTTTTTATTTCTCATTTTCCTGTCATGGAAATATGATAAAAAATACTAAAGGCAACCTATTTAATGAGATTCCTGTAAGAATAAAATGTGATAATGGGGAAGAAACTTACTGGCAAAGTTTAAAGACTGAATTAATTTGAGTGATCATTTCTTTACAGACAGAATTTTTATCAGACATATTTAAAAACTGTGGTCACAACATTTCTCTAAAATCTTATGAATATGTCTAGTAATTTCAAAGAAAAGATGAAATGGTCATATTTCAGTTCAGTTTAGAAAAAAGCCTCCTAGATACAGCTTAAAGTCTAGAAATTATTTTTTTTTTTTTTTGCTCTGCATCGCTTTTGATAGTTGCTACTACAATTGTGATTTGGAGAGGTTGAATAGTATAAATCACCCTAAATTTTGCCTAGTTAATATACATATGAGTAAACATGTCTGAAATAGTTTTATATTAAAATAATGCCTACATGTGAGAATGCAAATGAGTCAAGAATACGATAATAATGCCTTTTAGTTTTTCACTGTATTTTTTTTAGAACATCAATACAATTCTTCATCTTCTGTCCCATAATTTCTTCGTGTATCCCTCCAACTGCTTCTCAAATCATGGCCCTTTATTCTTTAATTATTATTTTTACATATGCAAATATATTCATACACCCATACATCACACAGGTGTATACTTCTCATTCCATTTGGTGTTGCATGTATCTATTTTTTTTTTTTTTTTTTTTTTTTTAGGGCTGACCAGTTAGAATTGGATAAACAACGAATTAGGAGGTTTATTGCTGGGAAAGGTTAATTGTACCTTTCTCGGCAGTGTTTAATGTCACACTACTAATATACATACTAATATATACTAATATACATACTAATGTCCATCTAGGAGTAGTGCCCTGTGAGATTCCTCCACATACACATTGGCATGTCTATTGGTGTTGTTCAGATCTTGTTAAGTCATCCATTGGCTTGTTATTTGTTTGATATGGATTTCCCCCACCATATCTTGAAGATTTCACTGTTTCTCTGGCCCTTTTTCTGGCCACTGTTATACAGCTCCCTCCTCTGGAATGTTACCTGGGCCTTAGGTGGTTTATTTGTTTGTTTGCATTTGGCCAAGATATGCTATATACTACTAAATTAAAAACAAAACAAAACTTTTGGAAATTTGAGATGGAACTTACTTTTAGACTAGTTTATTGTTTTTAGTTTTATTTTGTAATAACTTATATCCTAAGAAAGTAAAAAACCACCTTTATTCAGTTATAAAACCTATAACAAAAATGCCAAAGTAATTTCCTGATCCCATTGAAAACATATATTTACTCATTCTTTCTTTTTTTCTTTTTTATTGGATATTTTGTTTACATTTCAGATATAATCCCCTTTCTCCCCCCACCCAGGAAACCATCCCCCCTCCTCCTGCTTCTATGTTACTCATTCTTTCTAAACTGGATATTTTATAAATATCCGTTCCGTTTTTATAGGTAGTTAACTTTTCTAGTTCTATATTTTCTGTATGCTGACTCTTTGGCATTGTTCAGTTTGTTTATATTCTCTGAACTTTAATTAAAAACACATTAAGAGAGACCCAGCAAAATGGATCACTGGTAAAAATATTTGTGACCAAGTATAACCATCTGACTTAGATCCCCAGAACCCACATGATGGAAGGAGCGACCTCAGTTCTAAAAGTTATTCTCTGACCACTAAAAGACTCAATAAACACATGACTGTGTCATAGCAATTAAAAGATAATAAACTGTGAATAACAGTGTAAGGCTTGATATTTCATACACAAAAGCTACAGCTGAAGTTTATTGAGACTCCATGGGATCCGGCAAGTGTTTAATGTGTAGCAGGAACCAAGGCTGGCACGCAGCTCACATGTCTTCACACTCTCCTCATGAAATAGTGTTGTTCTTCTCATAGGTACATAAAATCTTTTAGAGGTCTGGCATAAATTCACATATACTAAAAACATGCTGTCTATAGAAATGGGTTAGCAAAAGGTCTTACTTTGGGAATAGAAAGTCTTGGTACGCGAAAGGATCAGGGGTGTTAGAATATTCAGCTAAACCATCTTCGCTGGCACCACACCCGTTCCTTATACATCTGCTTACCCTTTTAATGATAATTGCTGGCAGACAGGGTTCGGGAAGATAAGAACAGTGTTAAATCTTTAAATTTTTTTCTGATCATAATTTTACTGGATACTTTATTTATTTACATTTCAAATGTTATCCCCTTTCCCGATTTCCACTCTGCAAATCCCCTATCCCATCCTCCCTTCTCATACTTCTATGATGGTGCTCCCCCACCCACCCACCTCACTGCCTGGCATTCTCCTACACTAGGTCATCAAGTCATCACAGGAACAAAGGCCTCTAGACCATTTAATTGAAGGTTCACAGAATGGGACTAGGAACAATACAGTTTGAGGGTGCTGTACTGCATGAAGAACTTACACATCAGAGCCACGAAACGTAATCACGTATCACTTGTAAGTGCCCTGTTAAAGCCAGGCTGAAACGCTGTGAAGAAATTAGCAGTCCTAGTTCCTGTTTGCTGTTTATGAGCAGGGCGCATTAATTTCGATTTAAGGAGCCTCGTTTCTGCTGGAGCTCTCCACTGCCTGGCTATAATTGGATAATGTGCTTCCTGCTTAAGAGTAGCAAAAGTTCCTTCCTTCTGAAGTGAATCGATCAAGATTTTTTTCACCTTCAGCTCGCACCCTCCGCCAGTTGAGGGAGCACCAGACCTCTTCACAGGAGGCTGGAGGAGCCCCTCCTTCTGGGACCTCTCCCTAGAAATGTTTCCTCCCAAAAGGGACGCAGCTCTATCCACAGCAATTCAGTTACACCCTTGAGCTTTCTTTCAGCAAGAAGTTTCACCACAGTGTTAATCTATTAACGAGACAGATCAAAATGGAAAGTTTATTTGGTGTGTACAAGGCAAACAGATTCCCTACTGTATGTGTTTGGGACAATTTGTTATATGGATTTTCTCAACTACATTTGAGTACTACTATTCCTGTAATACAAACGGAGAGTGATCTCTCTCTCTCTCTCTCTCTCTCTCTTCCTTTCTCTCTCTCTTTCCCTCTCTCCCTCTCTCCCTTTCTCTTAAGCACACACACACACACACACACACACACACACACACACACACACACACACCGAGGGATGCCATATGTCCCAGTTGCGACCTACATGGAGAAGGCATGCTGAATATGTCACACGGTATTACTGTGAGAGGACAGTCGTCAGTTTCCTTTCTGGCGATGAGAATTTTCTCACCCTCAAGACATGCAAATGACTTTTTTCATCTGTTCTTTTTATGTTATTTGCATAATTTTTCTCCTGCAAAAGTGAGAGCTGTCAAAAAATTAACCATTCGGGGCTTCCACATTCAGCTCCGTGACCTTTTCCAGAGCCTTAGATCTCTCCTGGGACCTAGTAACTTTGGATGTTGGGAGAGTGGAGGACACTGAGAAGTGGGAGAAAGGGGGTGGGGGTGATGAACGAGGAGGATCAGCAGGTATGGAATGACACCTCAGTACATTTAAACGGTTACTTCATACTTATTCCCTTGGACAGAAATACCTATCTTGCTGTTTCTTTCTTCCCATCAACATTTAATAGAAAAGATGTCTCTGTTAGGTGTGATCGACTCTTCTGTTACTCTGTGTAACCACATGGACCCTTTTGCTTTTGGAAGTGATGCTAATTTAAAATGCTATTTGAAAAAAAAATAGTACTGGAGCAGATCTCTGTCTTGCATGCATTGGTTTGTAAGCTCGTGCGTGCACGAAACTGCCAGATATGCTGTTTAGTATGAATCCTGTCTTTTTATAAGTCAGAGAGTTGCCCTCTGGAGGGCTGTAATAAACCTTTAAAGTCATTTTAGTTAGACAAAGGTTGATATATGTAGCAGGCTAGGGGCAAAGGCAAATGCAGCTATCTCTTTTATCACGTTGCTTTAAACATGTTTCAGCTTTAGGCTTGGCTTACAAATCAGCCCCATCAGTCTAGTAATTGCACCTTCTATCTAACAGGAATGCATCTTGCAACATTGGCTGGAGAAAGCAGATTTGCTGAAGTCCTGCAATGGCTAACACTGTGTCTAATCAGCCTATGAATTATAGTCATGGTTGTAGTTTATCCATCAGGCTGGGAAAGACCAGTTTCCCAAGTGGGCTGATTCCTTTTTCTGATTCCCAGGAGACCCACAACCTCTCCGCATGCTTTGCCTGCACGCAGGGAGCATTGCTTGCTAATCAGGTCAATGAATACCGCCTGGCTCCAGGGACATGACAGGCGTCCATCACGCAGTTAGGAAGACTGCAAACAGTACAAGCTCAGGGAGAAACTCCCGCTAGAAAACATCGCTCAGTCCTCATTTACTCACTGGGAAATCTCCAAGGATTTCAGCTGATCTTTTTCTCCCTTCAGACAGCGAGGAGCTTGGCATAAACAGAGGCAAAGGAGAAGAGCACGCTGCCACTCTGTGGGTGTTGATTGAAAACTTCGATCTCTTCACCCGTTTATGGTTGATCTGAAGGATTTCTCACTTGATCACTGAGTATTTCAATTAAGGTAAGTGCTGCTGCGCCTAGCTGGCTGCATCGCGCGGAATCTCTGCACGGGAAAGTTCTTACTGTCTGCCCTGATATTCTGCACTGCAGTAAGTGGCTATCTAAGGCAGGGAATGGCTTAGTTTTACAAGCAAGTGTCCTGGATGGGAGCCTGAATTTGAGGATAATGGCATTTCAGAACAGTCCTTAACAAACCTGATAATTCTGCCTTCACCAAAGAAAAATAAAAGGATATGTGGGGCCCTCGGGGGGTGGGGGGGATGGTGGTGGTAGTGACTTCATTTTTGCTTCTGTAATAATCGATTAAAAACATGCAGGGTGTCAAGGTAACTTTTGCTTGAAGTTATTCCTTGATGTCAGAGATAAAATTAGATTTTTGAAAGCTTCTAAGTTTAATTGGGGGCAGAGAAATTTGCAAATAATTTCTGAGATCCTGTGCAGCTCTCTAGCAAATGTCCCTGTACTGCCTTTAGGTGTAAGGATGCAGGACTAAGTCTCCTAGAGTTTACAAGTGTACATTGAAGAGATGAACTTTATTAGTGTCTAATAAATGTTTTTCAGAGAAATGTGCTAGAAGATTAATTATTCTGTAGATATAATGTATAGTCCTTATGCAAGATAGATGGAATTCTCTTATGAGTTGGATTTTGAAAAGAAAGCCAATACTGCTTTTGGAAGTGTTTCTTTTTAGAAGATAAATGAAGGTACTATGATGAGTCTTGACTTTTAGGTATATCATTTCTGAAGTTACTTTTGCTTTCCACCTATAGTTAATTGAGGTTAGGTAAACGGGTCACACATAGTTTAGGGCAATTATCCACCCACTTTCAATAAAATAGTTCATCTTATCTCTTCTGTACTCTTTTTCTTGTGGAAAGTATCTAGGAAGATCATGGTAAAACTTTCTCTAAAGTTAATTTAATTAAGTATACTTATTTTCTTTCTCATTTAATTTATACATATCAATATACCCTGATGTATTCTTTTACAGACTATGGTAAATATGATAAAGATAATAAAATACTTGATCATAAAATTTACAGAGGATATATTGATTATCACTCTGGAGATGGAAGAACAGTGCCTATGAACGTTGCTATTGTGTGGATCAATTACTATAAAATTATTTTAAAATAATTAACGATGCTATTTGAAATACAGTTTGATACTGTTACAATGTTTTTTTGTACCTAATTTTAATAGCTAACCTGAAACATTAAGGTTCAAATGAAATGTGTACTTGCTTTTGGCATATTATTTATCATGGTACCCCAGCTGTGTCTTTAAAGTGAACACTTACATTTCCAAGTTTCCTCCCATAGGTATTTTGAGCTGAAAGGTCTTATAAAAATGTCAGAATACTGTTTGTATTAATTTGCTATCCTGCAATTCCTATGGGAGCTATTCAGGTCAATGCTGGTGCTATTGCTTCAGACACAAGGACACAATAGTTGTAGAAGTACTATAGGCTTCTGTTCTTGCTAGTTGTCTTTTAAGCCAAAGCCTGAATATACAAGTTATTTCTACTGCACTGTGATCTCTATCTCTTCATTGGGAGAGGGTGGATTCTCCAATATTTGAAGGTAACTCTGGAAAACTCTGTTCCCAGAAGTGACTATGCAGGGTAACTTTATTTTTTTTTTCCATTCTTTAAAAGCAAACTAGGTAAAGAGGTAAAAGGCATGAGCATGTTTGATATTAAATCATTTTGTCTCTAGTATCAGGTCTATATTTTAGACTACTCCATGTAACATCAAACAATGAAATATATGCCCATCAAAGGGTACACATTAGCCGGGAGGTGGTGGCGAACGCCTTTAATCTTAGCACTTGGGAGGCAAAGGCAGGTGGATTTCTGAGTTCGAGGCCAGCCTGGTCTACAGAGTGAGTTCCAGGACAGCCTGGGCTGTACAGAAAAACCCTGTCTCTGTCTCTAAAAACCAAAAAAAAAAAAAAAAAAAAAAAGAACAAAAAAAAAATGGGTACATATTGTGAGTCCTAATGTATTTATGTGTAAACGTGTAAACAACTAAAGTGCCAACTCGTATGAATATTTCCAATATTTCCAAAGGACTTTTAATATTGCTGTTGTTATTTTCTTATTTTCATTGTGGAAACATATGAGGGAATGGAGAATCTCTTGTGAGCCATAGTAAATTAGTAGCTCATGTCCTCAAGATGAGTCAGCTTTGCCACCAAAGCTGAGAAACTGAGTTTAATTCCCACAATCCAAATAGTTTAACAAGAGAAAAGTTTCCTGCAATTTTTCTTTTAACTCCACATGTGCACTGTAGCATGAAAACACACACACACACACACACACACACACACACAAACTCACTCACACAAACAAAATGTAACAACATTTTAAAGGAAATCTAGGAGCTATTTCTTTTATGTATCACTTATGTTTTCCTTATCTCTATTATCTCTAACATATTATATTATGGCCACCTGTGACTATATATATATAGGAGCTATAGGATTCTCAGTTTTCATTGACTTGATTGAAATTCTTTTTGTCTCTATCAGAAAGTATTTAAGGGCCATATTTACATAGAATAAAGCAGTTTATTAAAGTAAAGATTTGTTAAATCTTTATGAAATTTAGATTTGCACTAAGTCTTAGGGGTTTAGCATTTGTCTAGGATGTATGAGTTCCTAGTTTCAAATCCCAACACACACCCACGCTCTGTTCTCTCTCTTACACACCCTCATACATATGAATTCACACATGCAATGCACATGCGCACACACATGCACAAGTGCACACACACACACACACACACACACACACACATTGACCTAAACCCAAAGCCACTTTTAGGAAACTGGTAGTAAAGTAATAATAAGAGAAATTGATATTGATGCCAAAGAAAACTATAATATTAAACAATATAGATATATGATGTGGAAATGAATTTGAGAAGTGAACTCAAGCAAGGATAACAGCAAGTAGATTTAAATTTAACAAAGTTTATTTGCTGTTTATAAACTTTATAACATTCTCATATGAAGAGACAATGTCTATATTTCAGCAATGCCTGTATTACTATACAAAGCACACATAAAATCTTATGATGAGGAGGGAGAGATAAAATTAATATTAGCATGGAAATATTAATATTATTCACCGCTAAACTCAAAGTTGTACTAAATGATAACTGCAAGTTAAATCATATGACTACATTTGGTAATATCTTTGTTCTAATTCTCACTGAAAAGTGACAGTTAGGGTGTAGAGCCTGGAACCGTGGCTCAGAAGTAGTAATTACTTCTGAAAAACAAAGATGCAAATAAACAATCAAAAACGAGATTTATTAACCAGCATCTGTGACAAATGGCTCACAAAATTTATAACTCAAGTTCCAGTAGATTCCATTCTTTTCTTTGGCCTTCAAAAGCACCTACATGAATATGGTATTCATACATATACTCAGGCAACCCAAATGCACAAGAAATTTTTTTCTTTTCTCTCTTTCTTTACTTTCTTTTCTTTTCTTTATTTTTTTTTTTTTTTTTTTGAGACCGGGTTTCTCTGTGTAGTCCTGGCTGTCCTGGAACTCACTCTGTAGACCAGGCTGGCCTCAAACTCAGAAATCCACCTGCCTCTGCCTCCCAAGTGCTGGGATTAAAGGCGTGCACCAGCACCACCCAGCAAGAAATTTTTAAAAATTAAAAAAATGACAGGTTGTAATAGATATTTAACAAGGTCCAACAACATTTAAACACACAATCAAGAATATGTAATATATATATATATATATACCCAGATAATCTATACCAGGATTTTAATTATCTTGGTTTTATTAACTGATAAATGACCCATCCTACATATGTGTAAAGGGACAGAAAATTAACGTCTAAAGCTATTAATTTCTATTATTCCTAAGGTGTGAGTATTTTCAGTAGAGTCTTGTTTGGTAGAATAATCAAGGGTAGAATACATGTAGAAAGCACAGGTACTTCAATCAAGCCAGCTGGCCTTTGCATTTGAGACCAGAAGTGAATGTGACTGATCTCACCATCATTACAAGAGTGGTTACTGACTACCTTGGTCTTACATGAAAACCATGAGACAATAGTTGCTCTTAGGGGAAATACAGCATACCTGAATTATTGACTTTAAAGAGAAATTTCTTTTTTTGTTTTTGTTGCTTTTTTGTTTTGTTTTGCTTTGTTTTTGTTATGATGGATTGAGCTAAACTTGAGAAGCACAAAGATGACAGTCTGGAGAAATTATATGCAAGATAAAATACTGAGACACTGCCCAAAGTTTCCCAGTTTTTTGATTGGCGTGATAAGTTCACCAATTCAACTTGAATAAACCTTTTTGAACTGACTTAAGAACTTTCATAACTATCATCCTGCTAGCTAACAGGTAAGGCAGGATAACACAGCACCCATAGGTCCATGTTCTGCATATTACCTGAGTGAAATCCTGACCCTACTGAGAATATGCACTTGCTCTGTGTCCTAGGACAAATCAGTTAAAGTAGCTAAGGGCTGTTCTGATGTTCTTTAAAATGGTTATAATTATAGAATCTTTCCTATAGATTTGTTGTGACACATAAAGGAGATAATTTGTCTAACTCACTCATTTTCTGTCAAGTTTTCTGAAAATATTACTGTGAAGAAGAAGCGTTGCTAGCATCGTTCACTTGACTCATCCAGGAGCAATTATTGTTATGTCCTTCTGACAGTAATAAAAAATGTGGACACAATCTCCTCGATCTGGCTCTTTACACTGTATTTACAAAAGAAGCTTTGCATTTTAAGAAAATACAATTTCTTTCATTGGATTTTCACTGTTGAGTGAATGAGTCGTAATGGAATGTAATCTGGAAGTCAATTTAAAGAGAGCTTCCTATTTTGGAGGAAGAACTAAAATAGCAATTGAATCCTCTATTTTGATTCTTTTTGGAGCACTGAAAAAAGTTAAATCCTTGAAACATATAGTCTCTTTTGGACTGTTGCTATTCAACACCTGACTGGATTGCAGGGTAAGAAAATACAGCAATGATCAAACTAGAGTTATGTCAAAATGCATGGATAGCTAGCTACTCACTTCTACACAATGAAGCATGAGCATAGACTGCTCAAAAGCCTGTAGGGCTGAATCCTTCTTCAGAATGAGTGTTTGTTCAGATCACAAGTATTCATATTGAATGATTTTTTTATAATGAATATAGATTGACTATATTGAAAAAATATGCCATCTGTTGTTAAAGTAAAATCTACTATCTACAAACACATTCATGTTGTAAGATAGAATTTGAATATTCTCATTCTAATTTCTGACCAAGATATTCTTTGTTGGATTCTCTCTACTTACCATTCTATGTAAAACTTTCAATAATAGAAAAGCCTTTTTAGCAATGCAATCCATTGTTTTCCAAATTACAATCCGCATATCTTGAAAATTCTCTGTATGTAAACATACAGTTCTCTCCATGTATTCTCTTTGGTTGATGGTTTAATATCTGGGAGCTCTTGGTATTCCAGTTAGCTAATATTGTTCTTCCTATGGTGTTGCAATCCCCTTCCACTCCTTCAGTTCTTCCCCTGGCTCTTCCATTTGGGTTCCCCGAGTTCCATCCAAATGTTGGCTGTGAGTATCCATATCTGTATTGGTCAGGTGCTGGTAGAACGTCTCAGGGTACAGCTGTACCAGCTTCCTACAAACAAGTGCTTCTTGGCAACAGCAATAGTGTTGGGGTTTGGCATCTGCAGATGACATGGATTCCTAGGTGGTGCAGTCTCTGGATAGTCCTTCCTTCAATCTCTGTTGAATTTTTGCTCCAGATACATATGTAGTAGAGGATTGCCTTATCTGACATCAAAGAGAGGAGAGGCTCTTGTTCCAGTAGAGTTTGATGCTCCAGTGTAGAGGGATGCTAGAGTGGTGAGGCAGGAGTAGGTGAGTCTCAGGTAGAGGAGCACCCTCATAGAGGCAGGTGGAGGGGAGAGAGGGCAGATGGGATAGGGAGTTGTGGAGGGGTAACCATGAAGGGGAATATCATTTGAAATGTAAATTAATTAAATGATTAATAAAAGCAAATAAAATAAAAAATCAAAACAAACAAACAAGAAATATATAGTGACTTATATGAGCAGATTCTTGAGTTTCCTTACAGTTTTAATAATTTTGTAGGTTGGGAAAAAACTCAAGAAGCAAAGTTTAGAAACATGATCAAATCAGAGTAGATAGAGATATACCCCTAGTCACTGATACTATAATTACTCCTCAGACATGATGATATAGACATGATGATAAAGAAAAGCATCTTCAAAATACAAGAGGGCATGAAATCTCTCTCTCTCTCTCTCTCTCTCTCTCTCTCTTTGGATTTCTCTGTCATAGTTTCTGATAATGGATTTCTTTGTTTAAATTTTTTATTACACTAATTTAGATGTTTTTGTATTTATGTGTGTATGTACAAGTGTGCCCATGTATTTATGTATGTTTGTATGAGTATTCACATGTCACAAGATAGTTATTGTGGTTAAAAAAAAAAGTAAGAAAAACTGGCATAAACTCATTCTCTCCATTTTCCATACATCAAACTTAGGTTCTTAGCTGTACAAACTTCCCAACAAGCACCTTTATGAGATAAGTGATCTTGCCCATCCTAGATCTTGTACTTCTAACAGCCTCTCTGGGGAGACATGCATGTGACTCTCCCATTGCCCTGCCTTTCTTCTTCACTTTAAGGTAGTGACAGGCACAGTCCTTTCCTGTGACTATCGTGTGACTTGTCCAATGCTCCTAGGCCACAGATTGATCGGGTTTAGAAAGTAACTGTTCGCATCACTGAGAAGTAATGAGAAACTGTGAACAAAGAAAATCAGTGAAGTGTTGTAAACCTTTTATGTGTTTCTGTTTTGCTGTCATTATTGTCACTGAAATTACATATGTGAGCATATTTCTGCTTCACAGTTTAATCATTTCATGTAAGATGTGACACTCTCTTTTTGTCCAGGTTGTATCTCACATTTACTAAATACGACATGTTATTGGTTTCTCCCATGCAGCCATTTGCTTTGAAGAACAGGTCCTCCCCTTTACCACAAATGCAGTGCCAAAGCCTAGAACAGAGTCTAGCGTGTATTGGGAATTGTTATTTTTTAAAGGAAGGAATGAGGACTGAAAGAAGCAGGAGGGAGGCAGGGTGAGACCTGGAGAGGTCGATGCATCTTTCTATTTTACATCTTAATTTTTCTACCTTTTTATTACCTATTCAGTGGTGATTAAACAACACAGAGACTATATTCTACCCAGTGTGTCAAGTTATAAATACAATCAGCACACTTTACTTTTGCACTACTTATACCTGGGTATCTAATCAAACACCTGTATGTTCTATCCTGCTTTACAAATCTTCACATAGTTTTTATCCCTACCTCTCTATATCTCATGTCACCTTAATTTGCCCCATGCCATATGGTCATTTTACTACAACCCTGCCCTCCATAAAAGAGTGTCCAGTATTTCCAGGGATTTTATTCCAGAAGTTACAAATATAAATATGTAAACTTTCTCCTTCTGTTAAGTCTTCCTGCATGTCTCGTCTTCTCCTATAGAAGCTAATCTTGAAATCCTCTGTATGCCAGGTCTGATGGTTACTCCTTCCTTTCTAGCCTAATTATCATCAGACTTTGGCTCAGGTATAGTCAGCATCTTTAATTTTTAACTCAAAAATTTGATTTCGTTTGTCATATTGCTTTGACATTTTGTCAGTGTAACACTCTTAATGATTACAACTGATTGGAACAACTCTCTTTTATGTTTTCATAGTAGAGTTTATGCCTGATCTGTGTGAATTATACAAGCCATCACAGTGTTTATTAGTGGATTGGATCTGGGTGTCTTGATGGAGAAGCTGTGGATTTTGTGTTCATTTCTATGTTCCCAGAGACAATTACACAAAGACTGGGTCAAAATATTAACTGGGTTTCTTCTTTAAAATGATGATCTGAAATTTTAATTGCCACTATTTAAGAGAATACACTAAGCTCTCATGTCATCTCTATTCAGAGTCAACAATTTCAAATTATATAATAATTAGACTATTTCAAAACTTAAACCATATTTATAGCCACTGAAATCTGTTTTCTAAATTTGAAATATTACAGCTACATTATAGATTATGTAGGTATATTGTCCTTAAATGAGCAATAGAAATTATTCATACACATTGAGTAAAGGTCACTGTGGTAGTTTGAGTATGCCTAGTTAGCAAGTGGAACTGGAGGTGTGGCCTTGTCTTATAAGAGTTGTCTTGGACATGGAGTCCACAGCAATAAAACCATAACTAAGTCACTAATTTCATTTGGTTTCTATCTGTGTAATAACACTATTTCTCACCCATTTGTAATCAATGAACATGAATATTTTAAGTTACAAATCCACTATCTTTAAAAGTTCCATTTGTGGTTTATTTCACAACTGGACAATATTTAGTGTCATCAAATTATGTTTATTCTTATTCTTAGCGTTTATGATCTTTAGAAAAATTAAATTGATGAGACAAACAATAGAAACTGGATGTACTTATGAACTCATAACAAAAATCATAGCTTGCATAGATGCGTGTTGACCTTTATGCTTAGGGAAAGATAATACTGTTACATTTAATATTATTGTAATTAAAGTACATTTTATTACTTATCTTTTACATGGCATGAGGTGAAATGCTCTAGAAATCAATATATAGAAGACAACAACATTAATTCTGGAACGAATTTCTCTCACAGATATTTAGAAGCAATCTTCCCTGGAACCATAATCCTCAAAAGGAAATTGCAATCCTTGCAGAAACACAGTTTGGGTCACCTGGGTCCAGGTCTCTGGATTTTTCTAAAAGCCTTCACAAGGCACAAATGACATTTTAAATAGCTTGTCAGGCAGAGATGTGATCTTTAATGCAGGCCCACAAAAATATAATGGCTTTGTGTATGTGTATGTGTGTTTTATCAGTGCCCCTAAAGGCAAACATCTGAAAAGCAGAGAGAAGCATAATGCAAAGATAAATGTTGTGACTCCTGTCTATGGAGGAACATATTATAAACATAACAGGGTAATAGCTCATAAGAGACAAAAATTAGGCAAACTAGTTTGATATCTCAGAGGTATTTTTTTTTGTTTTTGTTTTTGTTTGTTTTATATTGTGGGTCAGCTAAGAAATATTGTTAGACCTCGAGATTGCTTTTATTCCAGGATGCTGAGTTATTATTATTATTTTTAAAAAAAGGTTTCACAGAAGAAAGCTTCATAAAATATGCTGCCATTTGGAAGAAGATAAGTGGGGAGTCCTGTTCCAATAAAAGCATACAAAACTCCTCTGTATGAAGTGATAAAAGTATCACCTGGATTCCACAAAAATAGTAAAATGTACTTCAAGCTGATAGCTCATGTTATACCACTGCCTTAAAATCCCAGTTTTAAGATAGAAAGCCATGACTACTTCCTTCCCTGACTGCCTCGCTATGCTTTCTGTGACTGCTCAAGTGTGCTAACATTTGTGACATAGTGGACAAATCTCTTTCGTGTCTTTGGTTTTCATTGTCTTTGTGGTGGCATCTTGCTCAGGAAATGCCATGATTTTATGTGAAGAGATGCAGGAAGATTAAAATGTTTTGCTTAGCAAGTTATCTCATTACATCTTCTGTGGAAGATGCCTTGAAAAGGTTTCCAACAGTGCAGTGAGGACCATGTACCCTCTCCGATGCTGTGCTTCTTAAAATTATATAAAGTTTAGTATCAGTTATTCTGTTGCCTTAGATGGGTCTCAGGAATGGAATGACATGCTTATTGTCACAGCAATTAATAGAGTGCACTGCTTCTGTCATATGAAAGCCTACTGACTCAGGAAGCTTTATCCAGGCTCTGTCTATCCTATATATCAATAATTTGCTATCTTTGTCTCTCTGTCTACATCTTTGTGTCTGTGTGTCTATGCACCGCTGTGTATCAGTGTGACTCTCTCTCTCTCTCTCAATCCCTCTCTCTCACTCTTTTTTATTCTCTCTAGCTCTTTCTCACTGTGTCTGCTCTGCCTTTGTCTTTCTGTTCTGTTTCTCTGTCTCTCTCTGTCTCTCCCTGTCTCTCCCTGTCTTTCCCTGTCTCTCTGTCTCTCTGTCTCTCTGTCTCTCTGTCTGTCTGTCTGTCTCTCTCTCTCTCTCTCTCTCTCTCTCTCTCTCTCTCTCTCTCTCT
>JANHMN010000014.1:56240014-56251270 GCA_030674055.1 Rhabdomys pumilio
TCTCTCTCTCTCTCTCTCTCTCTCTCTCTCTCTCTCTCTCTCTCTCTTTCTCTCTCTCTGTGTGTGTGTGTGTGTGTGTGTGTGTGTGTGTGTTTGTACGTGTGTGTTTGTGTGTGTGTATTTGTGTGTGTATATGTGTGTGTGTTTGTGTGTGTATGTGTGTATGCATGCATGCATGTGTGTGTGTGTGTGTGTGTGTGTGTGTGTGTGTGTGTGTGTGTGTGCAGGGCCACACATTTCATAGCCTACATTTGTTCTAGCATTCTGACTTGCGGTAGAGATTCTATATTTTCATTGTTGCATACACAAAACTAAATGACCTGAGACCATTAGGGATTCTCATATGTCTACCTTTCTATCTTGATTTAAGAGAACATGCATGTACTGGACCTAGGTCCCCTACATATTTGTAGTGGATGTGCACCTTAGTCTTTATGTTGGGCTCCTAGCAATTAAAGCAGAGGATGTGTCTGACTCAGTTTCCTACTTGAAGATCCCATTATTCTAACAGGATTTCCTACTTGAGCCTCAGTGGTAGAGAATGGGCTTAGGCCTAACGCAACTAGATATTCCAGGGTGTGGTGGATGTCCGCATGGAGTACCCAAGGAGAAGGAGACAGGAAGAGACAGAGGGATTATGTAAGTGTGACTGAGAGGAGAGAAGGGACAGGACGGACAAGAAGGGGATATCGAATGAAAGAAAAGATCTAAGTAAAACAAAAGCCATAAAGCACTGCCATTACGGATAGCTGCTATGATTTAATATTTCATGCTTTCCATGGGCTCTGTGGATCTGAATTCAGATCTTTATGCTCCATTTGCACATATTTACCAATATCTCCCCAGCCCTCTGGTGTGATTACTTATTACAGTTTATTCCACATCAGGAATGTATAATCAGACATTTCTATGTCTCAGATGAAAGTGTTGATCTCTGGGAGTTGAGATGACAAGTGTCATTCTTTAGTTTCCTCACTTGCCAGCAGCACGAGAACCATCTGCCAAAGCCCCAGGCACTGGTCTACTACTACTAGAGGATGCTATATGTGTTTGTGGGGATATTTGTTTAAAATAAATAGTAGTAAATAAGAAACGCTAATTAGTAACACGTGATTATGCAAACAGCAGTGCAAAACCAAACTAGTTAAGTAATTAGCAGACCTAATTTGGTCACGTTATTGAGACTGATAGCATATACGAATGATTAAGATGTTTATAGTTTATGAAACCCTTCTTTTATTTTAACATTATTCTAACATTATTTTAACATTATTCTGTTTTGTTTAATGGGTTTATACTTGAAATACATTGAAATATTCTGGAACAGTAACTTTTTCTCTCTAAATTAGAATTAACAGCTTTTTTTCAACAAATTTACTCAGATACTTTTAATTAACAATTCTTGCATTATTAAATACTTTACCAATCACACTTTCATTTCTATTTTTTACCAGATTGCAATTATAAATATTCAAATTTCTACCAACTCCATGATTAAAAATTTATTTGGCATATCAGAGTTTCTTATATTGATAAATATAGGATATGCTATAAATGACATCTGTTGAAATACTGTCATATTGTTCCATAAAATATCTATTTTAAAAGATTTTCAGTAGTTTATCTATAAATGCAAAGCAAGAGTTAAAGGTACTCTTGGATATATGCTTTAGAACTCCTCTATAACACCAAGTTTCCATGATGACGTCAAAAGATACCATTATATAATTTCATTTGCAGAGTTTACTAAATAGTTATATATAGTAAATATAATAAAATTAAACAAATATAATAAGAAAAGTTATATGTAAAACATAATAAAATAAAACAAAGTAATAAAATATACACACAGATATATGTGGTAGAAAATGCCACTTAGCTGTTATCTCTCTAAATACAGTGATAATGATGATGAAAATAATGTGAAAGAGGCCATGAATTTGATGTGTAGTAAGAAAAGACAAAGGAGCAGTAAGAGGAAGAGGGACTGTGATGTATATAGAGTAAACACAAATTTAAAAACACAGCATGTTTATTTTTAAAGATAAAACAGCAGATTATCATATGTGTGAAGACTCTGAAGTAGGAGTGAGTATCCACATATATGTCACAGGATAAATGGAAAATTTGTAACACAAGAGGAACAAATTTAAATATCAACTGTGTAGTAGGCATTCATTTTACTAATTAGATTAGATTTCAAGAATAACCTCAAGTTGGCCATGCTTTCAGTTAGAGACATGACAACTAAGTAATACACAGTGTGTGTGATGACTTGACCATCTCTCATTATCTGATACACATCAGAATTGATGGTCACCCAGCACCTTCTCCCTTGACTTCATTCTTGCTCTTCTTAAATAAAGTTAGTAGTTCCAGCAGCCCCGGTGAGTAAAAATTTATGTTCAGAGAGTATATTTTCTGTTTGTTTATAGGAGTCCATGCTTTCTTTCTTGGGCTCAGATCTCTGTTCATTATGCTGCAAAATCATAGAACAAAATCACTCACTCTCTATTTGCTTTTGGCAACCAGTGGAACAACTCCTAAGATTGGAATTTTGATGCCCAAGAAAAAGGTCTCACTGACTTTATTGAGGAGATGGAGAAGGAGCCCTAGGCAAGCCATATTTACTGTACTACAGTCACACACAGCCTTGATACCCAGCTCAGGTGAAATCTGTTATTGTAAATGTTACAAGTGACAGCAAATAACATGTAGTTAGCAGGGAAATTTTGGTTTTACTTTGTAAAAATGGGGTCACCTTTGTGAATTCATTTAACTGCTTTCTTATTCAGGACTATTTCAAGAACAAAAGGGATTTTATTAGAACCTATTCGATTATGATGCACAGATTATGTGCATTTCCTTCTATGCAATGTTAAAATGTGTCATCCATTGCTGATTAATAAAGAAAAGTGAATTCAGACATTAATTGCCTTGGGTCCCATCACCATCCTTAGTATACTATGAACCTGGAAGGCCAGGTAATGGATATGTCTTTTTCATTATTATTATTATCATCATTATTATTATTTTATTTTTCTACCAATGGACGTTTTGTTTTGCACACTAGACAAGCTTCAGATATAAGGTCAAAACACCAAAATAAGTGAATAATTTCCATGCTCCTCTAGTCTCTATCATAGAGATTATATTCTCCCTTTCTCTCATGTCCTTTTTATGGAAGTGTGAGAGTTAGATCTTATTTCATAACCATTTTATCTTATCTTTACATGTTACAAATATGGCTTTCTATAGGCAAAAACAAAACAAAAAACAAACAAACAAACACAAAAAACCACCACCTCCACCAACATCAACAACAACAAAAACAGTTACCAAGCAGAGAATGTTTTCAGATTTGGTGACATTAGTTTATATCTTAAAGAGACACCAATCCAAAAATTGTAACATTTTCAGTGATAGAGAATTTTGTAAGGAGATTATTTTAAGAAAATAAAGTTATCTGCTACAAAAGCATGCCACCCACACCACCCACATAAAAATCTTCCTATTTAAAAATTGGGTGAATTTATGTGATTTGGAATGATTACTGAGGTATCAATTCAGGTTTTGTTGTTGTTGTTTTAATGTTTGGTAAGGGGTTTTGTTGTTGTTGTTGTTATTGTTTTATTCTTTAGTTGTTTTTTAAAGTTTAGTCTTTATCCTCCTCCAGTCTACCCTCCGACTGTTACTCATTGCATGTCTCCTCCTTCTTCATCAATTAATTTTAATAAGTAGAAAATATCATTAAGTTTGAAGCCAATGTCAGAAGTACCAAGAACAATAAGGCATGCTATTTTTATCTTAGGACAAAGGTTGCAGGTTAGGGATTCAAATATCAGGGTTATTACTCATGTCATCTATGATGTCAGACATGTGTGTAACAGGAAGTATGCAGAAGTCAAATTAAAGAGAACTTCTTAACTGTCTAGTAAATGAGGTAACTATATATTAAATGACTTACTATCTCTGAGTTGAATTCTTCCTTTGAGCACACTACCCACAGAGGAGTCTGAGATCATTTGTTCATGTTGACCTTACAACTTCTGTTTTATGATAGTTCCTTCTTCTGTTTGGTTATACTTGCTCACTGTATTTTCTTGGTAAATTAATGCTTCCAAGTTTATAAGGTAGAGACATAAAATTTTCCACTATATATTTCCTCAAGACTGTTAGTGATAGGCATTCATATACTATGTTAATAAAGAATTAGTTCTATCTTCAGATAAAGTTGAATTTTGTTTGTTTTGGTGATGGTTATGTTTTGATGTTTTAATTGTATATTTTTAAAATTTTATCTAGTGGAAATACTAAAAGTACTCAAATTAAACATTTTAAAAATATCTAAACAACAGAAAGTAAGTACTTAAAACCTATTTTGGGGGGCTGGAGAAGTGCTTAAGAGCTGACTGTGACTGACTGTGACTTCAATTCCCAGAAACCACATGGGGTGGTTCATAACCATCTTTAATGGAATCCAATGCGTTACTTCTGATGTGTTTGAAGATAGCTACAGTGTACTCATATACATAAAATAAATAAATAATTCTTTAAAAACAAAGAAAACATTCAACCTACAAAAAAAAAAAAACCTTCCTATTTTTGGTGTTAATTAAAATTATAAATAAGTAACAATCTTTAAGAATTAATACAAGATGTTTTAGAAAATAAGAATTTGAATTAGGGTTTGCATTGTAATTAACTTCTAAAACCTTAATTAATATTATAGCTTTAAAATAGTGAGAAATGTATCATAGTTCATATTTATTTTTCATTATGTTTAAGACAAAATTGTACAACAAAGTTTTTGTTGTGTTTTATTCATAGCATAAGATTTTTTTAAAGAAATAAAATTGTATAAAGGCGATTTATCTGTCTCAAAATATTCTAAGAAATGTCATCAACCACCATTTTAAAACAAAACAAATAGTCGTGAGATTACGAAACATTACATTAAAACTCTTTTTCTATACTCATTTTCTTTAGAGAAAAATAAGAATATATATATATGTATGTATATATATATATATATATACATATATATATATATATATACATGTATATAAATTATGTGTGAACGTGAGATGCTATTTGCTTAGGAGTGCCCATCAACTTCATTTATTCACTGTCTATGATGTGTTAATATAAGTTCTAAAGAGTTATAACACTATTTTAATTTTCTAAAACTAAGTTCTTTGAAACCCTGAGATTAAATTTCCTTCTTTGAATTTGAACTTCGCTTCAATTGAATTGTTGTTTGCTTAATTCCTGCCAACGACTAATTGTTAACAGTTAGACTATCAATGTTATAAGAGAATACCAATGACTCCAGCGGTATATGAAGGGGAGGATGGCCTTGTCGGGCATAGGTGGGAAAGGAGATCCTTGATCCCATGAAGGCCGAACACTGAAATGGGGGGATTCGAGGGTGGGGAGGTAGGTGGGGGCACATCCTCATAGAAGCAGGAGGAGGGGAGTATGGGATAGGGAGTTCCTGGGTGTGGGGAGAAATGGGATAAGGGGATAAAATCTGAAATGTAAATATAATATCCAATAAAAAAAAGAAAAAAAGATGTTAAAAGATAACCAAATATAAACCATTTATCATAGGTAGTATTTGCTGGAAAATAATGAACATGCATTTAAACTAAATAGAATTCTGTATGCTTTTTTTTTTTTTTTACTATCACCCCTGATATCCAAAAAACTAAATTGAGGTTTCAAAATCTTAAATTTATTGATTATTGATCAGATTTTTGAAGTTTTAATTTAAATAAATTCATCAAATATACACTGCAAAAAATAAGAAAATGTTAACCATTTTAATATAGTTGTTATTGCTAAAATCTTATAGATAGATAGATAGATAGATAGATAGATAGATAGATAGATAGATAGTTTGTGTGTGTGTGTGTGTGTGTGTGTGTTTGAAATTTGAAGACAGGTAGTTATGCATTGAAATTTGAAGACAGGTAGTTATGCATTAAATTATAAAGGATTAATTCTCAAATTTGTCATGATACTATATTGAGTATAATAGAACCCAAGTGCAATGTTGACCATGTGTCACTCATTCAAGTTTCCAAGTTACAATGAATAATAATACCTAGATTGTTCAGTAAGTGTGTGTGTGTGTGTGTGTGTGTGTGTGTGTGCATGTGCATATATGTTACTATTTTAGATTGTTAATTTTAATTGGTTCCACCTTTAATGATGACAACCAGGCAATATTCATTAAGAACTGTATTGTTTATGCAGTCATTTCAGTATCTAATAACTGCAAATGCATACAATGATAAGTGAATAAGATGTCTAATATACAAAGATATGTTCATTTCTATAATAGATAAATATCTTTAAGGTTAGAAATATGTAGATAATGAACCATAATTTCCTGAACATCTTTCCCACACGTACTTATGACTTGGGGATAATTATTATCCATTGTAATAAAAATGTAGCCACATTGCTCATAATACATTATTCATAATAACCAAGAAAAGGCTTTTGAGAACATGGCAGTAATTAAATTGGTGATGTCCCATGATACTCTCTGAATTGTCAGCTCAGGCCACACTGGATAGTGCCATCTGTATAAATTTGTCCTCACTTATGCTTAGACTCTACGCTGAAATATAAATATAAACTAGAAATACTAAAGAGGTTATCATTCTGCATACTTAAAAGTTGAATCAATTCATGTAACAAACATGAAGGGAACCCTTGCTGTTCAGTATAGGAAAAGCCCTGTGCATACATGGAATTGCATAATGTTGTGTGAGAGAGTATCTGAACTTAGGTCACTTCATGTGGTCAGAATGTGAATACCCACTAAGTACTCCCATATTTTGACATATGCTTCCAGTTGGTGGCACTGTTTCTATAATTTATGAAGCCATTGAAGTAATAGAGAGGACTTTCAGAAATATGCCATCAGGAGTAGGTTTCTAAAAGTAATAGGCTTGCTTGTCCTATGATCTAAGGTGTATTTCTTCCTGATGTACCAAGATTGGGGGAAGCCGGACCACAACTTTCAGCTGCCATAGAACAAACTATGCTAGCCACTCTCACATTTCCATCCTGTTTGGTGAAAACTACAAGCCAAGGTAAATCCATCTTCCTTTAAGTCAGTCACTTATTATTCACAGCCATAAAAAAAATGGCCAGTACACTAATTTTCAACTCCAGTGGTGACATTAAAATCTTTCATTAAATAATTTATGTTTTTATATCCCAATAGCAGCCCGCCCCCTCTTCTGCTCTCTGTCCTGCCCTTCTATCACTCTTCCTCCATCCCCCTCTCCAGTGTAACAACCAACCAACCAACCGTGGCACATCAAGCTTTTTCTTTCTTTTTTTTACATAAGCGTTCAGCTTTATTAGCCATTCACGCAGTAAACACTAAACACCCTGTGGAAGTCTTAAACAACACATAGATTCATTGACAACCACTGAGAGCCTGTTGTTGCTCATGCATCCCATTTTGAGTCAGACAGTTTCAAGGACAGGCTGTACAAGGCTGTATGAAGCTCTGAAACTTGAAGTACTCATAGCACCAGGGTAACATGTTAAGGATCCTAACACATCTTCCTCGTACGCTGTTCAACTGGACCAACCAAACATAGGCTAAAGACCAGTCAATCTCTTATTACCCCTCCCAAGAATAAATCCATCCATTAGTTGTAGACATCTCTGCCAAATTATGCAGACTTTGTTCCTGTTTACTTTGATATTCAAATCAAAACAACCATAGCAAAACAAGCCTTTAACTCTTTTAATCTAAATTCCTTCCCCATTTTCATTTTTCTGGGTACTAGAGGTTAAATTCAGGGATTGGTCTATGCTAATCAAGTGCTCTACTAAGGACTTACACCCTCAGCCATCTTCTATCATTGTAATCAAGATTATGCAGAGCTGTTTCATCAATTTTCTAAGTTATATATTCGCACTCAAATTCATTGAGTACAAGGTAACCAAGAAGGAATTAAAAATATTTAAGTAACAATTCCTAAATTCCAAGCTTCTGGGATGATGGAGGTTCTACAAATACTAAGAAGACTGTTTTGGGCACATAAAATCTTACCAAAACTAAGCATATTCTCTCCCACTGAAGTCAGACAAGGTGGCCCAGCTAGGAGAAAGGGATGCAAAGGCAGGCAGCAGAGTCTGAATCAGAAACAGCCCTGCTCCAGGTGCTGGGGGACCCACATGGAGACCAAGTTGTACATCTGCTCTGTATGTATAGGGGCCCTAGGTCCAGTACATGCATGCTCTTTGGTTGCTGGTTTAGTCTTTGTGAACCCCTTGGGCCCACATTATTTGACTCTGTAGGTCTTTGTACAGTGTCCTTAACCCATGCAGCTTCCCCAGTCCTTTCCGCACTCTTCAACAAGACAGTGTGAGCTCTGCAGAGACCCACAGACAAACATTAGGCAGAGCTCAGGCATTAACTCTTAATCTAAACTCCTTCCTCCATTTTCCTTTTCCTGGGTACTAGAGGTTAAATTCAGGGATTGATCTATGCTAATCAAGCACTCTATTAAGGAGCTATGTCCTCAGACATCTTCTAATATTGTAATCTAGATAATACAGAGCTCTTTCATCAACTTTCTAAATTATATATTTGTCATTCATAAGGACTCATTGGATGTTGAAAAAGGTAAAACAGGAAACTAAGTAAGGATCATTTTACAGAAAAGAAAGGAAGAATTTGCCTCTCTCTGCCAGCCACAGTTGTTTATGAGCATACTTGGTGGTGCAGTGAGTGAGCATCTCTTCATCTTTGTGTTACTGTTACAGACTAGGCTCACACTATGATTGCACTCTCAGTGTTTGGAGCCAAGGTCTTCAATGTTAATTACAAACTAAGTTTTGATTTAATCAACAATCAATTTTTTTTTTCCCACTTTAATATAAATTTGTGTGTGCTTTCAGGGAAAAAAAATTGGCTAGTGGCAAGTTTCCATGTTTTATTTGTGTTATAAACAACTCGTTTCTTTATATTTATATAGCTGGTAGTTATTAAATTGTTTGATACTTAACTGTTAGGAACATTTGGCTAGAGGTCATATTTACTAAATTGGTGCTGTCACATGGGAGGCAATGCAAATCAAAAACCTTTTAATCTGGAATGATCAGAGAGAACTCAGCCTAAACAAACAAGAAAAAGTGTTGATGTATTTCATGGTAACTTCACAAGGGCACAGTATTTCTCCCTTTTCTTTAAATGCCTTATTGACTGAGAAATAAACATTCCTTGGAGGAATTAAATGAATGGTCAGTTCATATAGATTTTAAACAATATGTGGATCAAACTTTCAATGTATCACTGAGAAAATTCATATGATACATTTCAGAAACATTGTTTATGGTGTAATGGGGTACTAAGAAAGGACCTCAATAAGTGGCTCAGAACTTTGGTTTGATACTCAGTATCTCAACTTCTTAAAGAGAATAAATAAAAGAAACCAGAACTTATAAATTATGAGACTGAATCTTACATATTGACAAGTGTACACTTGTAGTTACATAGGTATATATAAAATAATTTTTACATTTTTAAACTTTGTGCAGGACATTTGCTAATTGAACATCTCCATTAATAAAGCCTTTTCTCATCTACTTTGGCCCAATTTCTACTTGTCCTCAGGACAAATGGTATTGACTGATTCCTGTGGCTCATTTAATAGGACAGGAAAAGCTCCATTTATATTCATTATGGTTGGGATTACTCATCCCGTATCTTACCTACAGGTCTGTCAGAACGAATTTCCAAATTCATGATTTACACCTGATCTCTCACTAAACTCAAGATTCATTCTTTGATAAAAGTAAGATGTAATTAGCTGCACTTTGGACAAGTTATCAGATATGCCATAAGGTCATCAACTAAGGAAGTGACAATAAATTATCTAGATCCAATATATCCAATGTCCAGTCTACACTGTAATACCTGTTTCTTAAATTTTTCTTGCTTTAATAGGTATTTATTATTAAAATATAAGAAAGTTGAATTAAACCTTTCAAAAGTATTTACAAAGCACAATAAATTTGAAAATGTTAAGAGAAATGCCATAACAAACAGAGATAGAAGCATGCATTGTTTAGAATATTGTAATGAGGACAGCACAATATTTAGCCACAATTTAGTTTTATTTTATTTGAATTTGTAGAGAAAGTGATACACTGTACTTTACTATCATTGTCCTTATATAAAGATTGTGATTATTATTGATTTTCTATTATTTGAAGCTAAAATAACAACATATTGTGAATGTATTTTGTGAGTTATAATTCATCATACCAATTAGATTTTAATGTATGCATCCAAATGCCATTCTGCTAAGGAATCAATGTAGAGTGATAAGTCAAAAGTTTATGGGGAAGCTAGTATATACTATTCAGTCCACTTTGAGTGGCATGTTACATGTTAATTTTTATAAGCTCAACAATTTTGTTTAGTTGAGTGTAATCAAAATCTTTCGACTGAAATTCTTTTATATATTATACTGCAAAAAAATATTTGACTATGGAAAATACTGCAAAATTATACATTATGTAAATGTTAGCTGTGCCTTCATTATCTTAGTAGTGTAGAAGGAGCAATATAATTACACAAATAACTACACAACAGACTTCACACTGCAATAAAAACTGTGCAAATTACATTTTACCACCTAATAGAAGGCAAACATTAACCCAAGTTATAGAATAGAAAAGTGAATGTTTCAAAATGTTTGTTCCATCCAGTATAGAAGAAGGGTATTCATAGAATTTCTAGTCCGTTCAAACTTGGACACATATATATGTCTGTAATGAATGTATATGTGTGTATGCATACACACCCCATAAATATTGCAACTGTGAACATCAAATATAGTTGGACATAATGTTTTAAAGGTATGAGAATCTATAATTGGCCATGTAAGTTATGTGGTGTTTGGTTTGTGGATATGTTTACTATACATGCAGATTTGATATCTGATCTGAAAGTCATGTACTTTCACATGAATTTTATTCTGGTTGATAATGGACATGTCTTTATTTGCACTTGAAAATGAGTTATGGGTCACCTTCACAGTTATAGAACTATGTGTAAAATGTGGTTTAATGTTGCCGTAGAATGCATTGTAATAAAAATTTACTTAATTTTGCCTGAATATATATATATATATATATATATATATATATATATATATATATATATGTGTGTGTGTGTGTGTGTGTGTGTGTGTGTGTGTGTGTCTGTGTGTA
>JANHMN010000014.1:56251370-56265289 GCA_030674055.1 Rhabdomys pumilio
GTGTGTGTGTATGTGTATATATATATATATATATATATATATATATATATACATATATGTGTGTGTGTGTCTGTGTGTGTCTGTGTGTGTATGTGTATATATATATACATATTACAATTAAATATTTTTATTTTACTTTATATATATAAGTAATGGAAATATAAAAAAAAAAGCATGCTCAACAAAATCAAGATAATAACAGACTCTATACAGTTGTCTTGTAAATACTATACTCTCTTATTCAGAGGATGCTAATGCTAATCATTTTAATGAAATAACATATATTTTTGAAGTATTGAAATCAGAAACGCAGAGCCTAGTCCAAGATGAAGATAATGGATCTATATAATTTTACCTACTTATGAAAATTTTATTTCTTTTCCTGCTAGATTTAGTCAAGTTGTATCCATTGAGACCTTAGAAGAATGTCTGGAGAGACTTTCATGGAATGCAAAGAACAATTTAAATTGACTTGGTCTGTAGATACTTACATGTATAAAGAAAGATGTATTGCTGCTTCAGTCATTTGCACAAGAAGAATTAAAGCATAGACACCATACATGGGCAATGATGGAATAAGTTTATATGAATCGTGTTTAATGTACTGTGACCAGGAAATAGTGTTTAATGTACTGATCTTTGAGATATTCCAAGTACAGTTTACAGAGTCCATGTTGCACAGCTCACAACAATTCTTGTTTCAAGAGACACAATAAAACCTTTGGTCTCTTTATACATCTACAGTCACTTTCACATGCATCCATACAGGCAAAACAACATACGAGTTATTGACTATAAATTAAATATAAATATTAAAATGCTAAGTTGCTGGACTGTGACATAGGTCAGCTGATAAAAGGCTTTGTTGACAATACTAATGGACTGAAGAATTCAGTCTCCAGTACAAATATTGTAGAAGAGAGGTGATTCTTGCAAATTGTTATCTCTCTTCTGAATATTTGGTTCCACGTAGGTTTGGATTAGTCTTATCATTACCAGTGGGTTCTTAAACAGCAGATTGGTGTTCTATTATAAAGAGTGACAAAGGAGATCTATCTACATAGATCTTTGTGAAACTGAAACAACTCTAAAAGGATCCTCAGCAAGTTTATACATTAAACACACAATTGAACTTAATTGAATACTACCATTTGCTTAGCTCATTCACAATCCTAAACATATTCCAGAGGATATATTTTAAAATCAATATGTATCCACTCACATTACCACAGGAACTAATTTTCCTTATGATTATGGAGTAGTCAGTCAGATACAACATCAGAGCAACATCTTATATCAATTCTTAATAACCATACACTACATTTATTCTAAGTAGCTAGAGGCACTTAGTGGACATTACTCAATTAATCATTACAGATCCCCGAGAGATAGGTCAGAATTATTATGTCAGTGCAAGTGATAATGATACCAATATAGAAAACCAGTGAGCTGCTGGCTAATTTTCAATGCTGTTTTAAAGCACAAAGCCAAGAATTAGAAGCCGAGGCTTAACAACCTGTCAAGATATGGTTAAATGGACCATGCTAGTCCTTGAACTAAATATATTTAAATTATTTCCAAATAGCATGTAAGCATCTGTAATTTGAATGACTAAGATGGGAGAAGATCAAAGGATCATGTAACTTGCCAGCACCTATTTTTATGAATATACCCAATAACATTTTGGGGTTAGATTATTATAAATTCTAAAATCTTAATGAACTCCTAACAAGTGTAGCTTAGCTAAATTTTTAGTTAATAGGAACTACTGTCAAAATCAGTAAAACAAGAAAATATGAATGTTACATTTCAATCAAGTGGAAAGTTTGAAAAAAATGACTTTACTATTAACATCATGATAATCCCAGAGAAAACACTGTCCATTTTTAGATTCACAAACTCTGTGGTTCTCTTTCTAGAAGATGCAAAGGGCAGTAGATTAAAATGCAAAACAATTAAAATTAGAGTTGCCTTACCATGTTCAGAACAAGAACACAATCTCAACCCTGATTCCCAATTAAACATGTAAATAATTGTGGCAAACAGAATCTACAAAGAAAAGGCTAGTAAAGAGAATGTAAAAAAAATCAATTGTATTTTTTAATTACCAAATATTTAAATTAATAAGCTGAGAAAATTCAGAAGAAATGAATAAATTTGTGATATTTTTATTTTGACAATATATATTTAAATATATATTTATGTAAATTATATATACATATATATATATATATTTAGAAGAAATAGGCATTGTTCTACTCACCTCTCATCTAATAATGTTTATCTAATTATTTTGTGAAGTTTAATTTCTGACCCTTCTATGTATGTAACTTTTCTTCAAATTTCTCAATTTTACAGTTTGCCTATACAAGCAAATGGAGAGAAAGCAACAAGAACCCAAAGACTGGAATTGTAAATAAAATAAGTTGGTTATCCTAAATAATTATTTCACAAAAAGTTTAATGCTCATAGAGATTTGGAAGAAGTATAATAGGTGGAAAAAATAAATTTTGATAGTCTTATGAGTTTATATTTTATTTATTGAAAACATTTCCTTTATAAAATATATCCTGATTATGATTCTTCTTCCTTTTTGTTCCACCTTCCTACCATGTACATTCACTGCCCCAGTTTTTCTTGTTGGCAACAATCGAGCAGACTTCTAAGGGATAATTATGAAATATAGTATAATTAAATAAAATGAAAACTATATGCTCAGAGTAGGACAAAATTAACAAACAGAAGAACCAAGTGTGTGAACTAGTGGGTTTCTGAGAAAAATTTTCTTAACAAAGACAAAATACAAAATAAGTGGTTTTTTTCTTTCTTTCTTTCTTTCTTTCTTTCTTTCTTTTTTTTCTACCTTTAATGTTGGGTTTGGTTCAAAACATTATTGTTTTAAGTATATGATTTTAAACAAGTACATTTACTTTCTTATAATTGTAATTCATTAAAATAAAGATAACTCATCAGGATACAAGATGCCATATAATAAATACGAGAAGTGATTTATAAAGGAATATTCATTGTGTTGGTCAATGTCATAAACCCCCAAATAATTTCTTTTTAAATTCTGGCTGCTGACACAATGTAAGACAGCCACAGATTTCGCCCTGAGAAGTAACGCCTACAGTGGGTGTAATTAGATTTGTAATGCAGATGTAGATTATTTTGTTTCTTTCACCTGTGATTTTTCTCAGAATGAGATGACTGGGAGACTTTTCAAGGTCATTGATTTAAACAATTCTGTATGCACTACTGCAGTCAGGGGTCTAACTGGGCCACTTAACAGTTTGACTGAAAAGGTTCTATGCAAATCAAGTGCATGCTGTCATCATTATGAATAAAACTGTTCATTTTTAGACTCTTAGGAGGTTTTCTGAGTATAAGGAAGAACTTTGGCTGTGTAAGTGGGTTAGCATGATTGATTCTTTACTATTCAAGAGAGCAGAACAAAAATGAGTTCAGATGATGAAGTATAAATTATGCATTGTGTGATTGTGTGTGAATGTAAATGTAAGTGTGTGTGTCTTTTCATGTGTGTGTGTGTGTGTGCATTCAAAGGAAGGAAAAATGAAAAGGAAAGGTCAAGTGTGAAGAGATATGTATTTGTAAAATGCATATAAGTAAGTATATATGAATTGGGTATATATTAATTTACAAATACAAAAATGGAAAATATATGAGGTAAGTAAAAAAGTGACAGAGAGAGGGGGAGACAGAGATGAAAGAGAGAAGAGAGAGAGAGGGAAAGAGAGAGAGAAGCAAGAAACAGAAAAACAGAAATGGAGAAGATAAATGGATCCCAAAGGGTATCACTTATTCTGATCTGACAGAGAAAAGGATCTATCCTCTTCTGTAATAGACAAGCAAACTTGTCCTTGCAAGGCCACGAAGAAAGATGTGTTTCTCATGGGGAGAGTTCCTGTCTCTTTTTGCTATTCGTGTATTGTAAGACCCCCCACATACATTATTGACCCCAATTTCTCTTTGAAGGAATAGATTTGAGTCTCAATTTTTACATTCAAAACATATCAGACAGTGATCGGAATAACTCCAATCATTACTTGAATCATTTTCAACAGAAATATGCGCGCCCATGTGAAAACTGCAAGAAAACATAACACAGGACAGAAAATAATGAAAAGTGAAAGTACAAAAATAAGTGCTTCAAACTTGGATTATTAGGCCTAGTCCTTCATTTTAGTACATTATGAAGAAAATAAAAGAAATATACATGCCCATATATCAAAAATGTGTAGCCCACTTTCTTTGATAGTGTCTAATTCATGCAAAATGCTGTTAACATTAAGTGGCCCCTTGAGCGTAACAATGCAGATAACTCCATAAACAGCTATTAATGGCAGAAGCATGAGCAATCTCTTTATATACAGACTTACACCCCATGATTGAACAAGTCATTCTAGATAGAACAAAAATGATGTTGGTACCTATCCCATGATGATTTGAGATAGACAGAGAGAGGAAGAGGTAATACTTCCCAAATCCATTTACATATGTAACTGGCACAGGCTTGGGGGAAAATGAGGGCAGTGCAAAAACTCTGACAAATGTACTCTAATGCTGGGGAAAGAGATGAAGAAAATCAAGGTGTTTGCACAAGAAAGTACTAAGCCATTCTAAGTACAAAGTAAGAACAAGTCTTAGTCACATGGTAGCAGAAAAAATATACTGAAATGTGTACTTTTAATTTTCACTTTAATTATATTAATAACAACAGATATAGAAGATTCATGTGTTAAACTCATGAAAAGGGGTCACTGAAGCATATTACTCTAACTCTAGCTTTTATCATGGTTGTTTCTCAAAAATCTCACTTAAGTAATTGATTCATATTATTATTTCTCAATGGTGAAAACTCTGGAGGGGGAGACATTTGAAGCTAGAGGGGATACTCTTGAGAGTAATGTAGAAATCTGAGGCACTTTTCATTCTGTTTGCTTTCTACTACCTATTAAAATTGCACACGCCCTAACATAAATATTGGTTCATGTCACCTCATGAGGCTCCAAGAGTTAGGAGACAACTCTTTCTTAGACTGAAACATTCAGCATTGGGAGAAAAATCAGTCTCATTTTTCTAAATGTGAATTATAACATTTATTTTATATTGTAAGGACAATTAATATATAAGTGTAAAATTACATGTAATAGTCATAACAATATAACTAACAGTTTATATTAATGTATAAGCATATATAGTTAGCACCTTTATTTACTCAAGTAAAATTATAGTTTTAAATTATGTCTTTCTAAAAAAAAAAAATTCCTATACTTTCTTTCTGTACGGTTTATTCCAGGTCTAGAGAAGAGAAATGAGGCTTGCCAGAGTCATTTGGGCCAAAGAGCTATATATTTGAAGAACTTGTCATGGTAAACAAAAATCAAAGCTTTTAAAGTTATAACTCCCCAGAGTAGGAACAAGCCAAGGACGCCAGCACCATTACCACTGTCAGAATCTGTCCACGGCATTAAACTTTTCAATCCGCTTTGGTTTGGCAGGGTAAGGTCATTCCAATTCCCAGGAGTATCTTTTGTTCAGTAAGTCATTGGCTGGCTGTGAGTGATTTACTTGATTGGCATTTATATATTCTGCTGCTTAGAATCATTCATGGGACTAGGGAGCCTCCAGACACAACGCCAGAACTCTCCCATATTGTCTCTAAAATACACTTTTTTTCTACTTGAATTTTCTCCTGCCAATCAAAATGTGATAAATATAAACAATGTGAGATATCTGTTTTCTCGTATGCAACATGTATTGTGTTTGCAAAAGGTTCATGTAAGAAAGGGGTAGAAATTAATACCTGGAAAACTACTGCCAGGTAACAGTGACAAAATGGTCCTGTGTGCATGGCTGGCATCAAAACGACTTATCTCAAACAAACAAACAAAAAAAAAAAAAAAAGAAAGAAAGAAAGGTAGTGTATGATTAGAAAGGGTGAATAATTGTATTCTAGACATAATTATATTTGGTGAAAAGTTATATTCTTATTAAAATCTTTTTTATCAAAACATAAGGACCGATTTTTCTGAAAGTCAAAAAAGTGGATTATTTGCATGGATTTACTTATTAAACCATACTTAGATATAATTAAAATGATTTTTCAATCTATTCTATAAAATCTATCTTCTAAAAAAGGATTTGTTTTGGACAGTCTGAAGTTTTTATTCAGTGGGTCTCTGTGTCTAAAAGTAGGTGTTGGGCTTCTTGGTGGTGAAGCATGGCTTGTGCTGGCACCGCAACACGTGGTGGGGCAATGGGAATTTGATCTTAGAGTCATGGAACTGCTTGCCAGCTGTCCAGCTGCACTTGCCAGCTGCAATCTCTTCCACCTTCATGCTCTGGATTGACTGTCTCAGGGCACGGTGTCAGGCACCCATGTCTTGGTAGCACTGTGTGCCAGCAGTGGTCAGTAGTCTTGGTACATGTGTGTGCCACTGCTGGAGTCGTAACATAGCCAGATCACGAAGTTCTTCACATGAAGGGGTGATTTCTCAAACACCTGCCCCCAGTACACAATCTCCCCGGATGACTCCTTTATCTTCTTCAGCTGCGACACAAAGTACCAGAAGAGGGAGTTGGCCACCACATGGTTGGGTGCAAAGATTCTAAAACTAAATTTTTATTCACAACGAACTAAATAAAATTTAATAGCATATGATTATGTTAATGAAACAAACTCTTTTTAAATGATTATTGTAAATTATTATTTTGCCACATTTTTTATCAAAAACTTTAAGGCTTATGAACATATTGTATCATATGAACAAGACATATAAACAAAAACTTATGAACAAAATTATACCATACTTGTGATGTAGCGTATCTGTACAAAAATTATTTTAAAATTTATTATGATTTTTAAATGACTTACAATTAAAATACTTGAAACATTTGATTGCTAGTAAGTTTTCTTAAAGCAACAATTAGACTTACTTGTGCCAGGAAATATCTGACATAGATTTTTTCTATTAAAATCATTTTTACTGTTTGTATTTGTTCTTTAAAATTAATTAACTCTTTTCTTAGACAACTTCTACCTGCGTGTAATGCATGTTATCGCTCTTGCTACAAAACACATTTTATCACACTAATAGGCAATTTCTAGCAGTATCAGCTAAGCTAGTCATGAAAATTTATTATGTTAAGAAGTCAGTCTATCCAAATGGCAAAATTTGAGGAAGCTCTGGGTCTTGCTCTTCATCTGATTCCTGGTTTCCTGTCTTTGGCCTCCAGGTGCTCCAAAACTACTTTTTTCATTTCATTCATGGAATCAAAAATAGACTCTGAAATTTCTGAATCACAAATGGACTGTGTTGGGAAATGTGTGTGTGTGTGTGTGTGTGTGTGTACCTGTGTGTATACATGTGTATCAGTCATAAAGGCGGCTTGTTCACCCTTTAGAATTGAGCTGGGAATTCTTTGCTCCTTATTTCAATTAAAAGTACAGACATAAGGCTGTTGTATGAGTGTAAACACTATATTTTATTTCCAAGGACCCTCCTGAGAAGACAGAGACTGTCACCTGTCTCATAACTCCTCCACATTTTCAGAGCTTCTGAGATTTTACCAACAGTTACAGACCTTGAGCTGACTCATGCTAGCAGAGCACATAGGCATGTGGTCATGTCTGCAGTCATCTACTGTAGAGCTTCTGGGATGATTTTACCAACATGTCCACTGAATTGTCTGTGGGACATGCTGCCTTCTTCCAGAAAGAAAGAACTCTTTTAAAATCTTGATGTGGGTGATCAGAAAATCTTAGCCTTCCTTCTTTAAATTCATCAAACAATAAAGCCCATCCAGAAGTAAATTCTGCCAGTGCTTCTGAGGTCTCTTGGAACAATACTTCTTGCCTGCTTTCCTCTAAGCATCAAGAAAGTCACCCTCTTAAATGACCACAGTCTGTAGTGGATAAGTAATATGATGTTAAGCTCTCAGTAGTACAGGCACCAAAGGGAGACTGTGATAGTGCCTGGAGTCTTAACAGTGACTAGGACACAGGAAGTAGCCATGCAGCACAAGAAGACAGTGTTTCTATTGCCTGGCCTCAATGAGTCAGGAGTCTTTAGGTCTCTACTAATAATTTTTCAAAGAAACATTCTCACTATATACTAGCATCGATTTAAAAGTGTTTTATTTAAGTTATATCAGTGAACCAAAAATGCAATGACCCTCTTGTTATGAAACTCAATTCTACTAATGTAATATAGAAAGTTGATATCAGATACGAAGAATGACGTTAGTAAGAAAAAGGAAATACAACTCAATAAGCATGTAGACCACAAATGTTGAGAATGTTTGAGAGAAATGGGAGGTTATTTTTCAATGTACAACAGAGTCATGAGGAAACCACCCATGGAGAAAATGATAGTGGAGACAAAAAGGACATAAAGGCATTTCTGTGTTTGCAATTATGCGAAGAGGAACAGATGTGAACCTACACAATGGGATACCCATAGTAACAAGTGTGGAGGCAGGAAAAGCAGCAAGGAAGTGATTGATGGTGAATAGATCCAGGGACTTTCTCAGATATCATTTGGAGACCAGTGCTTGTTATTTGCTCTTACCTTAGACAGAAATATTTTCTTACCAAGTGATTATAGGAATAACAACATGATTGAACCTATGCCCCAGTCAATCATTTTAACTATGGGATGAGACAATTTTGAGGGCAAAAGCAGAGAAGTTACAGGATGAAGTGGTAATGCCTACATAGCCCATCAATGACAACCTTAAAAGAAAAAAAAAAAGCAAAAATCTGAGAGAAATGATTGTGTGCAGAAAGAGTGAACAATTCCCCTAACAATGGCAGTAGATACCTCCTGGCACAGCTATCTGGCTTATAATGTTTTGTGACAGCAACTTTATCCCACAGAGAACGATTTTACCTTCCCACCCCTTGGCTTCTTTCCATTACATTCTGTGAATTCTGATGTTGCTTCCTCATTTGAAAGGGGGGCTGTACTTACGAATAGTATGCCTCTATCTATGCTCAAAAGACTAGCAGAGATGCTGCTGGTGAATAACATAATCACTGACAGTTTGTGAAGCCACGCAATAATGGAGATAAGCATGTTCCTTGGTAAGCAGTGGCAACACAGACTATCCATAATATAGTTCGTTTGGTTTGTCCTCTTCAAATAGTCCTTTTCTGTGGAAAATTGGCTATCAGATCAAAGCCACTTTTTCCTCTCACCTATATGTATCAAATGATAGGCACATTTTGAAAAGAAGTGTCTTTGTGTACTTACAGAAAAATTTGAGGCATGCACTCATTGAGAGTTAAAGTCCAGTAGAGCAGCCTATATTATAATTTTGTGGAAGTGATTTTTCAATTTTAATTGGTCTAGGACAAATGCTATTATTTTTCCTCTCTTAGTATCCTTTGCCGGTTTTGTTTCCTTAGGAGACCTAAAACACACAGGTATGTTTCCATTCTCTGAACTATATACATGTCTCTTGTCTAAGTTTTTCACTGGTGTGAGCAATGATTTTGGATTCAGGAACAGCAAAACGGTTGCAGTAGCCTGATATAAATAAATGGAAATGCTGCCTCAGCAGTTAGTAAAACAGCTCTGTCATAATAAATGCTCCATAAATATTATCTACTGTATCAAGAGCAAAACTATGATTGGTGTATGCACCCCTCCTTTCAAATGATGCCTATGACCATGCCTGCTCTAGCATTTGGAAGTCGTGAAGGGCGACCTCTTTTAACCACAACTAACACTGAGGATTATCCTGCGTACTTGACTAAAACACAAAGTAGGACAATCTTTTTCAAAAGGACTTGTTCCCAGTTATAATGATAGAGACAATAGAACGGCTATGCAAAAACACATTTTCAAAATTATTCCTTGAGGTTTTTATATAAATGAGGTTTAAAATAATTGATGTGACCCACAACCCAGTAAAATGCGATAATGCATGTCACTTACACATACAAGATAGCTATCTTGAATACTAAAAGAATGTTAACTTCATTGTTGAACTGTTAATTCCATTATAAATTTAAGTTGGATTGAAAGCATTAAGTTGAAGTGGCTTTTAAACTTTTTGGCTAATACACATTTGGAAACATGCCCCAAAACAGTAGGTTTAATTCAAATACACTAAATTATCTATAATTCTGCTGAATTTCTATTTCAATAAAAAAATACTTCTGAATTGCCTCCTTCCTTTGTATATATTTTTATTCATATTAAGTGCATTACTAGGAAAAATGCACTGCAGGAACTAACACCACTTTATAAAATATCTTATTTTATATTCATATCTTGTAAAATTTAAATGTCAGAATAAAATATAGAAGTCTTTACTTTTTAAAAGAGGTGACCTAAATATTTTGCCTTGTATATTTGTTGGCAAGTGATCTATATATCCATCTGAATTCATTATTCAGTGACCTTGATAGGTCATTTTCGTTAGATTTGGTGAATGACAGCTCCAAAGATTTGATGTGCCTCTGTGCATGCTCCTTCTATTTCTTCATGTATTCATAGGTCCGAGGCGCTCTGAGAAAATATTATCACTGCATGATACTCTTGCACTGTCAGAACACCTACAAAATTACTCTTTGCTGACACATAATGAGCTCCCCTTTACGGCCTGGTTCAATCTTCCTTCCTGTGTAACAGGTAAAGGACAGAGAGAAATTGCTCAAGATGCAAATTATCTGGACTCTCGTGACCCAAGTGAACCAGACCTTACAAAGTGCCTGTCAGGGAGATGTAAATTTCTCATAAGCAGCTAGATCATTCTACTCAAAGGAAAGTATTGATTTCCCTGCAGCATCTCTAAGGCAGAGGTGAAAGACTTACAAGTTTGTTGATGTAGCTGCTTTCTAGATTTTCCTTTGTTAATCCATGTCTCTCTAACCTGGTGGTACTAAAGTTCATAAGACATAAAGAGATATTGTCAAAACATACCATCGTTCTTCATATTTAAAAAAAGTGTGATAAAGAAAACAGATACATTCTAGAATCACTATGGTAAATGCCCAAACCCTGATATCCATTACTATGTAATCAATACACATTAACATAGACTGCATTATACATATGTAAAAGACACCTGACATCTCAGTAAAAAAATGGTTCCGTAATTGCATTGTCAAAAGGTTAAGAGAGAGCATTTGATACGATGTGTATTTATAATTTTACTTTAAACTTTCTCAATCATACTGGGTCACATCATCCGCCTTGATATGAGGTTTTTTCACCAAGTCTTATTGCACCTTGTTAAGCCATATTTGGTTGATATCAGCAGGAGGCCTGATCTTTCCTTAAGGGAAATGGAAGATGAGTGGATCTGGGGAAGAAGAAAGGCTGGGGAGTGAGAGGAGAGAAAAAGGAAAAGATTTTGATCAGGATGTATTGTAAGAGAGACTTGTAAAGAAAAAGAAAAAATAGAAAATTAAATTTTAAAAATACCCTACTTTGTTCTCTCATTTGTATTGCTATACTCTTTCTGTTTCTGATTTCAAATTTTAAAATATTAGCAAATCCCATCATAACTAATTTACATCCTGTATAAAATGCTGTACTGTAAGATCATGAGCATTGTTTGGATATAGTAGATATGCACATGGTTTAAATTGTTTTCTCAATGGTTAAAAAAAAACAGTAAATGCTTTTGTGTGTGTGTGTTTGTCATGATTCCTTAATCATATGTAGATATGAACTCACACCATGAGATGCAGACAATGATTCTCCATTGCTTTCAGGAACATTTTTCTTAAAAACCTGAATAGAACTGCATAGGCAAAGTCAGTTGCACAGTATCGAGTATGGTGACTTAAAAAGGCTCCCTGCTTTCTCTTTGACATTTCCTCCTTGTTCAGTTTCTCTTTGCTTCCTGCATGTCTTTTTCCTTGAGGAGCCAGACACACTTTGCGGTCTGTATGGAAGGTCTGGGAGTATTATGAGGAAAAGGTGATTGGCTTTCCTACTGAAAATGATTAGCAAATGAGTGCCTTTGAGCAGTGATCATGATCACACACAAATTTAGGCCAGGCTCCAGAGTCACTATTTCATAATTCTAAGCAAATGTGTATGTAAAAAGCAATAATATGCATAGTGTCATTGTTCCTTAATATTTTGTCAGTAGGTGAAGAGGCAAAACAGCAAGGCTCGCCCTCAAGAAGCCCTTAGGGGTACATTTGTGCAGTGATTTACCCATCTGAATCAAGTGCTAACGAAGTGGGGTAATGTGACCTGGATGCGATCCTGCCAGAAATGTTTTATCAGATTAAAAGCTCTGGAATACCTGCACGGCAGAATCAATCTTATAGTCTCCATTTGGAAAGTAACAGCATCTTTCTCGTTCAAAAACTGGGTGCAAGGGGCATGTGTCTATAATTCATGTTATAAAACAGTGTTGGCTTTGCTTCCATCTATGGGGATGTGATTTTTATTTCCTGTTGTGTGCTATCAACTTTTTTCCTACTACAAAATATTAACTTTGATTTTAAAGGATTTGGAGGTCGCTAAATCATTCCATGTCCTTTGTTCTCTTGCATCATAAGACTCACAGACCCAATGAATCTCTACAAGGGAATTTAACTGTTTCTCTAAAACAGAGAGTGACGCATTATTGTGATTGACATGAGCCTATAGTTAGATGATACCGTGATGAAATTATTTTCTCTCTGTTTACTTTCAAAACTGTTATAAATGAGTGTCTAACACCTATGAAGCATATTTTCCTCAGGCAAAGCCTTTTAATGTATCTTTTCCTAGGTTTAGGTATTATTTGTAGAATTTCATCCATGAGTACTGTGTTTACAGCATATGCACCCCTTTTCCCTGGTTCAACTCTCTATGTGTCTCCCACTCCCTTTCCATGTTTTGACCTGTTTTTGTTTTCTAATTATTGACATAAATGTCAAGGCTATCTATACAGAAATGTATGCGGAAACGCCACCTGATGAATACATATGTGTATGTGTTTTAAGGCTCAGCACTTAGAACTGAATAAACTTTCAGGAATCTGATTCTCAGAGAAGACTAATTTACCCACTCTCAGCAGCCATTAATTACTGCAATTGTTCATGGTCCAATGAAGCCTTTTGAAATTTCACACTTTTACCGGATCCACATTAGGTCAACTGGCGAAATTATTGTTCAGAACTTATATTGGCAAATATGATCTGAGATTTCATAGCATGATATTCCCATACTGCTTTGGGGTGCAGTGTGCTAAAGATACATCCATTGGCTTGGGAACCTCACAGTCGTTCTCTTTATTTTTATCAGTTGCTAATTTCTGTAGTGCTTGATCTCCATCTGCCTCAAAACAAACTTTATGGATGAGAGGTGAGAGAGATACTTATGTTACATATGATGATAGATATTCAGAATGCAGTTGAGAAAGAAAATGAATTCGAAAAGTGGCTAAATTTTAACTACAATTTACCAATATTTTTTCTTTTGGGGGGATTTTTTATGAAGCTGAGAACTGTGAGTTATAGACTGGACCTCCCAACATGTTAATAATGTAACTCTGTTCTCAAATATTTCATCCTGCTGTTTGTCCCCTCAATGCTAAATACTGAGCTTGTGACAACACAGTAGCTGTTACTTCACACATTATGATGTTGCACTCTTTAGTTCATTTAAAACTACTCATGATTTAGTTCCATGAATCCTTATAAAATAATAGTTTTCTCCATACCCAAGATGAAAAAAATACAGGAGAGGATTCAATATGTACAAGGTTCATTTTCTATTTTGAGCCAATTCCCTATGTAGTCCAGGATAACCCTGAATGTATTGTAGTCAAGAGGCTACTTTAAATAGATAGAATTGAGAGGATTAAACAACAACAACAACAACAACAACAACAACACACACACACACACACACACACACACACACACACACACACACACA
>JANHMN010000014.1:56265299-56331839 GCA_030674055.1 Rhabdomys pumilio
CATTTTACAATTAAACTTTAGATTACATATTAAAATGAGTTTTAATATTCCTTCATAATATAATATAATATATATTAGTATGTTATTTGTCTGTTTTGTACTATTTTAGTTCATATAATATATTTTGAGTTGCCATAAATAAATTTTTCGTGTGTGTGTGTGTGTGTGTGTGTGTGTGTGTGTGTGTGTGTGTATGTGTGTATATTTTCACACATCCATTGATGCATCACTATCTATTAATGGAGTCATTAGGTTATTCTCTATCTTGACTACTCTGAAAGATGCAATAATTATTTCACTCATTTATATTATATAAAAAATTAGACAATATATTTTGAATGTAAGTTTTTTTCTCTTTCTACTTATCCCAATAAATAATTTAAACTAAAATATCCATTAATATATATTTAGCATTTAGTGTATTAGACTCTGAGTTCCTACTCACATAAATACTTTTTTACTTCCCCAGGATTAAAGCAAAAACACATGTTGTAGATTAGCCAGTGAAACAACTGAATTATTTGTCAGTGGTTAGACAAGAAATGTAGTTAAATAACTATACAATAAAGTATTATTCACTGTAAAAAGGTAAAGCCTGCCTTGTATGGCAATATGCATTAAGACACAATACACTGTTTAATAGAGACGAATCAAATATTGAAACAAAATATTATATAACAGCTCTCTAAACTTGCTTGGCTCATGACTACCAGTGTTTAAAAGATCAGGTACCTAAATATAATCTTGTGTGCACCAAAAGATTGTAAAATCTTGTTATGTGACTAGAACAATCAGTAAATACTAGTTGTTAAATAAATTGAGGTGGACCATTTTTCCACTTCCTTCAAAAATTTATGAAGCAAGCTTTTGCTGATGTATAATTTTCTTTCTTGCAATTGTTTCTTGTTGAAAATTTACTTTAAAATAAATTTTTCAGCAATTAGTCAGTTAAAGACTTACAAGTTTAACATGCTCTTAATTTGAGAAGTACTTATTTCACTAGCAGAGGTCAAGGTAATGACAGTGAAAAAAATTAGGGAACCTAATCATTTTAGGTTATCATAAAAACAGATGAAGAACTTTCCCTACTCTTCGTGGAACGAGCTGCGAAACTTCAACAGTACTTGGTGTTTTAAAATCACACTCTTCCATGGTTTTTTCTAGTCTCACGTTCTTGCCCTTTGTTTCCTAAAAACGTTCCCTATTGACTCTAACTTTTCTACTTATTAAATGTTTGCTTTAGCTCCAAGATTTGCCTTTGGTTTTGCTTTAATATTCTTTGTCTTTTTACAAACAGAGGTAAATAAATAACTATGAGTACAATATGGTTCTGAGGTTTATGCCATAGTAGACCATGTTCACATCATGTCCTAAGAATGTTGGCATCCTCATAGAAAATGTGAACCAGCAATATAATAATTACTAACTTTAAGGAAGAAAGTAATGAAAGCAGAATACAGAGCCCCAGAAGGCAAACACATATAACAGCCACACAATGACCAAGAAGAAAAATAGTGTGGTATTGCTAGTCTGGCAGGCAAATTGAAATGACTTTGCACCTGAATACAGAAACAGACAAACAGACAAACAACATTGAGACATCTTGATTATAGACATCTTACTTCAGCACACTGAGAAAATAAAATTTTGATACTTTAAGGTGTGAAATCTGAAGTGATTTGCTACGGTAGTTTTGAAAATATAGTCATTCATGTATCCCCATCTTTGCTGTGTGATACTAAACAAATTACCTCTCAAAATTATCACTGGCATTTAAAGGAGAAACAAAACTCTAAAATCCATGGAGATGTCAGTGACAGAATGTGGACAATCATCACACAAAATCTCTAACTCTGGACTATGAGGCTTAAGGGAATATGAGGTAAATCTCTCAAATCATGGCCAAATACAGACAGTGATTTGAAAACAGGCTTTTAGATGATCGTGGGTAGAGTGACAGGTAGATGAAACTCAGAGATATAGTTTACATTAAGAATCCCAAACAAACAGGAGGATACCAGTTAGAGAGTCACAAATTAAGCATGTGCTGTATATGTAGATGGTAGTACATAGGAATATAGTCTTGGAATAATTGGCACACTATTAGAAAAATAAAAACCAGACACAGATAACATGAATTGTGCACTTAAGGGAAGAAATTAAAGTTAGAAGAGAAAAAGGACAGATGAACAGATATCCTGGAAAGGTAGCTTGGATATCCTCATTCTGCTGCCTAATGGGCCTTATTTACATTTTCTAAAAATTGTCACGCTTTGGTGATACCTAAGGCTGTAATAATAAAATAATAATAATAATAATAATAATAATAATAATAATAATAATATCATCACTCTCTTCTTGACATAGCAAATCAGGGTGATTCTAATTTGAAATTATTTTCATGTATGTATGTCCGTGAGTATGTGTGTGTGTGTGTGTGTGTGTAGGTATGCACTCATGTATCTATGTTTCTGTGTGTATGTGTGTGTGTATATCAGGGATACATGCACATTTGCATCTTACTCTGTGTTAATGAGTGTCTCTGTTGTGAGTGTGCATACACAGAGGCCAAAGGACAACCTTAAATGTCGCTCTACATGATGCCACCCTATTTCCTTGATGCAGGCTTTCTATTGACCTGAACTCACTAATTATAGTAGATTTGATAGCCAGCCAGATCCTAGAGTCATACACCTCCTACCCCACCAAGCATTACTCACCACCATGCTCTGCTTCTCTCTTTGTTGTTATTTTTGTTTGATTTTATTACATGAGTTCTATACAACAAGCTCAGGTCCTCACTGTTGTGAAACAAGCACTTTGCTAATTGTGCTGACTGATCTTGCTTTAAATAGATATAGATTTAACTAAAACACAATCCAAGGCCAAAGGTGCTGCTGTATAGATTATCTTAATGAGAATATTAAAGTTGGGAGATCTAATCTAAACATGGGTGTCTCCTTCTGGTATTTGTCTAAACAGAAGTACACTGAAGAAGGAAACTTTGTCTCTTGATACCTGCCTTCAGTGTTGCTGGCAAGTTCATGTGTTCTCTCTACTGCTTCAGCATTTCTTCACTGTTAAGTGAACCAACTTCTTCCTGTTTTCCAATGTAATCTGAAGACTAGCAATTCTCCAGAATCCTCCAGGGTTTTAATGCCAAATTGGCCTGCTGAGACATCCAGCCTTGGAGAAAGAGAAAGTATTCAGATTCCTTGTTTTTCCTTTGTAGGTCAGGCAATGTTAGACAATCTGATGTGTACTGTGTAAGCTATTTAAAAAAAAAAAAGCAATCCCCCTTTGACATATGAGTGTATTTTTTTTTCAGAGAACCTGATTAATACACTGATTGACATATCAACACATTCCCTGCCTGTTTCTTGGCAACACAAGTGTGGCATCTGTCAAACACACTTGATTGACTGTGTAATTAGAATTTAAAGTGGGGATCAGGTCAGGAAAAGAAAGAACAAACATAACCAAAGGGAACTAAAGTTTTATTATAAACAGCAAAAGAAGTCACTTTCCCTCTTAAACCTCAAGGAGAGAGAGAGAGAGAGAGAGAGAGAGAGAGAGAGAGAGAGAGAGAGAGAGAGAGAGAGAAACAGAGACAGAGAAACAGAGACAGAGACAGAAACAAAGACAGACAGAGACAGAGAGAGAATGAAGCTGAAATTGAGTAAAGAAGCAGGTCTTTTATGGAAGCAAACTAAGAACTAAGAGAGAAAACAAACAGAAGTAGCAGCAATAAAGAGAACAGCATTTAACTGAATTCTAGACATGATTTGATGTCAGACAAGCTAAGGTTAAGTATACAATTTAAGTTCCGTGATAAAAGATTGAGTTAAGAACGCGATCATGAGAGATTCTTTGCAATTGTAAAATCAGTTTTCAGTGAACCAAACTCTTGGAACTTCCTGAAGGTTAAAGTTAATCTGTCATGTTTTATAAAATCTTGGAAACAGACAATTCACAGCTTCCTAGGAGGCTATTACTTTCACACGATACAAGTTCATGTTGATAAAAACCTCTGAAGGTAAAAGCATTACATCACTATTTGTTTCAAGTGAAAACTGTCCTCTTTATGTGAATTTATAAATGCTTCACAACTTTTATTTATTTTAAGCAACATTAAAAGTAATCATCAATTTGGAGGGCACTTCTGCCATTAATTTTTTATAAAAATCTAGTTTCATTGAAAAATGAAAATATTCTTAATCATTTTCCCTAAATATTAGTTTGTAATACATGTCCTCACTTTGGTAATTGTAATTCTGGTGATATAAGAATATACAAATGTGGATCATAATATAGTTGTAAAGACAGCTTTTACTGAGTAATTTTTATGCTTTCTCTTTTAAACTACATTCATGTTTAAGCAATTTATAATAGGACTTTAGAATTGTTTTTCAACCTGTTTTTAAACTTGTGAAAATTTGAAATTATTGATGTGGTTGAAGTAAAGATATTATAAAAAGGCTTATGGCGGAAATATTTCCATGGCTCACTCAACAGAAGAAAAGCTAAAGCCACATTGTAGGAACTTTGCCTCTAGTATTTCGTACATACTTTTGCAAATATTTAGTATTGTGGTGCATCAAATGTCTTTCTTTATTTTTCTTTTTCTTTTATTCTTTGCATTTTAAACCTTAAAGTGACATACATATAGAGCATGTATCATGATTCTTTGCAAAACCTTCAAAATGTATATGGGTGCCACATACTTCATTAACTCATACAGTTTATAGTATAATTGTTAAAACATTGTTTTATAGGCTTTTACAACTGAGTCTTCACGACTGCTATACTTATATTCAAGCAAAATGTATACCATAGAACTTAGGGCCATTGCCATTTTAGAAATTATAAAATGGTATAAATTGGGTTGTACAATAAAAATTGCTGAGAAGCCACTTTGTTTCTTTTACAAGCCCCTCAGTTGAAAGATGTTCTTATTGAATCCTTAGCCTGCATTGTGATGCAGAAATATGGACATTCTTATCCCAAATCTTACAGTTTCACAGAATCTATTCATCCTTGAGAACAACAATTCACTTAACAAGTGTACAGTTTTTTTTAGGTTAACTGATAATCTGCTTTGTCCCTTATGGTGTTATTGCTTGAAAATATGTGATTTTAGCTAAGGTCTTTCAGTCAGTAATTACAGAAACAAAATACTTCACAGTATAGACTCATGTTTGTTTTGACATTGTATGTTGTTGCCCTCGTCATGTGTTTTCCTTTAATTCCTACTCCTATCTAACTGGATTGAAATGACTCTAGGGTTATGTTTGTTCTTAGAAAGGAATGCAAGTTTTAGTATGAAGCAACACAGGAGAAACAGCTTCACAGTTTTTATAAACAGACAATTCACAGTTAATTAAATAAAATTATGAATATAGTACTTTGATAATCATGGAAGTGTACAGAGAGCAAAATATGAGACTATTTTGACAAGAGGTTAAAAGAAAACATGGATAATGTCATTATGTTCCCCAGAACCTCTCTCTCTAGACAGAGAAATTAATAGTTTCAAGTTTCAATACTGTAAACTTGTTGTAAAACATCAGGCATTGCTTCATTACAACTCTCTTAGATTATTTCTATTTCTTCAGTTTAAGTAAAGCCACTCCATAGCTGAAATTACAGGTAAATTCTGTAGAATAGTACAATCTGATGAGTGCATGGTGTATAGGTGTGAGTGTATTTGTCTGTGTATTCAATCAGTTATTAAGTATTGAATTTACACTATAAACACATGCCTTTGAACCTGAATCACATGATAAATTCTATTGATAATGGACATACAAAATGATTGGTTCCATAATTTTTATTTGTTATCAAGAAGAAATAGTAGTTGTCAATATTCTTTTTCTTTTTTGAGACAGGATTTCTCTGTGTAGCCCTGGCTTTCCTGGAACTCACTCTGTAGACCAGGCTGACCTCGAACTCAGAAATCTGCCTGCCTCTGCCTCCCAAGTGTTGGGATTAAAGTTGTGTGTCACCACTTCCTGGCTTGTATTTTATATTATTAAAGGAAGGGTAAGGAAATGGAAAGAGAAAGGAAGAACACAAGAAAAGAAAGAATCTCATAGAAATAATGATAAAAATAATAAAAACAAGAAAATCACATTACATAGTTTCATAGAATTGAGTACTTGAGAATCAAAACTGAGAAAAAACTTTTGAGAGAAATTGTAGATTTTATTGTTATTTTGTCAGAAGACCACATATTGATTGTTGTTGAGCAAGTTGAGCTTAATAGGGAAAAGGTTAGAAAACTGGAGTTCAGAATAGGAGGAGCCAGAAAGCAATTGGATTTAGAGAGAGGCATACACTGGATCATATACTCCAACCATTTACACTATGGAACAGAATTCTATTTAAGGTATGATGCAATGAAAATGGAAGTGAAAGCTAGGAGATGACGTGAAACGTGATTTATCGTGTAAAATCATCACTGCAGAAGGAAGGAATAATGACAGGGCATGAGAGTAGAAGACAATTTAGAAGTAAATTCTATTAATGTAGTAATTCAGGTGAGAGAATAATGATTTGCCCTGGTTTCAGAATGAGCAATCAGATGAGTAGAGTCCCGACGCTTCTGAATGAAGTCAATAGATTAGCTGATGGAGTCATTATTTTATGAGCAGTAATGGGGAGAAAATCAATAAGTGTTAAGGACAATTGAAAGAAAGTTCAGAGTTATTCAAATATTTTAGCAAGACAAATGAAAGAGATAAAATTATAAGTCAGAAAAAGTGCATAAAGGAGATAAAATAAAATGAATGTTTTTACTCTACCTTAATTTATAAAGCCAGTGAACATATTGGAAAAAAAATAGATTGTTACAGTAATAAGATATTTATTTTTCTCATTGTAGTCTATAATTACTTTTCCTAGGAATATAGATCAATGGGTCTCAACTTGCCTAATAAAGAGCCCCTTTATTTCAGTTCTTCGGGTTCTGATGACTTCCAATGGGAAAATTAATTTCATTGCTACTTCATAACTGTAAGTTTTCTACTTTTATGATAATGTAAATATCTGACATTCAGAACATCTGATATGCAACCCTATCAGATATGCAAAGAGTAACTTAAACATAATTAAAAATATTGTAATAATTAAGTCACAACATAGTAACTGTTCTTAATTAGTACCTTTTATCAAAAATTAATCATTTATTGATTTATTTATGCACTCAACTTTAAGGAATCTAAGCAGAATTCATGTGTGTCACTGTGTACAAAGAAAATAAGGAAGGAAGGACTTCCTGGTCTCTGTTGAGGTTAGAGTTCATCATGGCAGAGGCAGTGTACCATATGAGGAGTTCTAGTTGTTGGAGCAGGATTATTACAGGGAGTCAGAAGCATCAAAAACCAAGTGAGGGCAAGTTCACCTCCTTGCATTCAGGCCTGTAATTGAGCCCAGGAAGCAATGGAAGCAACACTGAATGTGGGTCTCCTCCCTCACATATTTCTGGAATGACTTGTCTAAGCACCCCCAAAGCAGTGTTCCTACATGATTTGAAATCCTGTTATGTTGACAGTGAAGATTGGCTGTTATATTATGGATGCTACAGATACACTTTTGAATGTTGATGAAGTAAAGACTATAGTTTCAGAACAAATTTATAATATTGAGTTTATGATCCTGGTTTCAAGTTGTAAAATTAATGTAATAAATTTTACTATGAATATCTATATTTTCAATGACCCTCATATAATCATTATCTTTGAGTCTGTGCTTTAAGATACCTCTGACTTCAACAGACAGGTTTTTTTTATCAGTAGGAAATGCTCAGTTTACCAGTAACTGCTTTTTATCATACATTGGTGAATTTAGAAATAAACTTTATATGATTGTTAGTAGAGAGACAACCCTACTTGTTAATCTTGAAAATAGGAAAGATACTTTTCCTTAACAAACAAAAGATAAGGCTCATTTTTTATTTAAATTTTCTCTTTTATTTTTATTAAAAAAAATTGTAGTTGCTCTCAAATTTTAAGGCATTGATCATGCCAAAAATAATCAAGAGTTCACATTTGTTTTCCTCCAATTTATACACATATAAAATTATAGCCAAGGCTGTTATAATTAAATGTAGGCTAAGATAATCTAAACTGAAAGTACCATAAATCAATTATCTATTTTCCTGGCACTAACTGGGTAAGATTGTATTCAATTGAATCATTTCCTGGAAATATATTGGATGTGAACCAATGGATATTATTTTTTAAAATTCACTAGATGTAGATCTTAGAAATTAATTATGCTTCATAACTACTTGAAAGATGACTTTTCAAAAAACATATATCTCTAAAAGAAATAATTTATTATTCTATAAAATGTATGCTTTTAGTGTAGTAAAAGGACACAATCACACTTAACATATGAATGGAAGTTTTCAATAAAGTTAATAAAAATATTTAGATGTTAGGATAAACCTTAATGAATACTCAGTAAGTCAGTAGCCACTCTATGAAGCCAAACTACTTTAGTTGGGTGAACACTAAGGAAGTCTTACTTTGGGTTTCTGCAATCAACTAATTGTATTTACTCCCACGTACTGAAATGTATTCATAGAGTATTCGTGACTTTCTGTCCTGAATAGACGTTTCATTCTCACTTTTGCTGTAATATTTTATGACCTCAGAATTGTTTGCCAGATGTTGTTAAGCATTTGTGTTAGCTAGTTTTTTGTTTGTTAGTCTGTTTGGTTTTATCCATTTGAAACAACCTGGAGTCATCTCAGAGGTGATAACCTCAATTGATAAAATGCCTACATAAGATTGGACTGAAGGCAAGAAAGTCTATAAGATATTTATGAGTTAGTGATGAACAATGAGGTATTCATCCTGCAGTGCCAAGGGAAACAAACAAGGTGATTGTCTTGGATTCTCTACAAAAGCAAACTGAGCAAGCCATGCAAAGTAGGCCAGTAAGTAGCACTCCTCCCTAGCTTCTGCATCAGCTCCCTTCTGGTTCCAGTCCAGTTTGAGGTCACACCTTGACTTCATTTAGTAAACTAGGATTCAGGTCACATCAACCACATAAAACATTTTCCTCTTTAGGTTGCTTTTAGTATTTTTTTTAAATCACAATAATATTAATCTTAACTAATATACCTATAATTGATAAATCCATGGATTTTTTTGATAGATTTATTTTTAAAAAAAAAACTTAGTATTTTTGAATCACTCTGTGCTAAATGATATGATTTTATAAAACCCCTCCTTTCGAGCAATTTAAGAAATTATAACTTCATCTTGAGAATAATTATACAGATTTCTACCAATAGGTTATGGCTCTGCAATAATTCCTAGCTAATCCTCCCTGTTCCAACAAAACCACTACTTTTCCCTAGAAAGACAGACCAAAATTAATGACCTTAGTCCCCAAGCCCAGGGAATAGGGGTGCTGACTCATCATTAACTTCTTCAAGCTGATTACAGGAGTTGAGATATTGGAAGAGGGGTGAGGGGAAGAGTAAATTGATAAGCCTCTGGCGCTGGGTCTTCACTGCATCCAGATGGGATTCCAGGACATCGGAGATTTGAGCAGGCCTGCTCAGCTTGCTTGATGAGTAGATACACCAAGGCTGTGTATTCTGCAATATACAATTCTCAAAACAAATTTTAGTTTCAAGCTAATTTTTTTTTATTTTTATTTTTTTCTGTTCTTTGCTTTCTTTTTTTTATTTAATTTTTTTTTTAGATTTTTTTAAAATTGGGTATTATATTTACATTTCAGGTTTTATCCCCTTACCTCACTTCCTCCCACCACCCAGAAACCTCCTATCCCATCCTCCCTTCTCATGCTTCTATGAGGCTGTGCCCTTACCTACCCTCTGCCCCCACTACCCCCTCCCCACCCTCACAATTCCCCCCACTCTGTGTTAGTTTTTCATGGGACCAAGAATCTCCTCTCCCCTCTATGCCTGTCAAGACCATCCTCCCCTACATACACCGCTGGAGTCATGGGTCTCTTCCTAAGTTCTCTGAGGCTGGTGGTTTAGACCCTGGGGAGCTTTGGTTGGTTGGTATTGTTGCTTTCCTCATGGGGTCCCAAACCCTTTCTGCCCCTTCAGTCTTTTCTCCAACTTCTCCATTGGGAAACCCTTGATCATATCAGTGGTTAACTGTGAGCATCATCCTCTGGATGTGTCAGTCTCTGGCAGACCTCTAAGGAGACAGCTATATCATGTTCTTGACAGCATGCACTTCCAGCCATCCACATCAGTGTCTAGCTTAGGTGACTGTACATGGGATGGATACCAGGTGGAATAGTCTCCAGATGGCCCCTCCTTCAGTTTCTGTCCCATGTTTTATTTCCATATTTGCTCCCTTGAGTAATTTTGTTACTCGTTCTAAGTAGAACTGAGGCATCCCCACTTGGTCTTCCTTCCTCATGAGCTTCATGTGGTTTGTGAGTTGAGTCTTCTCTATTCTAAGCTTTTGGGCTAACATCTGCTTATCAGTGAATAAATACCATGTGTGTTCTTTTGTGATTGGGTTAACTCACTCAGGATGATAATTTCCAGTTCCATCCATTTACCTAAAAGTTTCTCGAATTCATTATTTTTAATAGCTGAGTAATACTCCATTGTGTAGATGTACCACATTTTTGTATCCATTCCTCTGTTGAGGGACATTTTGGTTCTTTCCAGCTTCTGGCTATTATAAATAAGGCTTCTATGAACATAGTGGAGCATATCTCCTTGTTATATGTTGGAGCATCTTCTGGGTACATGCCCAGGAGTGGTATAGCTGGGTCCTCAGGTAATGCTATGTCCAGTTTTCTGAGGACCCGCCAGACTGATTTCCAGAGTTGTTGTATCAGCTTGCAATCCCACCAACAGGACAGGAGGGTTTTCAGCTGACATTCATCCCAAGCCAAGAAAAAATTCAGGTTCAGAACTAAGTGTTTTAGTTAGGAGAGATGACAGAAGGTCTGGTTAGTCAACAAAATGATGGACTGGTTATTAGGACTAACTAGTACCTCACTGGTACAAATCAGCACAATTATGCACTAATTGTATTTTAAGAGAAAAGTTTTATTTTAACAGGAAGGGTGATATGTAGGAGGAGCTAAGGTGGGAGGAGTATGGAGAGGAAGAGAAGGACTAAGGAGAGGAGGAGAAGAAGGACAGGAGAAGCTAGGTGATGAGAGAGAGAAAGAGAGAGAAAGAGGGGAGGGGACATGGAGACAGATGTTCATGTGTCTCCACCAGTCAAAGATAGTTGATATATCTAGTTTGAGTATTGGGTTACACTTCTCACTGAGCATTACCATACTTATAAAGCCTTTGACTAACATTTTAAAAAATTGTATAAAAGTAAAAAGGAAAAGGGAGCATGGTATAGGGGTTTTCTAGGGAGGGGAAATGAGGAAAGGGGATGAATCTGAAATGTAAATAAAATATACAATAAAAATAAAAAAATAAAACCCCTCCTTTCAAGGTTCATAGATCTATAAAGAAGTTGGAATAGAAAGGTTGTAAGAAACACAATCTTTCTATTTTTATTTCTTGTAAGTAGAGATAGATGACTCTTAGAAAACAGTGTCTTCCAAACTCAGTGGGATGGATCTACACAGGAATTTACAGGGCCTATAACAATATACACAAAAGCTACACAAATTCAAACCAGACAAAACTCTAGCACTGAGAATGGGTGTAGACACAAAGTCCCACCTCCAAACAAGGAGCTATTTGCAATTGATACCTACTGAGAGAGGGGAAATCAGTTTTACCAATGAATATCCCTGGGTATGTCACATGTGTTCTAGAGCTGGCTGCATGCTGAGGAGTAGTTGGGCAGAACAAAGTGGACTCCATGTTACTGTGTGTGTCTATTGTTTTGTTTGACAACCCTGTCTTATTGAATTTTTATTTGCTTGATTTGTTTGTTGTGTTTTGATTTGGGGATAGGTTTTAAATAAATCATCAAGAGACTTGGGTAGGGATCTTAGTTGGATCTGGGAGGAGTTAGGGAAGGGGAAAGAATAGGATCAAAATATATCATTTGCACAAAAGCCAGTCTTGTCATATCCACTAACATTTCTTAGAAATACTTAAAGTCCAAGGAGACTAAATTCCAGTCTGATTGCTAAGATCAAATTCACATTTCCCAGTGTTCTTTGTTTTGATTGACATCCCCACTACCCACTTAATTTCTCACAGGATAATTTGAATAATATTTAGGTGATAAGCTCTGTAGTCAAAGCAGTCAAATTTTAATTGTTTAAAAGTTTTATTAATTATTTTGTTTACATTTCAAATATTGTTCCCACTCCTGTCCTTACCATCACAAAACCCCTAACTCATCTCCTTTCTATTTTGTCTCAATGATGATGCTCTCCAACCCACCCAGCCTCTCCTGCTTCACCCCTCTAGCCTCTTCTTTCTCTGGGCATCAAACCTCCACAAAACAAATGGCTCCCCTCCCATTGAAACTAGATGAAACAGCCCTAAACTACATCTGTAGTGGGAGTCACAATCTGGCCTATGTATCTTGTTTGATTGGTGACTTAGTCCTCAGGAGCTCTGAAGGGTCTTTTTTCCCACTGTATGGTTTTGTCTTCTTTGTCAAATATCAGGTGAACATAGGTGTGTGGGTTTATTTCTGGGTCTTCAATTCTATTCCATTGACCAACCTGCCTGTCTCTGTACCAATACCATGCAGTTTTTTATCACTATTGCTCTGTAGTACAGCTTGCCGGTCAAGGATGATGATTACCCCAGAAGTTGTTTTATTGTTGAGAATTGTTTTTGCTATCCTGGGGTTTTTGTTATTCCAGATAAATTTGAGAATTTCTCTTTCTAACTCTGTGAAAAACTGAGTTGGAATTTTTTAATTTAGATTGCATTTAATCTGTAGAATGCATTCAGCAAGATGGCTATTTTTACTACTGTTAATCCTGCTAATGCAGAAGCATCGGAGCTCTTGTAATCTTCTGAGGTCTTTTCCAATTTCGTTCTTTAGGAACTTGAAGTTCTTGTCAAACAGGTCTTTCACTTGCTTGGTTAGAGATACATCAAGATATTTTATATTATTTATGACTATTGTGAAGGGTGTCATCTCCCTAATTTCTATCCAAGCCCATTTATCCTTTGTGTAGAGGAAAGTTACTGACTTGCTTGGGTTAATTTTATATCCAGTTTCTTTGCTGAAGTTCTTTATCAGGTGCAGGAGATCTCTTGTAGAATTTGCTATCAAGTCATCTGCAAATAGTAATACATTGACTTGTTCCCTCCAATTTGTATCAGTTTTACCTCCAAGAACACATCAAAAAGATCATTCACCACAGTCCAATAGGCTTCATTCCAGAGATTCAGGGATGATCCAATAGGAAAAAAAATCCTCAATGTAATCCACTATATAAACACATTTTTAAAAATCACATGATCATCTCATTAGATGCTGAAAAAGCCTCCTACAAAATACAGCACTTTTAAAAAGATTTTCCTATGTAACTGCAGTTCAGTACCCACATATTTCTGGTCTATTCTTTATTATTTAATCAACTTGGCCAAATACTCTGTCGTCACCAAATCAGAGATTATCTATATCAGTTTTCTGCTTAATACAGATGAACTCTTACAGTATACAAAAGGGAACCCCCGCTCACCAACACCACATATTTAATATGCAAAACTGGCTGGTGAATCTTGACCAATGATACCTTTCCTCAAAGAGTAAGTTTTTATGTCTCTGAGTTCTGCGTATTTATGTTTTGTGCACATTATAGCCTGGTAGTATACACTTTCTCCTTCTTGGTGAAGTCTTATTTATTCTTAATTATTAAATATGGCTCCTTTTTAAGCATACTCCTCCTTCCTGTCTCACAAGACTTATACACTCTATCTACTTACTGGAACACTCCACTGACCTGGCATGGATTTTACAACTATTATAATTGATCTGTTTGTATCTGTTTGTTTGCCTTTCTCAAAGGCAAACACAGTAATAGACAGACCATGACATCTGAATATCTCACTTTTTCTTAGGGGTCTAGCACATTGATTGGCCATAGAGGAAATTCCCTGGGACTCTGCCTACGAACTAAATAGCCAACATGAAACCCAGCTCCTGTAGATAATACAGTTAAGCAAAGAATCAGGGTTCTGTAATACAAGGGAAGAGACATGTTATAAAGAAAATCATCAATTTGTCTAGTTTTGTACTTGTCTGATATATTCTAGTTTCACCTAGCTTGATCCAGAAAACAATGTTGTTACAGGTGAGTTGCACATATCGCAGAGAAGAATTTAGTTAAGTGAAGGAACATGGGATCTCTGAGACAAGAAAAGCATAGTTGTAGAGAAATAGGTTTCAAATAGAAATCTGCAGAATGATTTGACTTTGCACACAGGGTTTTTCCTGGAAACTCGTGTGTCTTAACACTCAAGGGACTCTCACAAACTAGGTTCTTTAAGATATTCAAGGGTGAGTTCTTAAGTCTCTTAAGAGTTAAGGTAGATTGGGCTACACAGAGAAACCCTGTTTCGAAAAACAAAACAAAGAAGAAAACAAAAACAAAACAAAATTTAAAAAAAAGAGTTAAGGTGGAATGATCTCAGTTCAATACACTCTAGATCTGATTTAGTTTATGTCAAAATGACAATGATGGTGATGATGGTGAGGGTGACAGTGATGATGATGATGATGATGATATAGCAAGGAAATGTGCCATTTTCTGTTAAGTTGTATAGTCTCTCTTCCAATTTTCTAGATTTACATATTCCTGAATACATGTAACCAGCAAATGAAAAAGTTCTGAAAAGTATATGCTATATTATGAAATTATATGTATCTAAAAAATACACTGTAATACCATTCTCTTATGGTTTTATTTACACTTTTTCTCTCTGAGTGTCAAGCTTTGATGTTACTCAAGAAATCAAAAATTTAAAAGATGGCTAAAAAGGCAACGAGAAATATGTATTTAATTTAGCCTATGGCTCTATGAGTGTGCCTGACTTTAGTTTGACTTTGGAATCAAAATTGTCTTTAGTTAAGTAACTGTCACACTTCTGTATCCCATGAAGATGAAGACATGGAAAGGCAGAATGAGGCTAGAATTATAATGAGATAATATTTGTGAAATTGTATCAGTATTATTTTAGACTTGCTTTTTTATGCTGATGCATATATGGGATTTTTCTGTATCTGGCTATTTCTGATAGCTAAGCAAAGAGGTGAAAGTTCCAGAGATTTGTTTGGCAACACATTTCTGAAGGGCCTTTTGGTACAGCTGCCTTCCATTTGTTTCATCAAGAGACGAAGCAAAACTGAAGTCGTTCTCCATGATGAACTGGCAGCAGAGTGCCAAGATAGTTTTATTGCTTAGCAACTTGGCAGCAGGAAATGTTAAAATATTACAATCTCTCATATCTATGAACTGAGACAGGCTTTCAACGGATGGCCCTCCAGCTTGAACCTGATTAAGATGCAGCCACATGGCATTGCTTATCCTTCGAACTGATAGGCAGAAGAAAGAAAAGCTGGATGCTTTTAATTGTATCATCATTTATTTCTCGGGAAATCTTTACTGATTTGAGCCAAACACTAATCTAAGGAATTGAGCTGTCCCCATTTAGATGTTGATAAGTTTGGAAGCTTGCATTGATCAGGGCAATTTGTTTGCTTTTGGGAAGGACTACATCTATTGAGTTACTGTATGCCAACTAAATTCTCACGAAAAACAAATCATACAAGGGAATCTGACAGTTTATCATACATTTCCAGACTTTGCAGGCTTGTTGTGGTATGCTTTCTTTTCATGCAAATTGTGGAATGAATGCAAGGGACATAGCGATGTCACCAGCTAAATGGCAACATAATGCAGACTGTCTCTGCAGATGCCTTGTCACAGGATGCTGCCAGCACACATGTGTCTGCAACGTCCTCCTCCTTCTCCTTACAGTCTCATTCTTCTTAGCTGAGGATTCTGAGTCTGCCAGTGAAACAGGACCTCCTTGTTTTGAACTCCACTTACAAAAGGAGCATATTTTAAGTAGCAAGTAGAATATTTGATTTCAATAAAAGTACTCGATTGATGAGTATGTCAAATAAGAATGACTAAATTAATAATCCAAGATCATTAACCTTTTTAATCCCAATTATATTATTGTCTTCTAAGTCTGGTAATTAGAGAGAGAAGAAATTTTCAATTGTACTTAATTTTATCAAAACTTCAAAAAATTTAAAGATGCTAAAATCATCCTGGGCATTTTGTCTACAAACCTTCACTTTAAACTTATACAAATACCTCATGGATTTTTCCACATTTGAAAGTTCTTCAACTCAGACTCAGTATTTCCTTGCCTATGGTAGCATCCTGTATATTGGAAGATACACTGAATTTGGCACCATATAAGATAAGATTTTAAATAAAGGTAACAAATAATTTATGATGAAATATATAAATTATTTTGTCTGTGAAATATTGGTTTAAAACCAGATGGCAAAAACCTATTTGATTTTATTTATATTAAAAAACTATTTACCATGATAAATTTAAACTTAATTGTATAAAAGTCAAAACAAGTATACCATAGACATTTTTTATCCATCTATGATAGGAGAATAATTAATTTCATTTCTTTTTGTTTTCTGTCATTGAAAACTTATTATAGCCACTTCATGAGCAAACTTGAATTACAAACATCTAAAATTTTTTAATAGCTTTAGAGAACACATTTAAATATATCTACTTATTTGTTCAAAAATAGTCTCTAGAGAGTATTTATAATTACCACTTATATAATTAAAAACAAGCAGGTTTTCATACATTTATTTTTTGTAATTTTAAATCTTTCACCTCTTAGATATGTTATAAAGAGTTTTATAAATGAACAATCTTGTACCCAAATCTTTCCTCTTTCTCAGCTAAACTAGAGTACTAACGTATATTGTACAAACTCTGCATGACAGCTTCAAGTCCATGAGTCTCATTTTTACCTTTAGAGAACAGAAAAGATTATGAATTTCATGACCAAATGGGATTTATAAGGAGAACTTTAAAAGCAATCTTATAAACTGTGAAATAATTCTAGCTATGCAGCGGGAAATTGTGTTGCTACCATTTCAATATTTTTAACCAGTATATGTTTATTCATGTCTTAAAGTTTAAATATATGGTGATATATCTACATGGCCCATGTATGTTAAATTTCGATTTAAGTGAATGTTATCTCAAATTTTTATAGAATGTTTGTTTTCAGAGTTCTAGAGTAGAGAAGCATTCCAGAGCAATCAGAGACACTTTTCTAGCCTAGCTTTATTGAGAACTCACTGCTGGTTCACAGTGCCCAGTTTTATTTAAACAAAGATCAGGCTAGGTTATTTATAGCACTCATGTGCCCTTTGGGGGCAGTGGGATCTCAATAAATTTCTAAGATAACATAACGGCACAAGAATAGACTGCTTTAAAAATAGGTGCCTCCAATTACAATTGAAGGGGAAAAGATAGATGGAGGTTTAAATTATGCCGATTGCTTCTGCGAAGTTGATGGAGAGAAACACACATCCATGAACACACGGGGCTATTTTCTACAATTACAATCAGAAGTGTTAAATGGGAATTTATAATAAAGGTGAACAGCCACCGAATCCAGTCATCACTAATCTCGGATCAGTACACAGTGGTATATTTAGTAAATGTCCTAAAGCATCATCCAGAAAGAGAATGTAAGTCCCAAGAGACTCAAAGAACTCACAGAAAGATTCAGATTTATTCCAATATGTGACATATCACAAGTAGGCAAAACCCTGGGAAAGTTTGTCCCAATACAATTTACTTACCTTCACACATTAGACTATGTAGAATTTATTATTACAAAAGAAATGACACTTAATATTTGATAAGAGAATCTTAAACTTCAAATGGACTGTATTTCTGCATTTTAAGTGAGTACTACTGCTCTTAATTTAAAACTCTCTGTGATATACAAAATTTGCTTTCCAGCCATGCTGTATAGCCAAGAATAAGCTTGAAGTCATCGCTTTCCATCAAAGTCTAATAAATATTAGATTTTAAAATGATGCACACATTTGCTTCCTAATTTTGTTTTGTAGTACTAGCTCATCTGTGATGATTTTTCTTACTGAATGTTATTCTCTATTATCTCTTATTTAATTATAGGATTATAGCTTTTTTTCCCCCTTGTAGAATTATTCAGCTCCTGAGTGATGTATTCTAAGTTTCAATGGCAGATGTGCTTTCATTTTTAAAATAGATTTCCAATTATGCATGTGACAAGGAGTTTTCTAACTACATATATTTGACACTTAAGTATACTAGATTTCACAATATCCTTTAAAACTCTTTATCTCATTTATTTATGTATTATATGTACTTCTAGCTATGTATGTATGTATGTATGTATGTATGTATGTATGTATGTATGTTTGTGTACATGCCAGGACACACATGTGAGGATTTGAAGACAACTTGTGCCTGTTCATTCATTCTTCCACAACTGGAGATCAGGAAATTAATCTTAGCCTATCAGAATATGCAGGTTGGAGGGTATCATTGGTAACCTCTGAACCATACAGCCAGTCCAGATTGCTGAGATCCAAAAGCAACAACATAATGGTAAAAAAAAAAGTATTTCTAATATGAAATAAGAGAAAAGGGCATCATCATCTACCAATGAAGCTGAATATAAAAATGAAAAGAATTATCCACACGAATTTCTAATATATGTATTTCAATTTAGTCTCAAATATGGCTATAAATACTATAGGTTTTTTTTTTATTTTAGTAGATATGATTCCCATGGGGTAACATGATGTCCTGATTATGTAGCATGAGCCCTCACATAATGACTTGTTTTATTGGACGATGCAACATAATCAACTGATCTCCTCCATTTTACATTGCCACAAGCATCTGGACACAACTGGTAACAGTACTTTCCCAACAAACATAATACTTTGGGGCTTCACTCTCCACCTGGACAGGCAATTTTACCCAGGATGACAGCCTCATTCTCAAGTCTGTTTTTGTGTACTTTGCATTTTGCTTGGGTAGTCATGATCACCTTCTATTCCTGTATGCCTCTTGCAAGGACCTTCACTTGATCTACATTTCCAGTTTCTCATTATTTGTATCTATGACTGGACAATAAAACTCATGTTATTAATACTTACATTTTCACTTCTTAGGAGAATATGCTTTTTCCTTTTTTTTTCATCTACATTTTTAAAATACTCATTTTAAAAACATGGCATACTGTGCACTTATTATTTTAATGTGATTAATGAATGAAAATATAGAAAGCATCTTATTCATTTTGTGTTTCTATATACGGATGTGCATGTGTCTTCTCAAGTATTTGGAGGTCAGACTACATCTTGTAGGATTGGGTTTTCTCCCTCCACTATGAATTCTTGTCATAGAATTGGGGCTAGAGAATATGGTTTCACGCTTGGCAGTAAGTGCTTTTAACCATTGATGCACCCTATCGATCCCCAAATCGGCATTTTACAAAATCTCATAATGGAGAAAAAAAATCTCCTATTTGTTCATAGATTGAACTTGTACTCACTTAGAAAAGTTTATCATTTTATACAGTTTGTTTTTAAATGTTAGTGATATACTTTAAAATTATCATTTGTATCTTATTATTTAAATTGTGAGTGAAAATCATTGTAGCCTGCTTTTATTTTCATTTGGTTGGTTCCTTTTTTATTTTCTGATCCTTCAATGTTACCACCTGCTCTCGGTTGCCAATCTCACAGTATCTCTATACTCTCTTGGAGGTACTCTCACATCCTTTATAAAAGTAAAACCTCATTTAAAAACACAAATTTCTTCAGTGGAAGAATAAATTGGCTTTGACTCTAGTTCACTGTCTTTCTGCCACTTGACTTCCTCAATTGAGCAATTTATAGCATTTTATTTTATTTTACTTTATTTTATTTTTTGAGCTCTAGTGTCCATTACAAAACAGTAGGGTCTAAAACCTCCATCATCCTATATCTAATGAGTCAATGTCTGCAGAAGGCTCAGTAGCATGGTGGGGGCAGCTCTTCCAGTTTGACTCTGACAGCCAGCTTGCTGTGGCAGGAATTAATGAAATGTTACATCTCCTGAGTTTTATGTGGAGACAGGAAAAGTGACAGGGATTATGGAGGGAAATAAATTTACATTGTAGCATCCATAACTTTAGGACTTCAGTATATTTGAAATTACTGTGAGATGACAGACTTACAAGAAGCTAGTTACCAGAATATTTAAAGCACTGGGCTGAATCAGGAGACAGAAGGAAGAATCACTTTTCCCCCTGGTGCTTAATTTTTTCTTTCCAGCTGCTTATTAAAGGAACAAAGATCTATCTGACTTTTCCTCCAGAGTTAATCCATTTCAGTCAATGTCACAGCATATTTATTTTGAACTGTCACACATTTCCAATCACCTTCTCTCCTTGTTTAAAAGAAAAAAAAATTTCATAGTAACCGACCCTTGTCCTAGAAGTACTTTATTACAAAAAGCAGGTACTATGGGATGCTGTGTTTGGTGCTATGACCTCTTGGCTCAGCCCAGTAAAGTTGTTATCCTTGGCTACTGACTATAAATTAGTAATATTTACAAAAAGACAATGGAACCAGTCCTAATGAAATTCTTAGTATTTTCAAGTGTCTCCCTCCCCCCCCACTTCAAAGGCATTGTCTCAAGTCACTTTTATTTTTAAGTCTAGTTGGAGTTATGAACCACATCCTTAATCTTTATAATTGTGGATTCTGTTGTTGGTACAAGTTGAAAAAGGACATCGTGGTTGATGAAATGTCAAGACATAAATTCTTTTATAAAAATGACTGAAGGACAGGACCTTAGCTCAACTCTATCGTAATTCTACGTTTTCATTTATCATTTCCTGCCTTTGTAAATTATGAAATTGTTCAAATTGCTTTATCAGGTATTTTTTTTTTCAGCACTTATATTATCTCAGTTCGATGTGAAAATCTAACCTGTAGCTAGGAAGAGTCAAATACTGAGATTAACATTCACTACACAGTTGCTAACAATTTGTGATGAATTAAACCAAAGTAGTCTTATTTGCCAGGGACCAGCACCTGAGCTCTTCTTTCTTCTTAGTTCTCTCTTGAGGTAGTGGAGGTGGATGAGCATCGACAGGGACAAGATGTAGCCTTGCGAGATATTTAGGATTGCTGTTTTATAATGAAACTTTTACCTGTCTTAACTTTGAGTTACTTTGCTGCAGTAGCTGACCTGCCTGTCTGAGTTCCCTTGAGGCCAAAACCTGGAGTCTCTGGAATTGAGCACCTCATCATAAAACAGCAGGGGATTAAGTAAAGTAGCCTTTGTTCTGTCTCTGCAGGAACTGTGCAGCTCTAACTTGAAGTCACAGGAAGAAGAGAGAGACACTTTGAAAAGTGATTTTAATCTTTATTTCTAAGTTCTCTCTAAAAGTTTTCTATGAAAGTTCTCTAAGAAAGTTCTTCTAAAAGGTTTTTTACTCTAAAACGTTCTTCTTCATTTCTGTGTGTCTTCTCTTTGTCCTTGACACTCAATACATCTTTCAGAATACATGATCACATGGTAAATAGTTCACCACAAGTTGACACATAAATTCAAATCGTAAACTGAATAAGAAGTTTACTACAAAGAAAGTTTACATGCATATCCATTAAGAGAAATTATCTGGGTAAACATTCATCATATGTCATAATTTTTGTGACTAAGGTACTCTGAGGATTCAGATAGATAAGCCCGGTCAATATTTTATTTTCTATCCTTGCACCTATAATAAATCAGTAGTTCCCTTTTTGTGACCTTTTGATAACTGTTTTACAGCCTCTTGCAATATGATCTAAGTTGTAGATGCCTTCTTGGTATCTCAGAATCAAGAAACTACTCATACTTTAAGACTGGTAGAGTTCTAATTGCAGTTTGGATTTTTAGAAAGAATTTAATAGCAGTCCTAATATAAAACTGCTTTATAATTACTAATATAATTTTAGGAATTGTCATAGAATCATCATTAAGATTTAAGAAGTCACTTATTTGTCTATGTAGCATCACCACAAGGCAGGAAATCTTCATTGTTCTGTAGAGATCTGCTCAAAAGGGTGGGGTAATACATAGTGATTGTTGTATATATTTAATAATAACAAGAAAAGCATATTGATAACAGGAATTTTTCATAAAATCAAATTTTGTCATTCTTGCCTAAAGAAGTGAATCCATCAATAACTTTAACAGTCTATGACAGAACCATCTCAGGAAGAACACCTGCTATTTTTTAACTTCTCCAAGATGGTTCCTGGAACCTACTAACTATGCATACTACCAACCATGTGTTATTATTTGAATGTGAAATGTTGTCCCATATATTGAAAATGCATGATCCTTAGATGCTTAATAATGTTGAAACTTTAGGAGATGGAACTTCACTGGAGACAGTGAGTCACTGTCGATAGTCCTTGAGCACTAGTAGACAGAACCTTGTCCTTATTTCTTCTTTACTCCTGAGTGTGCATGCAATCTGAGCAGCTCCCTACAACTTCTATGATGCTTTCTTTGTTCTCTACATGTCTTCATAGCTATAACGGACTGTATGCCCTTGGAATTTAATCAAAAATAAATTTTTCTCTTATGCTTTTCTTGTCAAGACACAAAATCACTTTTATTTTGCTTTCCTCATTATTAAACAGGATGCACATTTAGGTTTATATTATGTGTGAAGTTACATCTAAGCCTAGACAATGTAAGTATTTTAATGGGCTTATTTTCTCCAAGAAAAATTTTGCTTTCAGATTATATATGACTAATAAGTAAACCATTAATATAGGGATTTATTTTGTTTTAAAATGGAACATTTATATTATTCAAACTATCAATTTAAGGTAGAAAAGTCCATAAATACACAACCAATGTCTTAAATATTGCTTAATCCTTCCATTTGGATTAAAACATAGATAAGAAAATAGTGTGACTTCCACCGTCATTGAATCTTCAATTCTTTTAACTACTTTATAAAATTTATGAAGTGTTACCTATAGATTTCTTAATTTGGAGTTAGATAAAACTTGAGCTACAAACTAAGTTGAGTGTGAGAATTTGCTAATGATTATTATGAGATGGCTGACTATAACTTTCTCAAACTTTTCAAGTTAAATGATTGACAGTAAACAATGACATTTTACTGAAGATTCATACATATTTTAATGTACTGGATACTAGTTAAAACAAACCACTTTTGAGAGTACTAAAGAAACTCTTTTTAATTAATTTCATATACAGACATAATTAAAAGTGATTCTACAAAATGAATTTTGTCTATTGTCAAATTAACATTTTCAGTATTATGTGTTTGAGATGATCATCAGTTTCTCAAAGTAACAGAGCATTGCTGGACTATATCAGATTCCCAGTTACAAAATCAGTTCTAACTTGTAATGAAAAATAACCAAAAATTAAAGGCAATCAATCAAAACCAATTGCCTTGGTTTAAAAAGTAGAACACAGTGATTCAAGCAGAGCTTCTTCAAAATTTTACTTAACTGGAATATGTGTAAGGAATCATGGACCTGAAATAAAGAGCCATCTTGGATGAAAACTTTATTTATTCTAAACTTTAACCATACCACATGTTCTTCAAAATCTTCATTATCATATTTGATAATGTAAATTTTTTATTATTAATAATTTTCTGAAGACAATACTTATGTCATCTTAATGATATATTTTCTTGACTTTACAGTAGCCTGGAATTTAACTAGCATTTGGCTAAACATATACTCTGTTGCCTACTTCTTTTTATTAACATGTTATTCTATTTTTCTTTTCCAAATTACCAAAAGCCATTCTATTTTATATGGAATTGATTCACAAACAACTTAAAATTTACCAACAACTTAAAACAGTTAAAACTGTTTTAATCTTTCAATGCAAAAGGAAAATGACAGAAACACACAATGGAGTTTAGTCACTTTCATATCCTAATTCTAAGGGATTTATCTGTGATCCCTGGTTGTTCCTTAATTTTTCTTTTTTCTTTCCTCCACTTCTAGACATTTGATCCTGTTACTCCAGAATAATGCCATCCTCTTAACTACTCTGGCATAGACACTGTTCACTGTTTTCACAAAACCTGTGTCACACCGATAAAGAGTATAAATGTGCATACCTGTTTTTGTAGGTGTTTATTACAGCATTTTTCTTGACCATTAATCTATCTATTTCTGCATCATCTATCTGTTTATCAGGTATTAAGTAAAGGAGAGGGTGAGAGAAATGGAATGAAATAGTACAATAAAGTTTCTGAAGGACAGATATTCTATAACAAAACTTCAAGACCTACAAGAGGAAAAAAACACTAGCTTTTTATACATAAAAGGTTCTGTTTTCCCTTTCATTGGTTTACATGCCTGCATTATTTTCCCTGCCTTTGTTATTTTTTTTTTTATATATGGTAAGGAATGCATGGTAGGAGGAGCTTGAGATACCTGGTAACATTAGCTGTCATTCAAAGTTAAAGAGTATAGAGCAATAAATTGTTGTGCTCAGCTAGCATTTGCCCTACAATGCAGGCCATGGAATGGTCCTACATATATTTATAGTGTATCTTCTTATGTAAGTTAATCACACAGTACGTTGTGGTAGTTAATATTATTAACTTAACAGAAATTAAAGTAACTTGGAAAAAGTTCCACAACCGAGGAATTGCCTGTATTAAACTATCCTGTGGATATATCTATAAAATATTTTTTGTTGTTTTATTCTTTTAAATTGTATTATTTTATTGAATATTTTACTTATTTTCATTTCAAATGTGATCCCCTATCCCATCTCCCCATCCTCTGCTTCTTTGAGGGTGTTCCCCCACCCACCCACCCACTCCTGCCTCCCCACCCTCACGTTTCCCTACACTGGTCCATCGAGTCTTTACAGGATCAAGGGCCTTTCTTCCCATTGATGCCTGACAAGGCCATCCTTGGCTACATATGTGGCTGAAGCCATGGGTTCCTCCATATGCACTCTTTGGTTGGTGGTTTAGTGCCTGGGAACTCTGAGCAGATCTGGTTGGTTGATACTGTTTTCTTTCTATGGGGTTGCAAAACTCTTCAGCTCCTTTAGTCCATTCTCTAACTCTTCCATTGAATTCTTGGTGTAGTAGATACTATTCTACTATGTGCTGTGCTATCCCTAGGCAGGTGGTTCTGACAGAGGCCAACGCTCACAGCTAACCACTGATCTGATCAAGGGTTTCCCAATGGAGAAGTTAGTGATAAGATTGAAGGAACAGAAAGGGTCTGTGGCCCCATAAGGAGAGCAACAATACCAACCAACCAGAGCTCCCCAAGGTCTAAACCACTAGACTGGGAGCACATAGGGAGGGACCCATTACTCCATCTGTACATGAAGGGTAGGATGGCCTTGTCGGGTATACGTGGGAGAGGAGATTCTTTGTCCCATGAAGGATGAACACTGATGAGGGGAATTGGGGAATTCGAGGGTGGAGAGGTGGGAGTGGGGGGAGGGTAGGTGGAGGCACATCCTCATAGAAGCATGAGGAGGGGGGATGGGATAGGAGGTTCCTGGGTGGTGGGGGGAAAGGGGGTTAGAGGCTAAAATCTGAAATGTAAATATAATATCCAATAAAAATATATTAAAGAAAAAAAAAAAGAAAACCAGTGGACCAAGCCTAAGGAAACTTGTAGTGAAAAGTATTCTTCCATATCCTCTGTCTCAGATTCACTCCCAGGTTTCTTCCTAGAGCACCAACGTTTACTCCCTAATGATGCAGTGAAACCCATAAGCTAAAATAAGCCCTTCTGTGCTTGCTTTAGTTTTAGTTAGTGTTTTATTATAGTAACAAATACCAAACAAATAAGTAACTATAATGTATTCTTAGAGGCTAATTTATCCAAATAACCACTCTTACACAATCCCAGAGACTTCTTTCATGGTGAGTCTAGATCCTGTTAGTTCACAACCAATATTAGCCATTATATTCACTATGGCATAAGAATGAAGCCAATGTAAATTTTCTAAACAAACTCTGTTCTCTCAAGCTGGTGCCAACCTTGCAAAAAATTGATATTGACTCTTTCAAAGTGGGCTAGATTAAGTTGTTAGGCAGAATTTGACTCACCAAACATTTATATAATGAAAAGTAAACTGATACATGTGTTCATACTAAGGCATGGAAAGTCCAAAGATGCCTCTTTCTTTCACATGTTATAAAGAAAATATGTTTCTACATTCTTTCTGCAAAAAAATTCCTTGAAAGTGAGATTTACCTACTGAGAGTACAATGACAGAAAAAGGCACCATGCTGGGTTATTATTCCATTTTGAAAAAGAAACCTGGAGCCACAGAATTGTAAGAATTGAGCCATTTATCTACAAGGGAGAAAGCCATTTCCCATTAGTCTCTACTGTAGTTCAAATGTCTAAAAGGTAATTTTTGGAGGCTTTGTCTCCAGCAAGGTACAGTTGAGAAAAGGTCGTAGTTCTTAAAGAATTGAGCCTATAGGAATTCTGGTCACTGGATATGGCCTTGAATTGGATAGTAGCTTTCCACCTCTTTTCCCATCTCTTTTTTACATCCTGATCGTGGTGGCAGCAATCTTCCCTGCCACATATCACTGGTGCAATTTCCTTAGCTTTCTTCTTTATAACAGAGGACCATAACCGTTAGCATGACGAAATTAGAAACTCCCAAACTGTGAGACAAAACCAAACATGGTTGTTATGAAATGGATTCTGTCTGAGATGCATTAAATAAGAACAAACAGAAAAAATCATAAGTTTCTCAAAATCATTTAGATTGAAATCAAAATCAAAAACATTTAGACTGAAATGTATAAAATAAACTTTGGATACTCACCTATACAGTCACCCAATGCTATGTCAGTAACACTTGAATGAAGATATATGTTAACTGTAGTCAGTAAGATGAAATATAACATCTTGTGAGATTACTCTTGGAGAGATAATATTTGGATACAATGTACCTACTTCCTTATTTTTCCAAGACTTTTGAGTTTTTTACAAGATGTATATGATGTCTTTTAATTAAATGCTATCTAAGAAGAACCTGACAGGCCCAATTATAGCATCTCTTTGATAGACGACAATCCATAGAGAGGTTGAATGGATACATCAGAACATTTGATAAAATTGAGAAATTAAATAAATATTATGTATAAAGTGAAAAAAAAGTCATCAATACTGATGATTTTCCCATTGAGAAACGCAGTCATAAGCAAGAATATCAAGCCTAAAATGTTTAGATAATAGATAAAGAAAAAAGTCACTTTTATGCTTCTACTTGTATATTTGTATAAACAGTAAGATTGAGCCTTTAGATAGTGACAGAATCTAACTTAATGTTAGCCACAGATGAGAAAAGAGATTGGTAGGGAGTGATAAAAACACTACACCTTTTTATTTGTGAATATGATTAGCAGAGACATAGACATTAAATTAAGAAATAGCTACAATAGGTAAAAATTACATCCCACATAAAATATACACGATTAAATGAAGTTATGAACACACTTTACAAATTTAAACTTTTACCGCCAAATTAAATAACAGCATAAATATAAGAAGCCCTCAGACCTAAGTAGATCATCATATATTATGAAAACTGACACTAAGATGGAACTACAATTCAGGCCTTGGTGTTCTGGCTGTAGGAAGCAACACTTGCCAAAATGAAAACAAACACCTAATCACTCAAAGACCAAAGTTCTGAAAATGTCCCCAGAAGTGCTTACCTTGCTTTCTGGCTTCTTTAGTTCAGCTTTTGCCTAACTGTTCTTGCTATTGGATGTGTGTCAACCAAGTTTGTCATTTTTGTCTTGAAATCCCACTCTGAGAAAGTCTCAGGACTGCCCTTTGCCCTTGGGTTCTAAATATCCAGTATAGTTGTTGGTCAGATAATACAGACATTTTATTGGCTTGAGCCATATCTCAGTGGTCTTCTCTAGTGGATATTTCACAACATTGATATCGTTTAAGATAACTATTTTCTTATATGAAAATAATGGTAATATAATATAAAGTATGTATTTTTGTTTTTTTTTTAAAGGGTTGATATTGTTACTCAGACTAGTAATTGCAGCAACTAAAGCCAGAGCCATATTGCCAAATGCTGTGCCAAGTTCCTGTGTCTGATGAGACTGGGACACAACCCTCTTGGTCTATTGTATCATTACCAGCTTTCTGTTTTCCAACTTTTTAACGGCCTATGGTTTCCTGTCCTGGAAAATCCTCTCTAAACTGTCCTTGAACTTTGAGATCTGCATGCATCTGTCTCCTGTGCCCTGGAATTAATGGTGTACACACTGCACCATTCCTAGACCTAAGCATTTTTCTGCTTGCAACTTGCTCTGTACTAGGCTAGCCTTGAAGGAACATAGTGCTGGAGAAGGAACAAAGAGTTCTATATCTTGATCCAAAGTCAGTCAGGAGAAGATTCATTGTCCACAGACAGCTAGAGGAATATATAAAGGACACACCTCCAAATAGTGCCACTTTCTGGGCTAAGCATATTCAAACCACCACATTCTCTTCAAAAGTGTCAAAATTTAATCCTTATGGTAAAGTTCGAAAAATGTGGAAATCTGACTGTGTTGTTAAATATTGACTTTGGCAGTGGGTTTTGATGTGGAAAAGGTCACCTGAGGTGGGTTCCTAACGCTTAAGCACTGACAGTGTTTTAGAATAGGAAAGAAGAGTTCGCCAGGCACAGTGGAGCATTCAAGATGTCTCTTATCATTTGATTTCTTATGGAGCCTTGGAACTCTGCCAACCAGAAGGTTATCACCAGATGTAGGCTGGTGAATTTGACCTCCTGAAATATAATTTCAAAAAAGCCTCTTTACTTTTTAAGCTACTTTAGTTCAATAATACTTTAGTTACAATAATCAGAATAATATATATGAGCAAATGTACATGCTTCTCCCTTGCTCTAACATAGTTTAGAAATACTATCTTTGAGACAAAGATAAACAATACCATTAGACTACTTGGCATAAACAACTTTTTCAATATAAACTTCTAATACTGTCAGTAAATTTTGAAGATTATGCTTGTCATTGAGACAGAATAGATGGGGAAAATATTTAAGATGACAGAATTTTTAGGTAAATTATAGCTTAAAAATCTACTTTGAAAATAAATTACCTGAATGACTGAAAAATCAGCACCTTTGATCGTCTCTTTTTTCTGTTTGATAAGATCGAAATTATATTTGTATTAAGTGTGAAATTATGTATGTTTATGTGAATTTATACTATAAAGGTATATAAACACATGCATAAATGCATATACAGATAATGTTTTAATCATTGGTGACTTTTAAATTCCTGGGTCATGTAAAATAAGTTTGCTTTAAGTATATAAAAGTATATCAAACAGAAATTTAGTTAGTTCTAAGGTAAGTTTAAGAAGAAGTTAAGCCATTTTACTTATATTATTATATGTTGCTTAGATGACAATGATAAAAGGTCTCTGCACTGTGTAACTTTGTCAGTGTGATATTTTAGGGCATAATCTTATTGAGTTTCATTATGCATCTTCAGCATCTATTATTCCTATTAATGCCAGAATCAACCTCCACCTTGCCCTTTTCCCTTCCTAATTGACAATAGGCAGATAATTTCTGGTCCAAATCAGGAGCTCATCTTCCCATCTAACCTTGAACATCTATCCAGCAACAATGAATCCCATTAGCATCAGACTCATGGCTAATAAATACAAAGGTTCCATGAAGAACAATAATGCACTTTGGCTCCCACATCAATTTCTGGCACTTCAGAAACTAAGTGTCATGAACATTAGGTCACAGCCTATACCTTTCACAAAATGTCCCAGTTAGAATAGCATATTAAGCATCCAAGCTGGGAGTGTCAGGTCATTATATGAGACACCATTCACATAAAAAAAATGCTATTGTATATTTACCTCTATGAATAAAAAGGTTTTAGGTATATTGCAGTACTATTTAATGATATCTTTTAAAAGATATTTCTAGAGGTGTGTAGCATATAGTAATCTTTTACATCCATAAAATTGTAATATACAATCAAAAAATACACATGTGAAGTCAGACTCACTTTTGCTATTTATGAGCTTCTATTGCATAATTATATATTTTAAAATTACAAGAAAAAAACTGAAAATCAAAATGTCATGCAAAAGACATGTACATTACATAACTTTAAGATACTGAGGCAAAAAAACTATGATTTTGATTAATAATTTTCTATAGTTCAAAACACAGGAAAGTAATTTTTAGGCTTAATATGTTTCAGAATATTTTCTCCTGACATGTGATTTTTCTATTTTTATATTCAATCTTATCTACACTTCTCTTTGATTTAAACCTGGTTGTCTCTTTTTCTGTATTTGCTTCTGTGAATACACCTATTTCAAATAGCATCAAACAGTTGTTTCAAGCAAAATCAAAACAGAATCACACTGTATTTTGCAAGTAAGAAATAGGCATTTTAGCATATTTTGAGCCTCTTTTCTTTAGAAAAGGTTGTTTATCTTTAAGTATACAATACGAGTATGATAGTTAGCTTTTAACTTTCAGTTTACTAAAATCTACAATCACTTACTGGAAGAGCCTTACTTGAAAATTTTTCTTGGTTAAGTTGGCCTATAGACATGCCTTGTGGGTTTGTCTATACTGTTAACTGATGTGAGAAGGTCTGTCTATTATGAGTTGTAACATTCCCTACATGGAGTATCCTGAACTATGTAAAGCAACAGAAAGTTATGTGGAAACATCCAGTTTTCACAGAACATGGGTAGTAAATTCCTCTCTACTCTTAATGGCTTGAGCCTAGTTTTGACAGGGCTTATACCCACAAAATTTAAAACAAATATGTGCTTTTCTCCCTTATTGCTTTTGTTCAGGATGTCTTATCACAGCAACTGATAGGGGAGACTAGAACACTGGAATAAAGGAGGATATTTATATAAAATTTTGTGTAAAATTAATCCATCATTTCCCTTTTGACATAGTTTGTATTTCTTTTCTTTTGGTTTGATTCATTTTGTTTATTCTGAAGCAAACTTCAGTAAATTGCCTCTAGATGATTCAATGAAGAAGAAGTGTTAGGCAGGCACCTACCAGCCTTTTTCAAATGACTCTGGAGATAAGCATGGAATGTTGATGTCTTCAGGAGCTGACCCTTTGAATGACGGTTGAGATGCTCCAATCACACTTTCTTGCTGTAATCCCTTCTGCATCTTGCTATGGTGAGGATGACAAGATGAGAGACAGGGCAGTAATGCCCACCAACAGAATATCAGCCTACTATGACAATAGAATGCATCTTGGAAGAAAATCAAATGTGTACAAGTAATTTCGGCTCTTTCTATTCATTTTAAGTGAAAGGAAATATGATGTTGCCTGTAGATTTTATTCATTGTCTCAGAATATCTGAGAATAGAAAGTGAGTCACTTAGCAGAACACATTAGCCTTTCAAGGACAGAAGTGCCACTTAAGCAGTTGATGGTTAAAGCTGAATGTATTATAAGCTAGTGTTCTCATGATCTGGATGGCTGGACACATTTTCTTAAGTGCTTCACTTAGCACTAAGCAACTTGGAACACCTTGTAGAACTTGTAGAACGCAACCTGTTATTTTTTTTTCTTAAACTAATTTTTATACTTCCTATAAGCATCTTACTATTAGATCTTATGTAAAAATCATAAAACATGGAAGAAATTAAAAATTGGAAATCAATTTATATTTAAAAAATAAAGAAGAAAACAATGCCAATGTTTTATTATCTGTTCAAAGTCTTAAACTAACTACATTAGGTTAGTGAATGTTTGATGAAATAATTCATGAAGTATGTCCAGTGGAGCACACATTTTTAAATATTTCTGTGCCTTTTTAGATTTCAAAAACTTATGCTGAGTCCAAGCTACTGTAAACACAAACCTTGAGTGTTTTCATCTCTTGTTCTTAAATGATTGAGATTCTCCATATACTGTAAAGCATTTTCATAAGTAATAGAGGAATATTGCCATTGTCTTACACTCTGGGTTACTAAAACAAAGTTTCAAAGACCAGGTGAGTTCATCATTACAGAAAATTATTTTTCACACTCAAAGGGTGTGAAAAATTCATGGCAAAGGCAATGAGGTTTTTTGGTGTTTATGAGGTCTCCCTGTCTTTGTTCTTGGACAGGTATCTTTACACAGTATATTCACAAATTGGACAATGCTGTGTTTTTTTTGTTTTGTTTTGTTTTGTTTTGTTTTGTTTTTTAACAAGGTCACTATTCAGAATGCCCTGCCTTCTAAAACATAATTATCTAAGAAAAGCTTCACTTTCAAACACAAGCTTATTGAGAAGCAGTGAAGATTGCAAGATGTTTTCTTTTGTAGAGTAGACACAAGTGTGTGTTTGTGTGTGTGTGTGAGCGTGTGTGTGTTCCTAAGAAAATTGCTTAATGTGATAATAAAAGGGAAGACTTTCTAGTATCTGCAGGATAAATTAGATAAATAAAAGAGCTTGTCTAGTATCTGCAGAATAAATTAGATAAATAAAAGAGCTTGTCTAGAATCTAAGATCAGAAGATTTGATAAAAATTCTCTTCTCCAAAGCCAATGAAGGAGGCATACCGTGACACTTAATATGTTAAGTCTCACCTTGACATGGTCTAGACCCAACCAAGAGTCACACCTCTGAGGGTTAAGACAGTTTCTTAGAATACCTTAGAAAGATTGTCTAGACTAGGTTAATTGATATAAGAAGAACCAACCTAACTGCAAGCAAGCAGCACTCTTATATTAGTAGGTCTCCTGGTCTGAATTAAAAAAAAAAAAAAAAAGGAAAAAAGAAGAGCAATCAATCACTAACCATCATCACTTTCTGGTTCCTGAGGATGAAAGCCAGAAAAGCAGGTGACATGGACTCTCCCTGACACAGGATCCCTGCTGTGATGGACTGTATTTCTTTGGTCAGCTGCAGTAAACTTTTCATTTTTAAGTTGCTCTTGTCAGACACTGTCTCACCACAGGAAGAAAAATAAGACACTATGAGGAGCCAATATTTCAGGTAGTGTTTGATGATTACAGTAACCTAAAATTCCAGTTCAACACTGGAAGGTAAATAAATTAAATAAATAAATAAATAAATAAACAAACAGACAGAATCTCTTAGTCTTTGTTCTGTGGTTACCTTAGGGAGAACAATGTAATTAACTAACCTATGATGCGAACACAGATCTTATGCAAGTAATGTTCCCAAATACTTATACAGAATAAACTTAAATAATCCTTATATTCTGCTTATTCTGAAGGAAAGTAATCACATAAATAGCTTTTGTAAGTTGTCTTCTGGACACTACTGGTAAAAGACAAAGCAAAAAACATCCTAAGATTGACAAATGCAAAGAATAGAAAAAAAAATGATTTACTAAGGAAGAGAATTTGTTTACACCTCAATAAGAACAGAGAGCGGGCTTCATGGGCTTCGTGAAAATCTGCAAATGGTATAAAATGAGCTCAAGGATAAGCAAAGCATATCATAAAGTTCATTCTGGCCATGTGGGGAGGTCAGACTTTACAGATGTATGGAGTATAGTTTCTGTGGAGATAAAAGAGGCTAGTGTACTTTCATGATCAATGCGCAACAGAATAAAGAGAAATGTTGCAACATTGTGGTTTATTTTGTGGGACCATAGAGTGCCCAGATATTTGGTGAAATAGCATTCTGAATGCATCAGTGTTGATATTTTTGTGTAAAATGCTAGTTGGATCATTAGTCTCTATAAACGGGTTGTCCTGTATCTAAATTACAAGGTCACTTTCCAATTACTTGAAAATATGAACAGAGCATAAAACATGGCCCAGGCAAAAATATTTTTCACCTGATTATTAGCATCAATTACACATCTTCAGACATTAACTGAAGACTGGATTCTAAAGTTCTGAGACTCCGTATTTCCTACTGGACCTAAACTTCCTGGGCTATTTCTAATGCTTCTAACTCAGATTAGACTTCCATCACTAGATTTCTGGATCTCCAGTTGTAGGTATATCCTGCAGTATGTGATAATTCTCAGGTGTGAAATCACACAAAGTCATTTCTCTAATATCAAGTCTGTAATCAAAGCTCAGGAGAAACTTAGCAACTAAGCCCCCTCTTGTTAATGCCTGAAATATTTGAGAGAGGAATGAGTTGTTCTTATCACCAGGGATTGAAGCCAATGTAATCTAGGTACTTGTTATATAATTAGTGGAGGATCAGAAGTTCTTACCAGTGTTAGTCAGATTACGACTTTTAGAATACCCAAGACACATGATATTCTGTCTCCTAACACAGGGAAACACACCAAAACGTCTTCACTTGGTTATTGTAAAGTAGAATTGAAGCGTTGCTTTAATATTGAAGGTGGCAGAAATCAGATAATACTGAAGCTACTGAAAAAGTTTACCACAGGCAGCATGAACTTCATGGTAAAATTTAGATTCTAGAACTTAACTCACACAAAGGGGGTTTGCCAATTAGCCTGGGTATATCCTGTGCACATGGTGGTTTCATGTCATCCCAGCAAAAACTAAGTCAGGAAGACAAAACAAATGAGGCAGGTTTTTTTTCCAGATATGTATTAAATATGCATCTGTTTCATTTAAACTCTTAAGTGTATTTTCTATACAAACGTCTTTATAATGAGAATCTTAAGATCATCATTAATGTCTTTTCACAAGAAGTGGGGAAATCGTGGAGACCCATTGAGAGCTTTCTAAGAGCATTCAGGTGTGAAAAAAAATGTTATTCTTTGCTCATTTATATAGTTATAAAGTCTCCAACTCACTGATACATTGACAAAATAGTTGACCATTGCCACATCCTAATATTTAGATTAAACCCTACTTAAAATGTCTGACTTAGTTTGTCAATTTTGGCAAATATTTATTTAACTATAAGGAATTTAAAACTACATTCCTTCATTAAACATTTTTCCTCTTAAATTGCTATTGGAATTTTCAGAAAAATCAACATGTAAAATTTACATCTTTTGAAATTTTATTTTGAAAACATTGGGACATTTCAGATAGAGACAGGTAAGTATCGTCTGAGAATAAAAGAAGAAAACAAATAAATGAAACAACACTTGCCATTATAGAGTCAAAAAGTCTATGAACTCCTAGCTTCAATCTGCATTTCAAATCAGTTATTGGCCAATAATAATCAGTACATAAAAAAATCAAAAGTAAATAGAAATCATGTAAGATGTCTGTTTGTGGCTCCTGAATCCATTGGTGTTCAGTATCATTTCTGCTCACTGAAGAAGTGGGAGACTCTAAGAGATGGATGTCAGTGAAGAGAGGAGAGAAACTGCTTCTGGATTTGACAGGACTGATGTACTCTTGTGTCCAGTCCATCAGGGCATTAAACAGGGTCTGGGGAGGTCGCCTGAAAAAAAGCTGGGGAAACAAGCAAAGACAAATAGAATGGCGATGTGTCCATAGTCTGATCAAGTCACAATTTTTACTTTTTCACACAGGGGTTATATACACAAAAAAGGCAGGATGTGGGGGAAGGGGATGACACAGAAGTGTAGGTGTTCAGGGGGAGTACAGATATCTTCCAGAACAGCATATCAGCTGGGTTGAAGCATCAGGGGACAGGTCACTATGACTCCACCTATAATTCACTTGTCCTTATCTAAGTTGGTACTATCCATCAAGGTTACTTATTTACAAGGTCTATGACGACCCAGGCTGGCAAATTTCCACCAAAGCTGCTTATTTACAGTGTCTTATAGTTATCTGTTTCAGTGTTTTGCCACAGAGATCCAAGACTTTGTGTTAGCAAGCTGACTTAGGCCTATGGCTGATTTTAGTCCTTCAGTATATAAGCAAAGCTGACATTCCTGGAGTCAGGGTAGCTGTACTTGCCTCAATAACACCTGTATAAGATCAAGTCAATCACTGTCCTAGCATATAGTGAAAAGGTTGTTCATGATGGGACCCACACGTTATTGAGGAGCTATAGACAGTTGATGGCTTCTCCAGTGAAGTTATCAGTAGCTCAATTATGCTCCAGTGTATGGTTCCATACCTAGGTGGTACAGCACAAATTAGATTCAGGCTTTATGTTAGGAAGATGAAGAAGAACAACAAAAATAACAACAAAGAAGATACTGCTTGAAGACAGTAGAAATGTGGGTGTGTATGAGAGAACTTAAGGGCAAGAGTGGACATTATCAAAATATAATCAAACATCACTGTATAAATTTTTTATGAATAAGTATATATTAATATCACTTCACATTATCTTTCATGAATTGTTTATAAAAGGGATATTATTAATGGGTTTTATGAACATTGTCTTAATATATACACAATTCTATTCAGAATTGTGTACATTAAATAGCAACGGAAGTTATTATTCATTATGTCAAAATATACAAAGTTTTGTACAAATATAATTTCCATAAAAATATATAGCATAGAAATTTATTTGGTCTGGATTTATTTTTTCTGGATTTAACAGGATTTTTCTTATTTTTTGGCCTTGAATTTGAATGTCCAATACTATTCATAACATTCATAACCTGAAGTCTAATTTTATTCATATGCAAAGTAATCCAATCCCTTATATGTAGGTTTGCTTTTGTTCTGGTGTTTTCACATGTGACTTTCTATTGAAAGTCAAATTAAATACCATTGAATATATATGTGTATATATGTGTACATATGTACATATATATGTATATATGTATACATATATACATTCTTTCATTCTGTCATAGTGTTCTTTTCAGTCTCAATTTTGCTGTCAAGGCAGAAATTAACTTTGTGTTGACACTGTAAAACACTGCTAAGATGACTCTAAAGAAAAAGACATTTAACCATTGAGAATTTGGATCCAAAAGGAAATAGTAGCGCTGGGAGTTACCACTACAATAAACAGAAGTGATGATTCAGTCTGCTCAAAGATGAAAAAAATAAAGTGTCTGAAGTTTCTCCCTTGATTTCCTAGGGGTATAAATATAATCAATAACAGGCAGTAAGGCATGTTTGTTACACTTGCTTTTGCTCTCTGAACAGCAACCTCTATCCTTGTGGAATGGAGTTTCCTAGTTCAAATGCAAATTGTCTCCTCTTTAATGGAATTTTTATTAGCTTCCTTTTTATTTTGAGAATAATATGACTGCTTAACAATGAAGATCTGTAATCTTCAAGTAACCTGGGGACATTGCTATAGATTTGGAGATATAGCCATGTTAAAATTAGATACATATCACATTTCCATTTTTTCATGCATAATGACTTTAGTTTGTGTGAGTGAATAAAAAAAGATAATCAAGTCATAGATACCTCATGGAGATTGCTAGTGCATTTGTCTGTAAAGACATAAAGTACTTTCACAAGAGCTTCCTATTTATATATTCGAATGTCAACTTTTTCCTTTCAACGAATCTGAAAAAACAGAAGATGCAACAGTGTCCATTTTTTTTCTGTTCCTAAGATATAGTGGGTGTATTAAAACCACAAAGAATTTCAGCACTCACTACTGTATGCTGAAAAGTAAAAAGATTTGAATTGCGTGGGGCTTAGTGTTTGCTTTCCTTACTACCATAAATTTGTATCTAATATATGTACCCATTATTTTCTCATTGATTGTGATCTTGATTAGCATTCCAGAGATGGCAAAGGGAGAATGCACAAGGTGACATTTTTATTGTGCTCTTGTGTTCAGCTTGTTCCTACCTTTGTTTTTTTTTTTTGTTGTTGTTGTTGTTGTTGTTGTTTTTGTTTTGTTTTTCTTTGGACATGACAGATGATATCTTCAGTTATAACATCCTGGAAGAGAAATTGTCAGTTTGTCCTAGTTAAAATATTACTTCAACATTTACCCCCCAAATTCACATTATGTCCAGCTCAGAGGATGAGAAATCAGGATGTAGCAAAGAATGAGCCCTGAATGATCCTGAATGCCCCATGTATTAAAACCTTATTTCTCACTGTGTTCCTTTTGTTACCTTTATAGTACCAACTAGTAAGCTGGTAAGAAGTCCTCATATCACTGAATGATTGTTTTAGAGACAGACAATAGAACTTGATCCCCCTTCTCTTTTTTCCCATCTTAGTCTTTTTTCATTTATTTATTCATGTTACATCCCAACATCCACAACATGTCTTCTCTCAGTTCCTCCTCCCACAGCTCATCCTTTTATTCCCTCCTCCTCTTCTCTAGGAAAGAGGAGGCCAAATGAGTATCACCTTTTTTGTCTCAAGTCTCTTCAGGCCTGGGTACATTCTCTTCCATTGAAGCCAGACAAGGCAGCCCAATTAGAAGAATGGGATCCACAGACAGGAAACAAATTAACAGACCCCGCTCCAGTTGGTTGAGGACCCACATGAAGCCCAAGATGCACATATAAAGCAAATGTGAGGGGCGGGGGTAGATCTACCCCATGCTAGGTCTTTGGTTGGTGGTTCAGTCTCTGGAAGCCCTCAAGTTTCCAAGTTAGTTGATTCTGTTTCTGTTGGTCTTCCTGTGGAGCCCCTTCCTAATTCAGGATATAAATGTTTCTTCCCACTCTTTCACAAGATTCTCCATCTAATGTTTATGTGTGTCTCTGCATTTCTTTCCATTGAGAGATTCACAGAGGACAGATGACTTCCTAAGTTCATGTGTTAAACAGGTAGACTTTAACTAATGGTGTTTGTTAGATAGTTGAGAAACCTTTAGTATAAGACCTTGTTGGCTATTTGAACATTAAATATGAGTCAGCGAAGGTTGTACCTGACTCTAGGGATGGTGTTCTGTTTCTCTTTGGCCATCATTAAATGACCAGCCATCCCACAGCACGACTGAAAGAACCAAACCATTCTAGTGTGCATTTCCTTCCCTTTGAACAGACTGAAATCCTCTGAAAACAAAATACAAGCAAATCCTTCATCAAAGATTCTTCTCTCTGTTGTTCAACAAGCTACTAGTAAGACATTCACCAATGAGTTGGCAGTTTTAATAGTTCTCAGGCTTCTGCTATTCTGTGCCTTTTTTCCACAGGCCCAAAGCAGTGAGGCCAACTCATTATAGGCTTGTGCCTCTGTACCTGTAAGCTAAACTATATAATTTCTTCATATATATTAATTGTTTATCCTGTTTGTTAGAGTTATGCTGGACTAGATATGAATCCCATCAGACAGGTAGAGATCTTAGGTCTTGCTTACTGCAACAAATCTGAAATTAAATGGATCTTTTTAAGATCTATCAACTCAATAGAACCTAAACATCCAATTTCTTATACAGAAAATTATGGAAGCAAAATGAGTAAGCTGATAACTTGGAGAGAGTAACAAAACAATTATAAGTTTATGGTTTTAATTTATATTACTTTATTTGCTTGTTTTATTTTTTTTGTGTGTGTATGTTTATAGTGTCAGCAAGATAGTGTATGGAGTCTCAGTGTGTCACAATGCACATATAGAGATCAAAAAACAATGTTTATAGACACTGTCTATTAAAACCTATTCATAGATGCTGAGGTTGAACCTAAGGTCACTAAGCTTGCAGACCTTTACCCACAGTCTCATCTTTTAAAGTGTGTTTTAAATGCATTTGAATGTAAAATCCACTGCACTGTTTTAGTAATAATAAGTCTTGTATCGTAGTCTACACTACATTAACAGGCATCTCATATACTGGACTTCTGTGTGTACTTGTACTTAAGATATTTGTTATAGAAAACTAGATAATATATTACAGTGAGGTTTGAAGATGAAACACTACAGAGGGTGATGGCCTGGAACTTAGTTTTGTGAGAGGAAGGTTACAAAATTGTTTGCTTAAGACTTTAAGCAGTTCTGGCTTGTAAAGCTAAGTATCTATAATTAATAGTGATTTGAACAGGAATAATGAAATGGATATTATGATTCATCGTAAGACTATGTGTTTAGGTTTGAAAGTAGTCTGTGTTATACCTTATGTAAATCATCATAAACATACCAATTAGAAAATTGTATCTACTAACTTTACATTGCTTTGAAACTCATGTAGAATGCTGTATGTCAGTCACTGTCACAGTTCTGAGCATTTAACCATGTTGGGACACCATAGCTAATTTATAGGTTTACCATTATGAACTTGTATTTATTAGTGAATTATTTTGAATATTGTTGCTAGTAGTTATCTGTCCTCCTAAAATGAATAAAGATAAACTTTAAAATCATTCAATAATCGTAGTGCTTAGAGTTTGTAATCCAGGTAAGACACACAATTATAAAATACTCAATAAAGAAAAATATAGTTTTAGCATTTACTCAAACACTTTCATTTTTGCACTTGTCAATGTACTTACAGGTCAGTATCCACCAGCATCTGCTGTACTTACCTGTCCTACTGTATGCAGTTTTCCTGTGTGGCAAGCACTGACTTAACACTTAAGCACTGATTATCACTTTTAGGTTTAAATGAATAACAGTTGTATTTTACTGCTCCAAAATTGAACTCTTTCCAGATTCTTAAATCAAGTTCTAATAGTTCTTAGTAGATTTTTTAAGGAAGACAATAGTTCTTGGTTTCTGATATGTATTCCAGAATTTACTTTTATGCGTCTCTATTATTCATTGACCACTGAATGTATTTTCTCAAGTTATCTCAAATATAGCAATGTAGTTAATTCGCTAGTCTTTTCTCTATTTTAAAAGATAGGTGAAAACAACTAAGTGTGTAAGAGATTCACTACATCATGTATCTATAGCATTTAACACCGGTATGAATTTAGAGTGAAAGTTATTTACAAAGATAAAACAGTAGAAAGGAAAAATTATATGGCTTGAGTGAGTTTGTAAATTGAAATAAGGCTTGCAGAATTCTGATAATGAGACTCTCATGTTTTCGTTTTCATTTCATCATAACACGGTATATCACTCTTCATTTATTCCTCAACCACAAAATAGGAGGAAAGAAAGGAAATCCATGCAATTACAATTCCAGGAGAAAATTAACATGAGAAACAACCATTGTGATATAAATAAATAAATAAATAAATAGGACAGACTTTGCAGTGTAGCTGAATGACATACTATGAGGCAGTATCTCCTAATTGTGTCTTGTGGCTGAAACTGATGATCTCAAATGTGGTACCTGAAAAACATCCCTGCATTACTCAGTGTTCTGCTCATCAGAAACCAACCATCACATGATTGATTCTTTTCTTAAAAATATCATTGAACCAAGGTTGAAAATTGGTCCTAGCTACATTTATCATTTGTATTGAAATTTGTTTCCTAAGTACATTGACTATTGACTACATTGAATCTCGATATTCTAGACAAATGCCCTCTTTCATCTTCAAGACTCTTTATACAGAATTTCTTCAAGGTCTTGAAACTTTCTGTCAAATCTCTCTGTCTTTATTTTGTAAGGGAGTAGAGAAACTTCACCTTGATGAGGTTATTATCACATTACCAATGTTATCTTCATGTCTTATGGTTAACTGACAGCAATTTTACAGCAGCAAAATCATTCATTTTTTTTTTATAAAATAACTTTTGTAGAAATATTGTAAGAGTAACATGCATCAGGTCTGAAATTCAATGTATTCTAATCAAAATGCAAGGCTATAGCATCTGTAAAAATTCACAGTTCCAGTCCTGACATTACATACATTATATGTCTAAGTGCCCAATAAAGGAAAACACATTTTTAATGGTATGCCATAAATATGTATAAATGCAAACTAGTAAACCAATGAAGCAGCTAACACCAATTTATTATAAGGCCTTGTTTATTACTAGTCTTATACTGCAGGTTCTGTTTTGATTGCTATAGCCATTTTGAAGATGAGTAGAAGTATATGTTCTTGTATGTTAATATTCTAAAAACATTAAGAATAACTAAATTCTGTAGAGAAATTAAGCTATGCACTTACAGATGCAGTGTGTGTGAACATAACCATTATAGAAGCAGACAATGTGATCTCATGGTTAAAATGCAAAGCACTCCAATGTGTTATAAAAGGTAGTCCTCAGAGATAACTGAAAATTATGTTGTCAGTATTACCAAGAGCATTAAGATTTGAAGTGTTTGAATACTATCAAATAGCATCTATGTAAATAAAAGAGTGTTTATCTGAGTGGTTAAAAGACAATGTAGATTATCCAGGGATTTACTGTCTGAAACCAAGATGTAAACTTTAAGCCTTTTTGTTCCTGGATTGTTAGCCTCAAGATTGTTCTCCTGAGATTTGCAGTTGCTGCAGCAAATAAGTAATGTTTCAAAAGCTTCACCTCTGTTTTCAAATCCACTGCACTGTGTTGTCTGAAAAGCATTTCATTTCTTGTTTTCAAGTAAAAAGCCATTTTCACACTCTTGGCTGATTTATCCTTTGCAGAGATCTGCTATGGAATTTATCACATCTTATCAGAAAAGGATTTCTTCTATGTATCTGTGCAAGAGAAGAAACTATTTAGTATGTGATACTTTCAAAAAGAATATTTATGTACAAGTTGGGTCCATAATTGGAAACTACAGTATGATTACTCCATTGAACAGAGTTAGAACTTAAAGCAATCTTCTTCCTGTCCTTAAAGTATATAAAATATAGAACAACTTTCAAGATAACGGCAATTCTCTAATGCTATTTATTCTCTGTATAAAGCCAAATTACCTAGCAACTTTTAAAAATATCATATTCAAGGTTCTTTCTTTAGATTCTATAAGCCCATTAGACTATTTTCTACAGCTAGGTGCATTTTACAAATTTGAGCAATTCCTGGCATGTTCAAAGCATAATCAAACTCAAAAGCACAAGACAGCATAAGTTTGATTTAAGATTTTAGTAAGTGTATTACACTATCAGAAAGTATACCTGTGTTATGTAGTAGTGGCATGCAGAGAGGGAAGGATTTTACTGATGCAAACTTCATTGCACAACAACCTGAAAAACAGAGTTCTGTGTGCATAATTGGAATGGGTGACACAGAAATATAAATACTGAGATGCCAACTGGCTACTATAACACAGACTTACAAAAAAATAATACTGCCTTTGCTCATGGGACAAATGTTTGTGCCATTTCTAATTTTCTTGTCATACAATTCATCTAACCCTAGTAACTGGAAGAAGGCAGTCATCTCCTATGGAATCCTTACCAGCTACTAGATTTGCTCAGCTATATTGTCTAAGAAAAATATAGACTTGTCCTGTCTGCTCTAATGAGAAAGACCTGAATTTTTTTTATTTCATTTCTGTTGCTGTAATAGCATTTCCTGTCAGAGAAAATCTTAGAAAAGAGAGTAAGTTTATTTTAGTTTACAATTCCAGACACAATCCACCATACATAAAAAAAAATAAAAAACAAACAAAAAAAACAACAACAACAACAACAAAAAAAAACAAGCAGGTACTTACATCAGATAAAATGTAATATTTACAGTCAAAAGCAGAGAGGATTGTTTGCACACTTGTTACTCAGCTCATTTTCTCTACTCTTACCCTTTCCAACACCAAATTCAAGGAAATCGTGCTCCAAAGTAAATGGGTTCTTTCTACATCAGTTAATGTAACTGAGAAAATGCTCCACAAACATGCCACACGCCAAACTAATCAAGACAATGGTTTATTGGTTGAGGCCTTTTCCATAGGATTCTAGTTTTTTGTCACGTTGACAATTATAAAAGCTGCATTCACAGAAGTAGTGCACAGTTTCTCTGTGTGACACAAAGCACAGAAAAGGGTAGATTGCAGCTGACTGTGAAGGCAAAGATTCTGAGAATTCAATGATCAATGCTAACGTACCTTGAACCACTCTGGAACACTGTTTGAGAATACAATAACAACTTTATTCTTATACCAACAGTGCTCCAGCATACACACATTTATTTCTGTGTTGTGTATTAGTCAGCTTTCCCAGTGTATAAAGAACTACCTTTGAGAATCTACCTTCTTGAGGACCAATTTATTTTGCCATGTGGATGGACACAAAATATACCTTAGCACAATACTTTCCTCATGATCTACTTCTTCCAGTGAAGCTCCTCTTCCAAACGTTTCTGTTCATTCCCAGTAATCTGTATCACTGTGGACCATTAATGAGGCAATTTTTCTGAAAATACTGGGGCTCTCAAAACTCAGTGATGGCCTAATAGCATTGTATCTATTTTTTATGTATTGAAAATAAATATTCATAATACAATATACTTTGGCTATGGTTTTCCATTCACTTGCTTGCACTTTCCTCCTAATCTCCCCCCGCCCAATTAGATCTACATTCTTCCTGTCTCACATTCATAATCAAATAGGGATATAAGGGACAATAATAAAATAAAATAAGATAAAACAAAAACAAAGTAAACATAATGGAATAAATCAACCAAAGAAGAAAAGGAGCCAAAGAAAAAGCATAAGTAATACGAATAGACGGAGACATATCTTCTTAAATATGGGAAACCCAAAGAGAACTCCAGACTAAAAGCCATAATATGTACTCAAAGGACCTGTGATCTTAAAATATTATGCTGTGACTTAGCATTGTTAGACAAAGAACAGAATTTCATTGATCATAAAGCCCTCAAAAACATGACCTTGGGTGAGAATTGGGTGTTATTAAGATGCAAACTATAATACTTTCCCACAACAAAATATTAATAAGAAGGGAAATAACACATTAAGAGGCAAACTGGAATAATGTTTGTCTATCACATGAAGGCACATTGGTTTCTTTCTTGTCAGTACAAGTAATAGATAGAATGATAGATAGATAGATAGATAGATAGATAGATAGATAGATAGATAGATATCATAAGACAGGGCTTTTAAGCTTTACAACTGTCTTTCCTGTGTTCAATGTCTGTACCTATTTGCCTATCAATTGTCTCATTAGAAAAGATCATCACAGAAAGAAAACTGGTCTTTTACTCTACAATACAAATACATACAAGTCTGTGGTTATATGTTTTTAGTAAATTTTACTTTATTTGAGCAACTGTTTCCTAACAAGTTCTAGTCCACATTTAGGCTATGTTCAATAAGAAATTATATTTAACATAACAATATTAAACATTCTACACATGTAGCAAATGTGAGCAGTAATGTCCTTTAGATAAAGATATAAACATGAGATATTCATGTCTATATTATCCTTATTAAATTATATCTAAGTAGTAAAGTAAGCATACATAATTTAATAGAGAACATGATAACAAAATGTGTTACAGTTCAGAACTTGCATATTTGTTTACACATTCTCAGTTTTATTGAAGCATTTCTGAAAGTCAAGATATAACATTGCCTATAAGGAATGTTGACTAGGAAGAGATTGCTGAAAGCTAATACTGGAAACCAAATAGCAGTGCAGCATGTTAGCTAATATTTGTTCTTTTCCACTAGGATCTTCTCCCTTCTGATAAAAAGCCCACGGAGAAACAGAGAACTATAGAAGATTATTAAAATAGGAATAATCCCTATGAGAATCCAGGAAATTATAATAAATTAAACATTAAAATCAGAGAGAATGACAAATTATTCTATTTTGGTGACTATTTGAATAACTGCCTCTTTGATCATAATTTAATCTTACATTAAAATAACCAGTGCTATGCTTTAGTGACAGCTCATTCTACCATAGAGTAAGCTAATTTCTTTGGATATACACTCTTATAACAGAAGGAGGTGGAACATTACAATTAAGTTTCTCAATTTATAAAAATAAATGCGTATACAGATTTAGCAATGTAAGATAATAAAGGATTTGTATATATTGTGGAAGTTACTGTGAAGATAGTTAAATCAGTTTTCTCTGTATAGTTTTTCTTTGGCCTATATCATTATGATTCTTTATTGCTAGTAAACCTGGATGTTTTCATAAGCATTATGATTAAGTTCTGCTGAGTTTGCTGCGCTTCATCAGCAAACAAGAATGAAAAGTTTCAATATACTTCAGAATTTATCAAGAAGGACTAGAAATAACCATGAAATCAAGGGATCTTACACATGAATTATGTTGAGGGGCAGTTTAGACAAATATTTTGACCTCTGAATTTGAAGTTAGTTAATAGTGTAACTGGTAACTCACATAATCACACAACCAAAAAGAATTGGCTCAGTAGTTAGGGATGCGTTACTTGAGTAGACAGACCTGCTAGATATAATAAAGTGTTCCTACCTACATATATGGTTGCCATTTTATACATTTGTAATACCAAATTAGACCCTTATCCTAAAGGAAAACACTGTAACACCTACTGAAATTTGAATGTTTTTTGTAAAAATTAAAGTCATGTGAAAATGTAGAGTTTATTTATTTTATATGAAAAAGATTTTTACTTAATTTTTTATTTCAGAATTACAAAAGAGAAAAAGGCCTTTCAGATACCTTTGATGGGAGCTGTTAGAATGAAACACAAATGTTTACCGAAATGTTAAAGGCTTTGCTCATAGCGTTTGCAGCACTGCTAAGATGTACTAGGGTTGGATGTAAATTGATTAAGTCATGAGAGACCTGAATTCATCAATGGACACATTCAAAGATATGATCATAACATGGGGAACTGAGAGATAATGGGAATTTAAGACAGAACTTCATTATGGCAATCGACTTTTGCTGGGCCCAATCTATAGATCTTTCCTTCACTCAATATTCTCTCTCTCTCTCTCCATCCCTCCTTCCTTGCTTCCTTCCCTTTCCCTCCCTCTCTCTCCCTCCCTCCATCCCTCCCTTCCCCCTCCATGCCTCTCTCCCTCTCTCACTCCCTCCTTTCTTCTCTCTCTAAAACAGTCAAGGATAGTGACACACCCAGCCACATGCTTCATGTGCTTCTGTTACCAAAATGTTTACAAGACCCATTGCAATAGAGTGGCTAACAATGGATTGAAATCTCTGATATCATGAGAAAACAAATCTGTTTTCAGCTGTACATTAATCTCATATACTTTGTCATAGTTACTGAAGGTTTATATAATTTCTCCATACAATAATATATTATTATATAATCTTAAAGTAAATTATCTAGTGAAAAATATTTGAAGTACAATGAGAAAAGTGGTTATTTTCATGTTTCATTTTAAATTTAAAATTAAGTTCAGAATAAAAATAGAGACAATGCAAGATGCTTCAGTGCATGCATGCATATAAATAACTATTTGTGAGCAATCCCTCCATAATAATTGTCGGATGTGTGAATGGGTATGTGCGTTGACTCTCAAGCATATTTGATAGCTGTGGATTATGACTTTCATTTGTGGAGGCAATGCTTCCAAGGAAAGGCCATCTTTCAGCCAGCAAATGTCCAGTATGTGTTATCAACAGTGAATCAGCAAGATGTGTATTAACAAAAACTACTTTTGGCTAAGCACAATTACTATGCAAAATGTTGGAAAATATGAAGCATCTCTTGACCAAAATCAAGGACAGATGGTGAACAAGCGCATTATAGAAAAGTGCAACTGTGCGGAGAATACGCAAGTGGGCAGAATGTGATTATGTAAATGAAGATTCACTAGTAACCAAGAGTGCCAAATACATAGCAAACTTAACCTGAATTATTCAATAAAGTGTTGAGGATGTTCATGAACCTAAAAGGTGCATCCAAAGAAAAAACTAAGGATCAGTTTCATGTGATCTATAGTACTCCTGGCTAAACTTTTTTATTTTACTTAATAGGATAAAATATATGATACACGGACACTCACATATACACTTATTATTGTACATACACAACATATACACATATGTATCTCAGTACTCAAATTTTGTCATATAGATAATATAAAAGTAAAAGCCTGTAGTATCTCTCTTACTGTATCTGGGTATTTCATTTAACACAATGTGATAGTCTCTGTTTCTCACTTACATATAACAGAGAATAATTTTTTAAAATCTGATGGCAACATTGCCCCATTCAACTTTATCCTTTTCCAATTTGAATGAATGTTGTTTTTAATATAATTATAAGTTTATTTCTGTTTTTCAAGGGGATTCTAGTGTTATGCTTAGGAAAGCTCTAATAGTGAGCATCCTGGCCTTGTTTCAGATCCCAAAAGAAGATGTTTAGCTTTTTCCCATCCAGTATGTTGCTGACTGCATGATTTCATAAATGGCTGACATATTTTGAGAGTACTGTGCTTCTTCACCCGTATGTTTAATATGGTTTGACAACATAAGATACTTTTGAATAACAGTAAATGGACTTCTGCAGATGTCTGTGAATATGTTTCAAAGAGGTGTTTAACTAAGTTGTGAGGACTTCCCAGAATATACGTGGAACTATTCCACAATCTCTAGGTCTGGACTAAATATATAAAAGAGAAAATGGTTGGAGCATGATAATTCATCTTTCTCTGTTTTATGGCTGTGAATATAAAGTGTCCAACCATGTCATACTCCCTCCATCACAGGTAGAGTCATTCTTCCAAATGTACCTTCCTGCTGTATTGAATAGTGTTGTCAGGCTGTACGTAAAGACAATCTCATTCTTACTTAAATGGCACTGGCCACTTATTTTATCACATGAAATGATAACTAATACAGTCCTCAAAGGTCTACTGTACTTGAAGACTTTGTGTTCAAGGCACCTATTATTGGAAGTGCTGTATATTTTGAAGGGTTATGAACTGCTATGAGTTGGGTGAATATCTTCTAGGGATATATGATATTGAGTTTAATAACTAGTTTATTAACTTTTAAAATATTTTCATTAGGTATAATGATATTTCACTGCTTTTATGGTGTCTTTGGATTTAGTAGGACATGGCTACATTCGCACAGAAATTGGTTAAGTTTCGTCATTAGTTTCTTCTTAGAATTATTTGAAGAAAATTGAAATTAGTTTTTTTCCTATTTTGAGAAACTTATAGATAAACCGTAAGTTTTTCTTTGATGGAATTACTTTAATTAATGTTTCAATGTCATCTATCACAATTGGTTCCTTTACCAAGTCTAGTTCTTTACTTAAATCTCACAGGCTCTTGCTATGTAGGAATATATCTGTCATATACGGATTTAACTTGTGTTCAGAAGTAGCTTTTCTTGTTTTAATTTCTGAGTCCTCACTTGTAATTATTTCATTTTCCTCTCTCAGTTTAATAAGTAAATTTTTATATATCTACTTAATTTATTCAATTTGGAAAATAATGCCTTTGTATATTTTCTAGGCTGATTTCCACTGGCTATGCTCAAGGGATCATAGTAATTCACCACTATATTTATGATTCCAGAGTTTTCCTCAGCCACTCTTAGATATGTGATATGCAGTGTTGCAATGTAGTGTGTGCGTGTATGTTTCTTTTTATATTGTTTTGGTTTTTCTTGATTTTTTTGTTCTGTTTTGTTTTGTCTAAAGTGTCCTATTTGGTACAAGGGAATATAAGGCTTCTCCACTAAGCTATTTTGAATTTGGAAAAGATTCTGAAATTCTCAAGCTGATTAATTATTTCAAGTATTGGTATAGAGTCATGAGTGCTTAAATGAGATGCTTAGTAATGTTACCACTCAAATATGCTGATTTTACATATTAACCATATTAGATAAAAAGTGAGGAAAAAATAAGAATAACAATACAGCTGAAGGTTCACCAAAATTCCTGCATAGACAGAGGAGACGAAGTCATACCTGTAGCTGAAGGATCATTGATCATTGCCAACTGATAGATGCTGTTAGAGGCCAAGGCAGAATTAGTTTTATTTAAGGATGAGGCCCAGTGACCATACTCCATTAGCAGACCATGCACTCAAGAGTATAATGGCATCTCATATTGGATTTGATGTAATGGAAAAACAGGACACATTGTCGAACCAGTTAATAATTGGCCTTGGATCTGGAAAATGTGTGACTATTATCAAAACATGTATGAAACTCTTATAGAACTAATTAAAATTAATGAAAACATTAACACATACAAGAGGAACAAACTCATATATATTGTCATTTACTTATTTAGATAAGCAGCTTTATCAGCAGCTGATAAAATTTCCATATAGGTTACATCCTTTTGGATCAGAAAAAAAAAAACCAACAACATTTCTATCATAAGGGATTTGAATGTGATGATGAATAAAGTTTATTCTAACCAATCATATTTAGTAATCTAACTTATGTTTCAACCAGCCTGCCCATAATTTAATTTAATTTTTAAAAATTATTTTCTTGTATATTTTCCTAGTTCCTTTCTCTTGGTCTAATCTTGTACCTAAGCACGCACGTGACTCTCATTTGGTACTTTACTCTTTATGTCCTCATGCAGTCTCTTTGTGAAACAAAGAAAAGTCACAAAGCACATTTCTTCTGACTACCTGACACCAATTTAAGTTTTCTTGTTTTGTTGTTGTTTTCATTTGTTTCTGTTTTACAAGCGGGTATCATCACAGAACAAAAAGGCAGTTTTGTATCTTTTAAGTTGTGTTAGACAATGTGAAGAATATTTTTGATTTCTTCCATAAAGAATACACAGTTATTTTGGTATAGTTTTATATGATTAGAAAAAGCCAGGAATGGAGAATATATCTAAGTGTTTTGCCTTGATTATTGCAAAGAACTATGAGGTCCGTAAGACTTTAAAAATTCTTGTAAGCTCACAAATATGGCTGCCAGTTTCTGTGAAAGAGTAGAAACAATGAGTCTCACATTTCAACAATATACTTCATTATTCAGAGTGACTTACAGCAGGAGCCCGTGTATCAGCATTTTCCTGTGCCTTTTCTTCAGCTTTGAATGCCACAGGTGATCTGAAAATGATGTGGTAGCATAGGCACACAAAGCGAATTACCTCACAGGACAGGACCTCTGAGCTTAGAAAATGTGAATCATTTTTACTAGTCCCAAGCCTGCTCGGTTCTTGCTCTGGAGGGAGTCTTTTTCACTATCTCTAAGAACAGAAAGATTCCCACTTGAATCCTGTGAAACACATTTTTGTCTTCTAAAATCAAAAAATATTTTGGAGCCAATGTGTAGTCTAGACGTTCCCCCATCACCCATTCCCAGAAGCTGCATATTTCCATTCATTTTCCTGGCTCTGGGTTCTCTTTTGTATAATTCGTAAGTTCTTAAATTGTTGAACTTATTCTTTTCATGATATTGTCTGTGCCATGATTTTTATATTTGTAAAATTTTTATCTTGAGATTCATCCATATTGCTATATAGAAATCTAATTTATTGTTGACTTGGTTATAATCCTAGCTTAGTTTATATTTCTACTCCTTTAATTATGCACAAATATAACGCTTGTACCACTCTTTACCTTTGGTGCATACCTGGCATGGCGACACCAATCTGCATGTGTGTCTCTTACAAATTCAGCAGAACGAGCCTCAGTGTAGCACAAATCTAATGATGGCCAGCATATCCGATATTTTCTTTCTTTTATTTTGTCTGTTTTCCTGTCCTATATATATATAAATAACTATGTTATTTGCCATGAGCCCAGACTTTTAGTATAATTTGTAGCCTAAGACATGGTTCAACATATAAATACACTTATTGCAAAGCCTGGAGATATGAGTTCAATTCCTGGAACCTACAAAAGAATGGAAAGAAAGAATTGAGTCCATATAATTATCCTCTGGCCCTCATATGCCAATTATGGTGCACACACATTTATACACACACACACACACACACACACACACACACACACACACACATTTAGGCTTTTTGTATAATACAAAAGTTTTACAACTGCTACTAGACTCCCCACTTTATTATTTCATATTATGAAGGCCTTTCTTTCATTAAAAATGGAAAGAATGTATTGCAGTGTGAAGCTCTCAAGTGAATAAATGTCTTAACATATGAAATACTAGTGCTATAGCCCCTTATCTGACTTATATTTTACTGTGGTACTTGGACTTTGCTTGTTGATAGCAAGAATCTCGAGGCCATAAGTTGTTCTGTGACTCTGAGCAAATATACAAGTGCAGAAAAAAGAGAAGCCATGTCAAAAATGCCCCAAACAGCAAAAGCATATTAATTGCATCTTCTATGCTATGACTAACTGTAATCTCCACCCACTAGCTTTAGAGTACACGAACTTTGACATTGTATGGCTGTTAATATGTGTACAAAATTCTGCTCTCCACGAGCACATTGGGAATAACTGCAAAACACTGAGTGAGATAAGAAATGGAAATGTAAGGACTGCTTCATACTTGCTTTCTTTCCTTCAGATTTGGGTTATAAAGAACCATGCCCAATGGTGTGTTAGTCAGGGTTCTCTAGAGTCCTTTAACTTATTGACTGTCTCTCTATATTGAGGGAATTTAATGTGATAACTGTAGTCCAACTAACAAATCAATGGGCAGCTCTGAGTGGGAAATCCAAGAATCTAGAAGTTGATCAGCCCCATGAGGCGAGTTGTTTCAGCTGGTATTTTACAGAAGTAGGTTTCAATAAGCAAGTAGGTGAAGTAGAATCAATCTTCCTTCTTCCAATGCCCTTATGTTGGTGTCCAGCAGAAGGTGTGGCTCAGATTAAAGGTGTGTACCACCACGCCTAGATCTGGGACTTGCTTTGTCTCAGGCTGACCTTGAATTTAGAGATTTCCTTGCTTCAATCTCCTGGGATTAAAGGCTTGCACTATCTTGTCTGGGTCTAAGCTTTTCATGGTCACTATGCCTCAAGATCTCCATGCCAAAATCCAGGTCAGAAACTTGTGTCTTCCAGCCTTGAAATCTGGATCACAGCTGTGCCCCCTAATTCTGGATTGTTGTTCATTTCAGATATGGCCAAGTTGACAACCAAGAACAGCCATTACAAAAGGCTTTAACTCTCTCTTAAGAAAACATACTAGTAACACACAGATTAAGAGAGAACCTGCACTTTGGAACATAGGAAAAATCCACACACATGTCCTCGTATTACTTCACTTCCTTAAATGAATTAGTTAAATAGATGTAATTGGATATGTATCCTATCTGTTAAGGAAAATGGAGCCAAAACTGTATTGTACTCTTTGTGTCCAAAGATATTCCAAATGAGTTTATTAGAGGATGAAAATACGAAGTGAGCCTAAGATGTAAAGTCATTTGAGCAAAGAATATTAAATTAACTATTAAAACAAGTTTTCTGCTGCCATATTATTTCTATCAGATAAACATGCATACTCACCTAGATATGAAATTCACAATATATAACTAAGCACTATATTAGCCTAAGTAGACTTTAATATTTAGAAAGAAAAATGTGTACATATGTATATGCATATTTGTACATATGTATAAAAAGTACATAAAGGCACGCACATACACACACACACACACACACACACACACACATATATACTTCTGTGTAGATAGATAGTCAGAGAGACCAATATAGATACACACACATATACTGAAAGAACAAATGAATTTCCTTTCTGTCTACCACAACATACTGGCATCAACCAATCCTCCTGATTATGATGTTATTTGAACATAAAGGCCAACCAAAATAGAATGTAGTAATTAACATTGATTCTATTCCAATAAATGTGTGTCTTCTTTAAACCAAAAATCAGGACAAGGAGACTGAACAGTGAGATGCTGTTGTTGCTTAGAGAGAGTTCGAGCTATGGAATGTCTGAGGTTTTGAGAAGACGTGAAATTGATTCTTTGTAATTGTTCACAGAAGAAATTAACCGCGGGCATGTCTTAATTTCAGATCCCAGTCACCAGGCATGTGAGACAATACATTTCTATTGTCTTAACTAATCAGTCTCTTAACCTTTTTAATGGAAGCACTAACAAATTAGTTTATACCCCACTGGTAATTGCAATTTACAATAAAGCCAATTAAAGATAAAAATTAAATGCCTTAGTTGGGCTTGGGAGCACAAGCCTCTGAGGCCAGACATTCATTCCTACGCAGAAGCTAGGTAATATGTATAAGCTCAATATATATAAACAATAAATATCCATTTTGTGTAATACAGACAGCAGTATAGATGTGATATTTACTTTACTTGAATTTATAATTGTTGATTCCTTACTCAATAATTATTGGTTTGTGTTTGCTATAAGATTTTTGTCTAACTTTCCATTCCTCACTAGGGACTGCTTTTCAGTTGGTTTACTGTCAATGACTGCTACACTTACAAATGCATCATTGATTTTGCTTCTAAGTCAAACTGATTCAAAGCACGACATCTTGGCAAATTTATGTGTATTGTCAAAAACCTGAATTGAAATGAAAGTGTACCTTCTTTTAATTACATGGTATCATCCTTTCATACACCTCTATATCATTGATATTACATTTAAATTTTTTTTCACTCTAAATAAAGTTCTATGGATGAAGAAGGAAATACATTTCTGAATGTAAATTAGAAATAGAAGTATTCTATAAAGCCTGCTATCTTTTAAAAATAAAAATCTTCAATTAGGAACAATTTAGGAAACAGGGAATTACTTGCATTTCTTAAGAAGACATATTAATCTGGAAAGAACTGTAGTACTTGGACTTTATTAGCTGTTTAATAAGATACATGATTAACTGCGTGAGAGGGGGTGAAGATCCTCCTGGCAATAGAGAGTGAATACAATACAATTTATGAAATTAAAGGGAGACTTAGCATCTCTCCAAGTCAATATTCATTTACTTGTTCACACCCGCCAAGACGAGGCAGTTTATTTATCATCCCAGTAACACTGTGTTGTGGAGCAGCTGCACAGGTGTTAAATCCATTTCTCCCCGTTTGTTTTGGGCTTTCACCTTAAAAATGAAAGCTATATGCATCATTCTTTAGAGTTAAAAGATAACACATATTTCACCTGCTTGCAGGATATCACAGCTCCTTTGGGAGAGAGAAAGGGGTAGAAAGAAGAAAAACAATAACAAATAAATAAATAAAATAATGAATACATATACGAATGATTGCTGGATGTACTTCCAGTAGACAAGATGCTTCAAGTTCTGAACTTAGGAGCCATTCAAGAAGGATGATTTTTTGTTTTCCTTCGACGATCAACTATCTGCTGTCATTCTGTATGATACAAGGAGCAGGCATCTATATTCATTTGTCAAGAGAGCAAAGATCCTGTTCAACTCACAATGGGATCATTTCCTCAGAGCTCCTGGTGATGTAGGTGCCCCTCAGTGTCTATTCCTCACTGTGAAATGTAACTACATTGTTTCCTGCTGTGCACCAAAGGGCATGGAGCAAAAGACACTATGTGTCATCTCCTGAGGAACTTATTTTTATAGTAGAAAGTTACCCACCCTCCCCCAACCCCCCGCCTCTCTATATGTGTTGTGTCTGTAAAGGAACAGAGGTTGAGAAGAAGGACAGGATATGTTACACTGGCTTCTTTTCTGAGGAACCCACATTAAAAGTAACAACTTTTATCTACTAAGCACAGAAGAATTTCTGGGCTAAGCACAAGGAAAACATTCATATTTTCTCCTTAGTAGAACATGAGACTCAAAGGACCATGTCATACAGATATTTTTAAATCAACACTGTAATATAGCAACATATTATTTCCATATGTATATTATAAATAAAACTGTAACAAGTTCTCATTGGCAAGCAAGAAAGAACTTAGTGACAGCAAGCCAGTAAAACTGTGTGGAGGCTAGTATGATCACTTTGGGGATTTACATTTGAAGTTGAATTTGGCACATCATGAGTTCACCCCAGAGAAATGCAAATTGTAAGAAGAGTGTTGTGAGTCTTGTTTGATATGCAAACTGTCTGGAATCATTAAAGTGGAAACATTCTGTGATGACTCAGGAATCTCTCCTCTTTCCTTCTCTGCCATTGCCTAATACCTACAAAACATCCTATAATGTCACTTCTAGGCCTGACTATATACTGTCCTTCCAATAAATCACAAGAGAGGTTATTCTACACAGAGTTTACTATTCAGGTGTTTTCTTATGAACTAATTAATGAATACTATTTATTTTAAACAGATAAAATATTTTTTTGATTTGTAAAATCCCTGTTAATAATTTTGTTTCTCAAATCTGTCTGTAGAAATACTTATGTTACTGATTAAGGTAAGCTTGGAGCTCTGTAAGAGCTACTCATGAACCCAGACAACTTAAATCAGCACTAGATAAAAAGTGGCATTTAATTCCATTTGACATGTAGACATTTCTGACACTCTTTATCATGTTGCTATAACTATATATAATCTGATTTTACTCTCTTACAATGTCTATCAGCTCTCTCAGTGTCTGCTTTCTGGTTTATTTTATTTTTTGAATAAGTATGTGTCAGTTTATTATGTTGGAACATTGTTCCATACTTTGGTCATTTAGAATTTGTACCCAATTCAAAGTCCTAAACTTTTTGGTCATATATTTACTTTATCCAGCCAGTGTCCCATGTGGAGATACTGTGTCTTTGAGAGAATGAATTAGCCAATAATTCATCATGCTCAATGCTTGTACCTATTACACAACATCTCTAATATGACTCAAATTCTTTCCTTCTCTTTCTTTCTATATTATTTTTTTCTACATAATTCAGAATATAGACTTTTGATCCTTTTTGGTTGGCAAGCACTTACAAATGTTGATAAAATGTCTTATCAGGCAATTCACACACAAGTGTTTCAACAGATTAGAAATTTTTTGTTGAATGACGTTATTTTAAATCTATTTTAAAAATATTAGCATGAGTTTTGCATTTATCTTAGGATGTAATTTATCTTAAATGCAATGAAATGTTATAATGATACCACTGAATGTTATATCTTATCATTTAATTTTTGGTTGTTGTTTCTGAGAACTGGTTAAGTGTCCCTGTTGAGATCCATGTTTTCCTCAATGTTTTCTTTCTAGATTGTAAGAAGAAACAGTAGCAGTCATTTTCAAATCAGTTGAACCTCAAGCCTTTGGCATGGCTTAGATTCCTGAACAACTGTGAAATGAAGCTAGGATCAGCAGACTTCACAAAGTACAATCACTAAATCATCGGTCCATACAAATACCTTTGTTTTACTTATGAGAGGCAGCAGAAGTTGACCCATTGAAGTAACTAATAGCCCAATATAATCACATAAGAGAGGAGAGATTCACTTTTACTTGTAGCTTTCTTTTGCTTTGTTTGTTTATTTATTTATTCCTAGTTATTTTTTATTCCTATTTATTTTAAGAAGGTGTTTACATCGTTCTATATTTTTTGCTAGCGGTGCTCTCTGGAGGCCAAGTTGCAGAATACTTCTTTCCTCTGGGGGAAATAGGGGGAACTTGACTCTCAAATGGGAATGAATTACTTGAAGACAAACTGTGTTTCACTTCCAGTAACATTGTGAAGCATTTTTGTTTCAGAGACTTTGTATGTATGGCACCATCTTATAGTGTAGTCACTTTTCTAAGGTGAAGGCCTTCTGAAAGAAATATTAATCTCTAGACTCAACAACAAGCCACATACCAATCACTCTGTTAGTTTTATCCACTCCTCTTCTCTTCACCATCCAATCTTCTGTCAACCTCAGTGGTTATTATTTCTCTGGGTAGCAGACCTATAACCAGCCAAGGGACTAAATTCTTATGTATCAGGAAAGTGAAGTCTCAAATGTATAATATCAATTTACAATTCAGACAAGTCCACAATGACATCTGCTTTGGAGCAAGAGCACAGGATACAACACACAAACATAGAGGCCAAGAAATGTACATATGCCAATTCAAAAGCAAGCTCTCTCTTAGCTCCACTTCTACAGAGAATACTGTGGGACATGGCAGGACATTTGATTTGCCTGGTAGCGTGCACATTCTTTCTACTCAATCTGATCCAAATCATGACTCTGAGAATAAAGTCATCCAAGATCAGAACCAGACTGTGGCATGTGTTTTGAGGTCCAGCTGTGGTTCCCTCTGCTTCCTCCCTCACAGAATATCCAGAAGTCTCTGCACAGCAGGCTGGATGGATGAAGAACTCTGAAAGGATAGGATTCTGCCTTTTCTGTTAGGAGTGAGTGCTGGCAGGGTAGGAGGACAAGAGAAAAAGAAGACCTTCTCCAAGGATCTTGGCGTTACAGTTCTTATAGATTAAGGCCTTCCCTGAAGATTTTCAGTGAAACATCTGTAATAAATGATCTTAGCTTGTACTAATACCTTTATTCGTGGTAGGCTTTTATGCATACACTTTATTTGGGGTGAACCCGGGATGTATATGGATTTTGGAGTGTGAAAGGGAGTTTTAGGGTAAAGGAAAATTATTGGCTTGAGTGGAAACTTGTGTTGAATGCCTCATTTGTATGGAGCTGCATTCCAGAATCCCAGGAATTGCTGAGTGGGTTCTTATTTGGAGTCGAAGACCTTTGCAGGTCTGCCAAGAGCTGTTCAACCAGGTAGAGGGTGTGGGGAATTGGGATCCCTAGCCAAGTTCAAGGAAGAGGAAGCTCTGTGCTAAAATGAGGTCTCCAGTTTCTGCCATGCTCAGCCCAGCTATCTGGTCACGGTAGACTTAGACCTTAACTAGCAGGGTTGATTACAGGATGATTTACTCAAAAACCACTTCTGCTTTTCTGAAAGGTACAAAAGTGCCTTCAAATCATTTAAGTATGAAGTAGGTGTTTTTTCCTAGAAATGTGAGAAAAAGAGAAAAGATAAGACAAACTCATTGCAATATATATGAAAAAATATATATATGTATTAGAGGAAATGTAAATAACTTATGGATTTAAATGTACCAGACCCTTGTGACATAAGGGAGCAGAAAAGTTGATAGGGCGCTAGTCAGAGAGGGCTGTCTGTCCGAGTCAGTTTTTAATTTGCTTCATCTTTTACTCTGTAGCAACTGTCTCTGGTTATAGGCTCCTTTACTATAACAAGTATTCCTGAAAACTGTTCTAGACATTTTAGTCATATTAAAAGGCTAATAAAAATTAGCTACATACTGTATCTACCTCTGTTCTTAAAACAGAAGAGTTCGCGTTTCACTACCATAAAGTTCTCACAGAATTTTTTTTTCTAGCATGGGTTTGACTCAAACTCAATAGAGTTCTGGTGTATTGTTAGCTTCTTAAATGAATTCAAGAGCAAATTTAATGTGAGAATATAGAGTAAAAGTTTTCATAAATATACAAGTTAAAAATCTTCAAACAATATTTTCTGTCAGTTCCAGGCTTGAATTATTTGCCTTCTCTGGAATCTTTAGAAGTTATTTTTATATTTATATATGAATTAAACAGGATTCAGAAGATTTAATTTACAAAATTGAATTAGATATTATATTTTAAGACAAATAATAGCATAGAAGAAAACTAAGTTTATTGTTGCCACTTTAATAATTTCAGGAATGTATTTTTGTGCCAGGGAGTGTTTGTGAATCCCAAAAGACCACCAAGGAGCTGTTTCCAATGCAATCAAGTAAGGGTCTCTTTATACAAACTCAAGTTTAGGCTTACTCACCACCAGCCCACAGGACTGTTTGGTGAAGCAGCCCTAAACTATCATCATTACAATGTTTTATAGAAAATGGAAGTAGGTGGTAGAGGGGGCTGTCTGTCCAACCTGGCAAGCATCTAATTGAATGACTATTGTAAGCCCAAAGGGGGGTCCTCTGAAGTAAGACCATATACAATAACAAATGATATGTAAGTACATCTGAAATAGACTGATCTTTGATTAACTGTTTTTAGAAAGTAGATAGAAAGTAATCCTGCCCGACGAAAAGCTGTGAGGTCCTTCCTGGTACTTGGGTTCAGCTGTGGGTCAATTTCTCAGGCCTTTTTATTTCCTTTTCCTTTAAGATGGAGGCCATTTCTATGATGGAGTAAGTTTGTCCTTTCAGTATCAGTTTTCTGACCAGATCTTGACAAGGGGAAAATTACTACTTCTACTTATGTTATTTTAATGTTTGAATTCTAGTTACTATTGCAAATTAAAACGGTACTATCTAATAATGGGTAGTATTCAAATGCTACAAATATTCTACATCTCTGTTGAAAATTGATCCTAAAAAGATTTTACCCTGGGAAAAGCGTTTTAAGTATAATTTATTAGGAAGTCAGACCTTCATCAAGGAATTGCAATACTGGTGTCTCTCTGGGCACCGGAGACAGAGTTAAGAGATTTTTTTGTCAGTGTGTGTTTCATACACAGCCTCCACGCTTCTGATATATGATGTCTGTTTTTCATCTCTCTTCTCTGCTAAAAGGGATGTTTGCCTCCCCAGACTCACACCAGGCCACAAAAATCTTTTGAAAGCCATTCTGGCTCCACACAAGATTAAGAATAATAGGCAAGCATACATTTTTAACCAGTTTATGTGAGATTTGGCATGTGGGAAAAAGCACACCTGCGGCAATCGCCTTTATAAAAAATTATGTCCTCTTTAAGCTTTCTAGGGTTCCACAGAATGCTTAACAGCACAGAAGAGCTCTGCTATTACTTTTATGAAATTTTTTTGGTCATAGGGCAAGCATACACATGTTAATAACTTGATGGCTTTTCCTTTTTTAGGCTACATTTTATACCAACAGAACATGTTTCCAATTCTAGAAAAAAAAAAAAAAACACCTTCAACAACAGCAAAAGAACAAACAAACAAAAAAGCACTCACTCCATCTCCTTCAATTCTTTGCTGTGACTGATGTTTTAAAAGACATATTTTTGACAAATATGATCAGAGACAGAGATCTGCTGGGAGTGTCATCATACATAGAAAATATGGGTTTATCTGCTTACTGAAGAACTGAAAACTTTGAAGGAATTCATATGGAGTTCATGATCATAAAACAGTGAGATGAGCTTCGGAGGTACTTGTGCACATGTTCTAATTGAATGAAATTTAATGTCAACTGCATATGCAGTTCTACACGTAGAAGAACCTTGTGTATTATATTTCTCCATTACAGATGCCACTTGACAGTAACTTAGCAAAATACGGTGACGATGACATGATTTCTTTAAAGACATAACACAAATGTGCCTCCCACCAACGTCTGTCTTTCTATTAATTATTTAATTAATCCATTTATTTATTTTTTATGATTCCAAGTCTAGAGGTTATCCTTAAGTTCTTCAGCTGTCAGGGCGACTAGGCTGTTCATGAACTCACATCTCAGACCCCAGAACTATATGCACATTTCAGGTTAGCTTCAGAGAAGCCAGGCACAGCAGTAAATGACCTTACCTCTGCTGTGCTATAAGAGGTTTACTCCTGGTCTTAGCACCACTTTGAAAACTTGCTGGGCTAATGAGCTGAGCTCTTGGGAGACCTTTGAGAATTGGCAGCCATTTTCCCATCATGGAACGCAGTACTTCTGTCAAGTAGTAATTATTTTTCTTCTACGTCCTAGAATTAAGCAAACTCTTTACATTCCAAGGGTGAAAGGTGGGAGGGCAAGATCTCTTTCCTTCAAAGTGTGTACATTAACCTTATAGCTTGAATGTCCCTTTTTCACGGAAAAGCCAAGTGAGTCCAGGAAAACTCAAGGTAGAAAATTCTGTAATGCTTTCTCAGTTCTGTGGAAACAATTTGGTTAGGCTTTTAAGCCAATACTCTCAGTTTTGTTTGGAGTTTAACAATTAAACAGGTTTCTTGTAAAATAACAATTGAGTAGTACGGTATAGTATTTAAGGGTGTGAGTCCTAGCATTATTCTACTCGAATAAATACTGCTTAGGACTTTTCTAACTCTGATGATAGCTACAAGTTTGATTTCTGCAGTTTATGAAATAGGTATAACGTAAACATTATGTCTGCTGTTTTCAGATGTAGAATATGAAGCATTGTGTAGAACATAGTCTGTATTTAAAGGTTAGAAACCATTCCTCAGTAAGTACTTTATCTATAGATACTTAATGAATACTTACGAGAATCAGTAACATACTGTCTGGATAATTAGTTCTATATTTTTGCCTACCCAATTTCCAAATATTTCCTAAGAAAATGAAAAGTTGGCTTATTTTTTATTATAGCCAAAATGTGAGAGGTCTGATTTTTCTCCCCACAGTGCCTATGGTCATCTTTTAATTTATAGAAAGCTGAAAGATTGAGGAAAGATACATGTGGAATTTCAATCATAAGAATGAGTAACTCATCCTTCTCAAAGAGGAAAGGGAACTTGGTCACCACTTGCCTCTGTTTTGTGTTACAGAAACCGTATATATTCAAATCTAGGTTTATGAAATGGAGCTAGAACAATGACAACTTTGAAAGAAGAAAGTCAAAGAGATTATGATATGCCACATACACACCCAGCTGGGACAGGAATTCTTGTTAAAGCTTAGATTTCATTCCCTTGGTAGAAAAAGAGTGAAAGTTTGTAGTGTTTTGTTGTGGTGCTTGTTGTTGTTTCATGAAAGGTTCTCATGTGAAAGGCCCACTTTGTCCTTGAATCTCCTATGTAACTAAAAATGGCCCTAAACTCCTGACCCTTCTGTATCCACCTACCATGCATGGGAATTATAGATGTGGGCCACACAATCAACTCTTCAAGTCAAGGAGGTTAAACATACTGCTTATTGCATACAGAATGAAACAGGTGTCTGTCTTTTATTTTTTTTTAGAGTATTTCTTCTACAGCCCTGGAATCCATAAAGGGTTACTGTTAGAATACTGTAGATTATGAAGAAGAAAATTGTAAAGCCAAATTCAACTTCTCCTTTGTAACTTTTCTTCTCTATACAGTTCATTCCAAAGAATGAGCAAAGACAGGCATATGAAGGCTCCTTTGAAAGTAGTAGTATTAAAAATAACTGGGCAGTGGTGGCGCACGCCTTTAATCCCAGCACTTGGGAGGTAGAGGCAGGCAGATTTCTGAGTTTGAGGCCATCCTGGTCTACACAGTGAGTTCCAGGACAGCCAGGACTACACAAAGAAGCTCTATCTCAAAAGCAAAACTAAACAAAAAACTAACGTGTTTGTATTCAAAGTCATGATTTTCTACATGTGCTACTATATTCACAATTGTCAGCTGTAATGTAATATGAGTTAATACTGCTACATTCCAAAAATCCTTATATTAAAGCAGTAGATTGATAAAAGACGTAAGATTATGTGTAGATTATGTATCTCACTAGCAATGATGTAAAAATAAATCAACTAGCAAGTATTCTGAAGAATATAGCAGTGTATATTTTTTTCGGGAATTTCACCATGAATATGGTGTAGTTTGATCAAATACACACTCCATCCAGTCCCTTCAAAAAAAATCCCCTAATCTCATAATCACCTTTATACTTTCCACTCTAAAGTTCACTTGTTCTCTCTTTCTTTCATGTTCTATCTCTCTCCCTCTATCTCTCTCTTTCTCTCTCCCTCTGTCCCTTCCTCCATACCTCCCTTCCTCATTAGTTATCTCTTGGAACTCACTGATTCTACTTTGTGCTGCTGATATATGTGCGGGTATGAGTACTCTCTCAGAGGCCGTCTTTCTGAGGAATCCTGACTCTCCCAAAATAGCCATCATTGGCAAGTATCCCCTCAGTTAGTTATGAGATTTTATAGCTTTCTACTTTAAGATAAAAAGACAAATACTCTGACAGGAAAGATATAACTTAGGACAACCAGCCAAATTGAGAAAAAAAGGGGAACAAGGAAGCCAGAAAACATGTGGAAAGGGCAAAACAAAGTATAATGGCAGTGTGTGTTGTAAAATCTAAAAGGAACAAGGAAGATTCAGGTCTGAAGTCAGTGGAGCACTGTGTTCCTCTCTGGACTTTTCTAAGACTCTAGTATATTTGAACCTCATGACAATATTTATCATTATTTTCTGTTTAAAGGACAAAACTTGTAATCATGTTGGCCTATAAAATATTTTTCAGCTTAGCAAATTCAACTTGAAAATGTATTAGAGAAATATGATCTTTAGTCTCTGCAAGCAAATAAAAACTAAAAGGAAATATTCACTGAATATCTAGTGGATATGATCATAGACATGCTGTAGTTTGTGCTCGATATCATTTGTGATTGTTAAACATAAAATTATTATCTAGAAGTTGAAGGCACAGTTTCTGATTATCCTTATTTTTAAGTAACATATAATTAGCATTATATGATCACTATCTTGCCCAGAATTGAGTTGACTAAATAATAATAATTTTGAATTTGTCAGATGAAAGAGTCACAATTATAAACTATACAAAATACCACATCCTGCTTAATTTATTTTTTTTTACAAGAGTACACATGTAGAAGGCACTCAGAGGAGATTTTTGAGCACTGTCCGTCACAAATTTTATCTCATTCACAGTAACTTGTTACCATAGCAAATGTTTAAATTAGGAGATTTATGAATAGTACTTTGACAGGATGGGATAATCCATAATTGAATAAGTTTGGGGCTGAATTACAGTTGTCAGGCTGACAAAATTCTGTCTGTCTGTCTGTCTGACTGTCTGTCTGTCTATCAATCTATCATATAACTACTACTACACTGGCTAATGCATACACTGCTACAGAAAGTAGAACTAATGCTATATATTTACCCTTTATCTATATGTGTTATATAGGTATTTAAGTTCATATCATTTGGTCTCTATTGTTTTTTCTATTTATAATCCTCATGCTTCTTCCTTAACTGAAGCAAAAGACTATGTATTCCATAATACCAACGCTTACTTATTGTAGTTAACCAAATAGTATTGAATTAACATGCATATTATATTATATTTCTTTCTTTTCTTTATTTCGATTGTGTGTGCGTGTGCTTTATGTTAGCATATTCATGAAACCTATGACTTCCCATTTTGGTTACATTTTATGAACATATATTTAGCCATTCACCATGCCTCCTTCACCTTAACACTGAGGTTACAACACACATATGCCATGAGAAACTTCTTGTAAGGCTCTCTTGTCCTTATTCTTACCCAGTTAAATTTACTTACTGAACATTTCCCATCCCTCAAAGCTTTTTATGATGAAGGGATACAAGCTCCTTGCACTTAAATGAGTAATTCAACAAGACTCCATTTTTCCCTGTTAGACATGCACCATATACAAAATAATTCCCACATATGCAGTGTTTTTTGGTTTCCAAATATAGAAATATCTTTTTAAATATAAGGCTGAGAATTAGTGTGACCTGTTAACAATTTTCATTGCAGAAATAGCATTCTTTATATTTTATTTATCTTCAAACTTTATGGTATGATCTTTTCAATTTTCTGACTTCAAGAATATTTAAAAGATTTTTTCATCTTGATTTTCTGTTCTCAACCTTCATCTATTTAGCTATGGCCAAAACAGCTTGTGAATGCTTGAAGATCATTTTTCTTAGCATTCCTTGTTATGGAACCCATTGTCTGTGACATACTAGAAGGAATACTTAGGATGCTTTAAGTTTCAAATTCACAGAATAGCTATACAGAAACAATGATTCTCATGCAGAAGAATGAACTACAAATGCTACTTTAACTCAGCAATTCACTCTTATAGTATTAATTTCTTCCTTTTCTAGGGTGATCAGTAAGTATAAATGTGTATTAGTTTTGTGTAAAATATACCCTTTTCTTCATTGTAATTGATAATTTTAAGTATGCATAAAAGTTAAGGTAATTAATCAAAACTGTAGTAGGTTGAAGAGGATCAACCATTCACCAAGTAGTTTAGAACTCTTTCCTTTTCTTTTTATACACATCAGCAGAATGATAGTTTCCTTGAAAGTCACCATGAGGTTTCATAAATTTAATGTACATTTGCTTATCTGTTTTGTAGGTCTCCTTATATGGAATATCATAAACCAGAAACTTCCAAAGCATCAATGTGTAAATTACCATCACTGCACTAAAACAGAAATCTCAGTGGTCACAGACACGTCTCAACCCTGGATCCCACCACTCTACATTAAGTACTGGAGTATTTATTACTCTTCTGTAGGAGAAAGCCTTTGCCAATGCTTACAAGGAACTCTTTATACCTGCTTCTCTGGATCCTGTTTGATGGAGGTCTCCTAACACCACTTCAGCCGCAGCCACAACAGACTTTAGCCACAGAACCAAAAGAAAATGTTATCCACCTTATGGGGAGACGATCCCATTTCCAAAGAGTTAAACGTGGCTGGGTATGGAATCAATTTTTTGTGCTGGAAGAATACATGGGATCCGAACCTCAGTATGTGGGAAAGGTAATGCCATGTTTCTTTTGACAACCACTTAATAGGAAAGGGGAGTAAAGATTGTGTAATGTGTGTGGATGGTTTGCACAGGAGTTGAACAAACCAGTGAGTAGACCACTGTAATTGACATCCAACAGACTTGGTTTCTCTTCCTGACTCTGGCCTGGGTAAGCCTTGTAATATCGGTTTCCTCTCTTTGCTTCTATTTTCAAATTCCCCCATTGTTTTGATGAAAGAGTTTATATTTTGAGGACAAGAATTTAAAATATTTCCATTGTTGAGGACAAGAATTTAAAACGCTTAAACTACATTAAAAGTATGGGCATGGTATAGTGCATTATTGTTCACAGACAGTCTGTAATTTCTGTCCATTTCCAGGATCAAGGGCAAATCTCCCAGCATAAATAATATAATTGGTATTCCTAATGCTTTTCCTTTAATATGTGACATATTAAATGAGTTTATTTTTAATATGTTTGTAGTGTCTTGCTTATGCTTCAGTAATAGTTCTCTGAATTTATTTATTTATTTATTTATTTATTTATTTATTTATTTATTTA
>JANHMN010000014.1:56331849-56356735 GCA_030674055.1 Rhabdomys pumilio
TACCTTGATTGTAGTGCTTACAGTTTCTGCCTCTCTGATCCCTCAATGGTATATGGTATTATATAAACCTAACACTATATATCTCTATCTCTATCTATAGAGATATCTATAGAGATAGGGATAGGGATAGGGATAGGGATAGGGATAGGTATATGTATATATATATATATATATATATATATATATATATATATATATATGAATTCTATGTGGTTTATCCATTTAATCATTTAATAGAATCAGAAATTCAGAGTAATGACAAAAGAGTATATCTTTCCAACTCTACTCCACAGACATTAACTACTATAGCTCTGTATAAGTTTTCTGACATTGCCTGAAATTTCCATCATAGTTTTTGTTTTTGACTAAGTCGGATATGTAGACTTAAACATGAGAACTGTAGGTGATAAAGATTTTTAGACAGATTTTATGTTGTTCTTGTGCAGTTTCACTTCCCCTTCCAATGAATACAAATAAAATCAACTAAGGATTTAGTTTTGAAAACTATTCCTTAATATTTTAGAACTTTATCTTTGGAACATTTATGACAGCATGTAATTAAATGTTAGGCTGAAAGATAAATTATTTATAAATACAGGATTAAAAGTGACTAAGGTTAAAATATAATCTATTGCATCTAAATATTACCATTTTCTATTGGTATGTGACCTCACATTGGTAATGGTTACACATAGTTCTCATGCCAAGATGCACTTCTAATATAATGAAACAATAGTTACCAGGTTTTCCTTTTCATAAGAAAACTAATTAAAGTTTAAATAACTCTATGTTGACGCTTCTGGTTTTAGGAATAAAATTATGACAACACAGAGACTAAATCAAGGCATTTTATGCATTGTGTAAACATGCATAAATATAATTACATTCCTTCTCTTTCTAAAACAGCTTTGAGATTGCTTATAAAAAGATTAATTAGTTTAAAAAGTACAGAAATTGGAGACCAAGGAAAGTAGAAAGCTTAGAAACACCAAGTAGATGAATGCTATCAATGAGCCTCAAGTTTGAGAGTCTGTTTCTCTTTAGGAAAACAAAAGAAAAATAAAATCATTAGATGTCTTCTATTGGAAATTACATCTTAGGTAGAGGTAATGAGCTTAATTTATCTATACCCCCAAATTGCCTCACACAATCTAGTTAAGTGAAAAGCTGGCATCGTTTAAATACCATAAAAAAAAATACACAATGATAATTTTAGATTTTAGTATTGGAAGATGCTAAGGTTGGCACCTATTCAAGGACAATCATATTATAGCATTGCTTATGATCAATGTCTATTTGAAGAAAATAGAGGAATATCCAATGAAAATAACAGACCTTTCCTCAAAATAAGGTTTTGATTTAGTAAAATACTCAGGATGAATCTAAGATTGTTTTTTTGAAATTTAATATATACTTTAACCGAAAAAACAGTCTGGGGTTTTATCATTTAAAGCACAAGGAAAAAAAGAAAGAAAGGTAGTAAAATCAAGAAAATATGAACATATGCACATTAACCCATAATTACTTTGACTTGCACAAGTCGAAGTAACTGCATGTCAATAAAACTGTTTTGACAGAGCCTTGGTGTATGCTTCTAGAAAATACTGCTCATTTATTTTTACAGAAATTACTGACTTGTCATTTTAACAACTGGATGGACTAGAATGAACAGTATTTCTTCAAATTTTATTTTCTAAATGAAATATATAAAATTAAATCACATGTAGATTATGCTTTCTGATCTGTCATCTTTTCCTAAAATATTGTAGATGTAGAATTCATTATCACTTGAGACGATATTAAGTCATGTGAGGATAAATGGAAATTTAAAGGTCCCCAGGTTGTAATTATAATAGGTAAATTTACTAAACGCTTCCTTTGGGCACTGTTTTAATTGCTTTACATAGATAAACTTGCATAACCTTCAAATTAGAATTATGAAGAATTTTATTAGTATCTGCATTTTAAACATAAAAACAAGGCTTTAAAAATCAAGTTATTCTGGGAGGTGGTGGTGCATTCCTTTAATCACAGCACTTGGGAGGCAGAGGCAGGCAGATTTCTAAGTTCAAGGCCAGCCTGGTCTACACAGTGAGTTCCAGGACAGCCAGGACTACACAGAGAAACCCTGTCTGAAAAAAAAAATCAAGTTATGTCAACAGATAGGAAATTATAAAACTTCTGTATTAACTCAAATTATCAGGCTTCATGCAGTAGAAAATATTTTTTCTCAAGTGCTAAAATTTTAATAATTTTCTGTCTTAGTACAATGGACAGATTTTTTGAAACTGTTTTGATAATGAAAAAGATGTATTTAGATTATCAACAGGAGATGAGGCATTAAAAGCAGAGAGGATAATACAAAAGAATATGGAGAGATAAGTTACTCTGAAAATTTTTGAAAGAGGCAATAAGAAAACATTATAGCATGCTTATTAAAATAGTTATATTACATATATAATTATATGTGCATGCGTATATAAACTGATTTTAGTAGAATTATGGAACATGGGGTCCGGTGTGCTTTCCAAGAGCAAACCCCCCCAAAAATATTCAGGAATTTTAAAAAGGCTTCACAGATGTGAAAGAACATGAGATGAGTCTTGAGTATTTATTTATTTATTTATTTATTTATTTATTTATTTATTTATTTATTTGCAAAGGATAGAATATGAGAAATTTTTGTAAGACCTGAGCCTTGAAAGACCACATTGAATATAAGAAACCATATTTTTGCTGTCTCATATTATAAACCTAATTTTTTTAAAATATGAAGTCACAGATCACAAAGATGTTCAATTTTGACATATAGGTAAATAGTACTGTACTCAAAAGAATTATATTTGAAGTATCAGTATAGATAAAATATCATTTAAACTGAATACTTAACGACGTAATAAATGTACCTAATATGACACAGCTATTCTATGTACAAGATCAGACATATTAGCCTTTGCCCCAGAACACTATGCACATTACTTGAGTAAAATTTATACTTTCCAGTAACAGAAAACAAAGGCTTATTAGGATGTAGAGAAAAGTGTATCCTTCTTCACTATTGATGGGATTTCAAACTGGTAATGTCAATGTAAACGTCACTGAGTATAACTCCCAAAAAGCCAAAAATATAACATATAGTTGTAAGATATATATATATATATATATATATATATATATATATATATATATACAGTTATAATATTCCTGATATGTACCCCAAAGACCCAATGTCCTACTGCAGAGATACTTGGTCAGCATTGTTGATTGTTGCTTTATTCATAACAGCTGGGAAGTGGAAACCGATGAATAGTTAGCGAAAATGTGGTATTTATTCACAATGGAATTATACTAAGAGTAATAAAAATAAAATTTATACTTAGGTAGGCTTCAAAACTATTATATAGAGTGAGTTAAACCAGACTCAGACAGAAACACAAGCACTGCATGTTGTTTCTTATTATGCGTCATAGGTCTAAATCATTATTTGGATGTGTATATAAACTGGAATAACTACAGACATAGGCCGCTAAAGATGAACCATGTGGGAATAGGGGCTGAAGAATCTCTAGACAGTGGACCAGTAGGTCACATCTACGATGAATGGGAGAAGGGAAAAAAAAAACATAAAACAGGAGATGAAGCATTAAAAACAGAAAGAGGATAATACAAAAAAATAGGGAGAGATAAATTACTCTAAAGATTTTTGAAAAGAGCAATAGGAAAATATCATCTCATGTTTATTAAAATAGTTATATTGCATATATAATTATATGTACATACTTATATAAGCTTATTTTAATAGAATTATGAAACATGGGGTCCGGTGTGCTTTCCAAGGGGGGAAAAAAAACAGTGATAAACATAAGAAAATTCCCTTGGGGTTGTTCATCAGAGGAGTCATAGAAACTCCAAAAACAGTGTAAACTATTGACACTGCTCTCTCGGAGCTTGAAGGTAAGATCTTACTTCCTAAAACACCACACTTGACAGACACTGGACTTGAAGGAATTGAGCTGAATCTGATCTGGAAACGTCCTCCCTGAAAATTAGTTCACATAGTATAAAAAGATGCTATGAAAGCTACCAGGAGAGGAAAGCATTTAATAATTCTGCCAAGATATAAAGTGTATGGACCACAGCAATGACCAGAACCACAAGGTATCTCCAACAGTGCTACCAAGGCACTTTTATCTTGGGGATAACCAAAATCAGTCTTATAGAGATAAAGCATTCCCAATAAGAGGGAATTAATGTCTGGTACTTTAAGCCTAGAACACTGACTACTTATTTCTGAAAATGTCATGGACTTTAAAGAATAGCCTACTAATGTCATTTTCGTAAATGATTATAGTTTCTAACTGCAATCTCTTATCCAAATTTTCATCCCGTCTCTTTATACCTAATGATAAATGCAGGCTTTGCCTCTCTTTAAAGAAGTTTCTTCTGCAGCAGGTGGATACTATTATAGTTGTTATATTGTAACTAATAAAATTTCAGAGAAAAATGACAATGTTTTGTTCAAATCCAATGGATTCATCTAGAAGGCCATCTGTATACACAAGCTTTAGGGAGCAAAACAAAATTAAAGATAGAAAAATATTAAGAGCAGAGAATCAGGAACTATGATTCAAGATAGCTTGTTTTACATATGTCAGGGTTTTTTTGGTAAAAATATATTACATTTCTCAACAATGTTTTCATAACAAAGTCCATAAAATTAGACCAATTGATATGTAAACACTGATTGGAGAAATTTCATAAAATCCCATTCTTGGATGAAGAGCTAAAGAACACATTGGCTGCTGAGAAAGGAAAAATTAACCTTCCATAGAGATTATATCCTCCATAAATTATCCAATCCCAGACAATCATCCTTAAAACATACATATGAGCAACACTAAATGGAAGAGAAGAGGTATATAACAGGATATAGCACTTTAGTTGATCATAATGTAATACTATGTATTCTTTACAGTTTGCATGATAAAAAAAACATAATTTTCTGTAGTGGGACAGTTATGGATCTCTGCATTAAACTTCCATTTACTGAAAAAAATATTTGTGATGAAGTGATGAGGAACGGGAGATGAACTTATCTGTGGGTATCAAGATATAAACTCAATGCACAGCCTAAGGCACACTTTGTGTAGAATTTGTCTCTCTTCATAGCAGAATGGAGGCAAATAGTCAAAAGATTTCTACACCATTGAAATCTCTGGTGGCATTGGAGAATGATGAGATATCTCAGCTAAACTAATACTGATCTTTGTTATACTGTGTGACCAAAAAATTGGCACGGAATGTACTTATCACTCATGACTGTGTGCATGTGGGTATGTGTGTGTGTGTGTGCAGGTACATGTGCATGTACATGTGTGTGTCTGTGTGTAAACCATTTTTGCTGTCTGTGTGAATGTGATTTCAGAGACGAAGTTTTCCTTTTCCTTAAGTTACTAGTTCTGTCTAAAGGTAGGACTAATTGAAAATTTCCCTTTTCCACGGTAACATGCCCAGGAGTGTTGACATTCTAGTCTTGTTTGCACAGGCATTTCTAAGAGAAACTGTCCTATACCAAATTTAAAGATATGCTTCTCCTACATTCTTTCTACTACATCTTCTCCTATGTTCCCTAGTCATAGTTGCAATAGCTGTGATACATTTTTTTCTTTTGGGGCTGTTAATCTCTACATTGTTTCCATTTGTGGTTTTCTATAATGGCCTCCAATCCAGAAGCAAACTGCTAATTTAGTTATTTTCCCACAGTACTAAATCATGTATTTTCTATATAAATAGCTTAAGCCAGGTACCAGGGGATATGCTAATTGTTCTAGCAATGAAATCACATCTGGTACAGTTGCTACAATTGGAGTCACCACCTGGTTAAGTTTATGGTAATCCATTGTCATTATCCAAAACCCATCTGTCTTCTCCACAGGCCAAACAGGAGAGTTGAATGGGAATCTGATTGCTAGCCTCATGTCTTTCAAGTCCTTGTTGATAGCATTAATCATCGTAAGCCCTGTAGGAATTCAGCCATAATAATGGTTTGCACTTGACCTTTGTCAACATAGTAGCTCTTGCTCTGTGAATCAGGCAAGCCATTTGGAGATTCTACCAGCCTCCGAGGCTATTTATTTCAATGGTAAATTTTAGATTGGAGAAATGACAAGACTATGAAGGGGTGGGAACAGTAGGCATAGTCATGAAATAGACAAGTTAAGCTCCATTTATCACCTAAGCTCCGTGAGCCCCATGCTCCTTATAGAACAGATTACAATTACGCTCTTTTGTAATTAGTGTACCAGCATAGTCATTTTCAGTCACCCAAATGGAGGATGACTTATTTTTGCTGCTTGTGGTATACAGCTATAGCACTAAAGGACTGCAGATCACTTACGAGAGATTTTGGAATGATTGAGAGTATAAATATGTAAATGTACAATGTGGTTCTTTCTCAAATCATCCCACACATCATTTCATTCAAGGGGTTTTTGAGACTGAAAAGAAACCAAGTGCACCAACTTTATGATGTTAGTGGTTCTGTATTTTAAGGGTTGAGTTGCTGTCTGTTTGCTACTTTGTTTATTTGTTTGTTTGTTTCCTTTCACATACACATTTCTAAACTGTATGAAACAAATAAGAAACCAACAAAATTTATTCTAGTTTTGGTGAATTTTAATATTAGCATTATATGTTAGATTCTTCTGTTTTCTTCCTAGGAAGTACTTGATCACCTAGACAATGCCTTAGGTCTGAAATTCATAATATCCCCAATGTTCTTCTCATTAGTAACCTTTAAGGTGACAAGGTAAACCTTATTTTCACTTTGAGACTATTTCATTGTGCTTTGTCATTCAGAGATCCAATTAATCACAACTTATTCAAATTTCATAATGCAATGACAGGCTGAAGTTGTACTCTATAGAAAAGTCATCACTTGAAAATTGGATTTCATCTGCAGAATATGTTTTCCACAATGATGGAGAAAAGTGTTTCCTGTGTCCCTCCATAGATGAGTAAATAAGAAATATAAATTTTTTTTCTGTAGATTTTACTTTCCTTAAACATTTCAATACATTTTGTTTCTGCAGCAAACCAAAGCAAGTTAGTATATTACATTCATTTTAATTGGGCAATGATTTATTCCGTGCTTCTTTTGATGAAGAAAGTGAACGGCCAGCATTTAAACTTTGCCACCTACCATATTAAACACAATTTCTGCTAACTGCACCAGTGCGAGTAGATTCATTTCATCATTTTATTTTTGTTTCCCCACTATTGTACACTTGTAGTATCTTAATATACCCATATGTATTCCCCAGATTTTTAACCTATATGTATTAGAAAATATAAAGTGGTTTTTTTGGTGCCTTCTCATGAATGGCATATTGCTCTTCACCTTTAGAGGCGAACTGGGTCATAACTCCACTAACAGAGCTAGAGTCAGAGAAGTAGTGAGGTGGGAACTCAGCAGTCCTGCCAATAAACTGCTTGAGGGGAGGCGATTACCACTCCCTTAGGCAATGTGGGTTAATTTTCATGTGAAGAACTGAGGTTAGTTTTACTGGAAAAGAAGCCTCATCAGACTTTCGGAACTCAATGTTCTCAGATTCACTGGGTCTCACCTCTCATCTTCACTCTAAGTCCTAGTTCCCCTTAGGCATAGCTCTTCTTTATAGGAAGACACTGCCAAGTTGAAAACTCAATTTAAATTTCAGTTTAACCACTAAGTATAATGTTAGAATTGTGGTGGTTTGTTTGTTTTTCTTTTTCTTATTTGTGTCTTCTTGGTTTTGGCTTTCCAGCATATATATATATATATGTGTGTATGTGTGTGTGTGTGTGTGTGTGTGTGTGTGTGTGTATGTGTGTGTGTGTGTATTTATGTGTGTGTGTGTGTTGTGTGAAATAATGAGGAACTTTTTCAAAGGAAAAATTACAAGTTGTAGATGACTGTTGAGCTGGAAACCGATTTCCTCGGTGTATCATAATTTTTCCTTTGATTTACCATGTGAATTTTAAGTCAGTCAGTTTTACTATAAATTATAGTTTAAGAAATGTGCTTTAGAGATATTACATAGATGGCTGTCTTGACTCTTGCCTTTGAAATGTGTGTAAAATTGTCTTGATGGGGCTGCTATTTTACCCTGTCTGCAAATTCTGAATGCTACCTAGGATGTGACTCAGACAAAATGGATGTTTAAATATGACAACAGCAGAAAACTAGTTTCAGAAACTCAGACACAATTCAGAATCTTATCCTCAATTCCATTTCTCTAGAAACTTATTTATAACCATACCTTGGGAGTCAGGATACTAGGATACTTCACAAAATGAGAATGTATAATGTGTGTGTGTGTGTGTGTGTGTGTGTGTGTGTGTGTGTGTGTGTGTGAGAGAGAGAGAGAGAGAGAGAGAGAGAGAGAGAGAGAGAGAACACAAAATAAAAGGCATAGGTTAAAAGTCCAGAAAAATAATCGTTTTCTGGTGCCATATATTCTTTTTATTCTTACATGGGAACAATCAACTTGTCTTATTCAATATTCCAACAGGTTAGACATGGGCAAGCCACATGAAGAAGGATAATTTCTTTGACTTAATCACATATACTGTCTTAATCCCACTAAAATGCAAAAATCTGGGAAACGTGCAAATTACTATCAGATGAAACAATATATTCGGAGCAATGTTACTGACAAATATTTTAAGAAGAACAAGTCATATTAAATGTAAAGACAGTTTATTAATCTGCTAAAAAATAATGTTTACTATTCACACTTAAAGAAATTTATGCTGGCAAATCATCTCTCCCTTTGGGGATTCATAGTTTTAATCCTATAATAATTGAAGAACCTGAAATGGAAGCTCCAAAACAATTTTATTAGTGTTTTAAAGGCCACCCCACAGCTGGACATGGTGGTAAACACCTTTAATGTCTGTACTCAGGAAGCAGAGGACGGTATGTCTCTATGGATTCAAGGCCTGTGAAGTTTACATAGTGAGACACTAACTCAAAATAAATTTTTAAAATGAACAAAAATAACAACAATTTTGAAAACTAAACAAATTAACAAGGATCACTGAGGATAAAACTCCAAGTGTGGGCAGCAGAGCCAAGTCAGCATGGAGATTTGCTGAATGGTATGCGCCATGCCACACAGGGGGTAGGGGAGCCTTAGGGAAAGAATGAGAACCCTCAAAGTGTTAGGGAAAGAAATAGAAACATGAAATGGAAACATTACACTTTTCTGAATACGTAATACAGGAAGGTAGGCAGACTTATGAAGCCACAAGAATTAGAAGCCAAAAGAAGCGGACCCTGTAAACTATTGTGTCAGAAATTAAGGGCCGTGTGGTGGTGGCGCACGCCTTTAATCCGAGCATTCCGGAGGCAGAGGCAGGCGAATTTCTGAGTTTGAGGCCAGCCTGGTCTACAGAGAGAGTTCCAGGACAGCCAGGGCCACACAGAGAAACCCTGTCTCAAAAAAAATAACAAACAAACAAAAAAAAAAAAACAAAAAAAAAACAAAAAAAAAAAACAAAAAAAAAAATTAAAGAGATTAAGAACACTGAGAAGGAAAGGGAATTTACATCATCTCCTTAAAGGGATAGATATAGATATAGATAATATTTTTATTTACATTTCAAATGTCATCTGTTATCATGTTATCCCCTTTCTTAGTCTCCCCCAACTCCCTATCCCATCTTCCCTCCCCCTGCTTCTCTGAGGGTTATTCCCCCACCCACCCACCCTCCTACTCTGGCCTCCCTGCCCTGGAATTCCCCTACACTGGGACATCTCCCCTTCACAGGACCAAAAGCCTTTTTTCCCATTGATGCCCAACAAGTACATCCTTTTTTACATATGCAGCTGGAGGCATGTGTCCCTCCATGTGTACTCTTTGGTTGATGGTCTAATCTCTGGGAGTTCTGGAGGGTCTGGTTGGTTGATATTGCTGTTCTTCCTATGGGGTTGCAAACCTGTTTAGCTCCTTCATTCCTTTCTCTAACTTCTCCATTGGGGACCCCGTGTTCAGTCCAATGGTTGGCTGGGAGGATCTGCCTCTGTATTTGTCAGGCTCTGATAGAGCCTCTCAGGAGACAGCTATATTAGGTTCCTTTTAGCAGGTACTTATTGGCATCTCCAATAGTGTCTCCTATCTCTTTAGCAGGGCTTAGGATGAGCCTATCTTTCTGGTGTGTCACCATGCCTTTGTAAGGCAGTTCCAAATGTGGGTCTTTGACATGTCCAAGGGAATGTTTGGTTTCAACACAGGCCAGTGATTTTCATTCTATTGAGTGAGGGAAAAGGTTTTTGCTTTACTGCAACTGTGACAAAGGTGACCTTTTAAAAAAAATTAATTTGGAAAATTCAGCTTCAACATAAAGTTTTTCTTATATATCAGACACTAAAATAACAGGAAGCAAAGAACAATAATTTTCTTCACTTCTTATAGATTGCTTAAATGGTGTGGTGGAGACAAAAATGTACTAACATGGAGAAGCCCACCAGTAAAGAATGGACCAATGAACACTAATGTTTCCATGAGCTGCTCTATCGCTTACAATATCCATCATGGTGACAAAGGAGAACAGGAGGGTTTTTGTTTGTTTGGATTTTGGTGTGTTTGTTTTTAATTGATAGTGGTGGTAGATTTTTTGGCTCACATATTCAGACGTGCAAACTCTACTTTAATAGGAAAACCACATGGTATGGCAGCAGTTAAAACAGATTGAATGTGAGGTAGAACTATTCACATCATATAAGCAGGGTACAGCAAAAGCAAGCTGGACTGGTCCTCAGAAGGAGTGAGGCAGGGTGAGGCTAAATCTATAATGGCTTTTACATAGTGGCTTACATTTGCCTACCAAGTGCTACTTCATTAAGTTTTCACAGTCCACAAAATGACTACATAATCTGGCAAACAACCTTTGAAAGCATGAGCTTGGATGAGACAATTCAGATGAAAATTATAGTGACTATCAATAAAAACTGTATGCATGAACCTTCTAAGCGTTGGGATTATAAATGTGTGCCATCATGCCTGAATAACTACTGTGATCTTTAAATGAGTATGTAGTCTGTAAGTTTTTCAGTGCATACTAATGAAGAACATACACAGGAAGATATCACATGCAGAAAGTCACATGGAGACAGAAGCTCATTAGGATGGTTGTAACTGTTTAACTAAGCTTCATACTGGTTAAAAACAAAACAGATGGACATTAGCTTATGATAATAGAAATAACCTTATTAGAATAGATTGTCTTCTTGGATTCTTATTTAAATGAACAGTTAATAATAGAAAGACAATTTTATACTTGAAATTGACTTGAGCACAACAGGAAGGAAAATTAAATAAGAACTCATATTCTTCAAATTACAATCCAATTTTCAGGCCTTGCTATTTTTTTTAACTGCATTCTGACTTCCTTGATTCCTCAGACATACTGTTTTTGAGGAGCTCACAATGTGACTTATATTGTTCATTTGCCTCCTAATGGATGTGAGCTCTTACCACCAGAGAGATGCATGTTCATCAAAGATTCAAGGTTTATAATACTCACTCACTCTTCAGAGAAGTGTGTCTCAAGCTCTGTCTAAAATGCTACACCACTGGCATTCAAATATAATGGTTTTGATAGAAATGAAAAACTCACATTTAAATTTTAAATGAACAGAAAAGAAAACTTTGGTATTTCTTGATTATTTCAAACCTCATTCTTCCCCTGACTCCTACCTCACTTATGTACCTATGAAGCTTTGCAATCTATTAGAGTGTTCTAACAAACCAACCAACAAACAAAAAAAAATCTTTTAATTTTTGATAATGCCAAAAAGGCTTACTCTCTTTAACACAACATCATTAGTTACCTACTATTTCTGCAGAAAATCTGAGAAAGAATCATTTTGGCCTCTGTTGTTCGGTCTTTTTAGATAAGCCTGACATTTAGGTAAATATCATGGCTCTTAAACCTACATTTGATTTGTATGATCTATCTCAGTTTGAGGCTGTCATCTAAGTAAGTATTTTTGTGTATGTCAGGAAAGTAATACGTTTAAGTAGAAAACTGCTTGAGATTTAAACAAAATGATAACAGTATGCTTAATTTCCACTCAAATATTTGATTTGCATTTTATGCTATTTCATCTCTTCAACAACTTATGCTTTGCCACTAGCATGAGAGCTATTTCATTTTAGGTATACCACAGTAGTTCAATATATTCAATGCCTTAATTGAGTTGCCAGGGCCATAAATTAAAAAATAAATACTTGTCACTAAATGTTGGATTTCAAACAGAACTATGGAAAACATTAAATTTGGGAATTGTAGTTTTTCTCTCTTTAAATTTCTACTTTGCTGTGCTTATCCCCTATTCTTTTTCTATTTCACTAAGAGAATTAAAAAAATGTAGCTACATATTTTTTTATTCTCCCTATACTTCCACATTGCTGATAAATATCTGGCTTCTGTTATTTAAAATCCAGAATAAATATAATGATAAATAAATAAATTATATTTCAAAGTCATATATTAGTCGGCTACATGAGAACAATTAAGCTTGTGTGAGTCAATTTATCTGGTGATTAAGACGGTGTGGTATCAGAATCACAGACTATTATTGGTAGCAAAGATGCTTTAAGTGCATTTCACACAATATATATCTCTCAGCCAAACACAAACATATTTGAAAGACTGGTTACCCTTGACTTTGAACCCTCCCAAAATGAAAGTCATAATATCTTGGACCCTAAAAAATTAGAAGATATTTAAATAGGTTTCTATGCTTATGATCCATGACTAGCTTTTAATTTTACCAATAGTTAACCAAAATAATTATTCTATGGCATGGCATTTCTAATAAGATAGAATACTTGCATCATCCACAAAATTGACTTATGCCTTTGCTTATATAATATAGAAGAGTGCAATCAGCTTATAAAAGACTTGGATACTCATTCATTATTAAAGGGTGTGAATGGCCTTTAACATTGCTTCATATCTATCCATGATCAATAATGCTGTCACTCGCTGTCTTATGAATGAAGAAGATAGAAAATGCCAAAGTCTGATTCATTACTTATAATATACAGAAAAATGGAATCTGTTTCAACTGCTGTAAGGAACAAAGAAAACTGACGAAAATGTGTTCTAGTACATTCTTAGATGACTATTGTAAAAAAAATACTTGAGAATTATTCCCTTAGTTTTGGAAGAGGGCACTAGCTATCACTTATTGGAGAGTATGCATGAATTATCATTGTATAGAAAAGGAGTTTCTGATTATTCAAGCATGTGTTTTCTATACAAAATTTTATAAATATGTACAATCTATGAAAATTTACTTCCAATTTCATAATATACTTTGACTTCTCTACAAAACAGTATAAGCAATTTACATTACTTCTTCCAAAAAGTGACTAGCTTAGTAGGTAGTGAAAGGAGATTTTCCTCATTATTTTTCATTGTTTTTCTACGGAATAAAGTGTCATTTACACCCATTGTGTACCTTAGACTTACATTACAGAAATAGAACTCAATATAAGAAAAATATGTTTCAAATATATTTTTGGACAACAGTGACATTTTCGTACATAAATTAAAATCCCTTAAATAGATATAGGTGTTCCTTTGTATAAACTGAACTTATTGAATTAGAAAATATTAACTTGGCTTTCAGCTATTGAATTTGAATAACTACTCAGAATATAGCCTCACAATAATTCTGTTGATAGTATAATGCATAGATTAAATAGTGGAGCTACATTTTCAGTCATAGACAATGAAGAAGTAAAGATATATGGAACAAAATTTCTTATTGTTTAGAGTTGTTGAACTTTGAAATGACACAAGCAGTTTAGAAATATTTCTACAAATTTATGATAGGCTTAGTCACTGATCAAAAGAATTGCAAGCTTGTAAGTCATGTTCCTCTTTTCAGGCAATTACAATGTAAATAGTAAAATGATAGTCTCCCAGGACATGTTAATGAAGAAAATGCAAGTGGCTTTTCCATTGACTATGAATTTCTAGCACTAAAATGATGGGTCTGTTCTTATGTAGGAACCTACTTGCTAATTATGATTCAAATATCTTTAAAGCCAACCTTCAAAAACTGGTGTGATAATTTATAAAAACAAATATATAAGAGGAAAATGTATACCTTAATGCTTAAAAATCAATCATGAAAATGGCTAATTATTAATTATACCACTCTGCCACTCTAAAGCAAAATTCTGTTTGGTGTAAAATTTTTGAGCATCAATCTGGGCAGCCTCAATACATATATATTTTATTCATGCTATGAGCATGATCACACAGTTCCTCAAACACCCTCAATTGTTTCATGGTTCTTTACTAATAAAGTCACCAATTTTTTTGCAGATACATGCATCTTCAGTACTCTATTGTACCAGAAGCAGCATATAGAAACTTAAAATAATTCAAAATATGTAGAACATTTAGAGAGGCATTGTTTCTTATTAAAGAACAGCAGCAACAATTGCTTTTTATGCATTAAAACATTTGCTTTAGAATACATTTTAAAAGAATCCGAAATAAATGGTTTTCCTCTCTCTGTTTCTTTCTCTTCCTTTCCTTCCCTTCCTACATATTTTCCTTCCACCCAACTCTTCCCTTCCCCTTTTCCCTCTTTCATAGAAAAATGCTTTTCTATGAAAATGTATGGTAGAATAGAATCTGATATAACAAACTAAAAATTACAATTTGAGCATTATTTATGACTGCGATACCAGGGAGACAAGAGCAGAAGGAATTTGGAGCATTTTAGGGTAAACAATGCAACACTGACTCAGGGGAGAAAAAGCAATTTAAAAATGCAGACAAAACCACATCAAAGATTTTCACACAAACCACAAACTCTGCCATTATCTAATGATATTGAAGGATTCTAAAAATATCTAAATATATTTTCAGGAGCCATATTTCACTATATAGCTATTCTTGTTTATATTTTACATGACTTCTCCACTATGATGATAAAATATAATAATTATCATAGTATCTATAGATCATAAAAACTGAATTATTTACAACATGATATTTTAAGAGTAAATGTTGGCTTGAGTAAATAAAAGGAGATCCACCTTAGAAATTGAGACTACCATTTATAGATGTTAAAATTTGCCCTCTCCTTCCTGTCCCTACTCTAAGGACTCAGGATTTTCAGCAGCATGGGCTTGGTTTCCGTATTATTGTTGAGAAAGAAATACAGATGATGATGGTTTGTTATGTTTAATTACCACACTACTTCCTCCTATCTAGTTATTTGCTCAATAAGGGTGGCTTGAAAAGGAAATCTTAGTTATTATGGAGACTATTAAATCCATAGTGATAGACAGATGAAGCATTTCACCTACGGGTCAACTATGAGACCACACTATTCTCCCTCCATTTACATTACTTATTGTAGAACCTTAATATTTTTGATTAATTGTGAGCATTTGTGCTTCACGGGGAATACATCAATCCTTCAGAGTGTATGCTTCACTCACTGCAACCAAAGAATCATTCAGAAAGAACTGTCACAGTCTACAGAAGTAGCTAGTGATTCAGGTTTTCATTTATTTGTTTTACTTGCTTTATTTTGTTTAGCTTTTAGAAATTCACAACATTGCCTAGGCAGGTCTTCCATTCATAAACATACTATCTCAACATCCCCCATACTGGGAATTACAAATATGTTCTACTATTTTTGTATCTTTTAGTTTGCATAGTTTTATGGCTCTATACAAAGCCTACGTCCATAGAAATTTTTCTTTACTAGACTTTTATATGAAACTGAAGTAATTTCATTATATAATATCAGGATTATCTTCATCAAGATCATAATTAGGGTAAATATTTCTTACCAGTACAGATTAAACTTGCTTATTCAGGTTTGACCCAGTATTAGAAAAGTCAAATCAAATCCACATATTTTCATGTGAAAAAAATCAACTGTAGAAAACTGGAACGGTAAGGTAGAAGTGTTAACATTCTCAATGAAGGAAAAAAATTACCTATTTTAAAGAATTTATATTCCCTTGGTTGGCTTAAATATTTCATTTTTCTACTTGCTTACCTTGTATTTGTTATATCAGCGTGAACATTAAGTTTGGAATATGTATTTATAGATATTCAGCTAAAATTACTTGCATAGAAGACATCATCAAGCCATTATTTTAAATTCTGTGGTTAGAAGTGTTGCTTATACTTACTTGTGTTCATATTTATAAAAATTATTAATTTGATTAGCTTTTAAAAGTTTTCCTTCTCTTGATTAGAATATCTACAAATATAGAACATTTAATAAAATATCAAACTTCATTTGTTATATGGGACAAAGTGTATATATTTAATATCAATAAACCTTTTATCATTTTATTAGTTTTGAAATATATTCATAGTTATAATGCAGACTCTATTTTTATGAACGTTATTTACTAGTAATTTTTTAATGAATTATATTAGTGAATAGGTACTAAGTGAAAACTTTGTGATCAAATGATTAAGAGCAGTTATGAAGTTTATAATTAGGCAATTGAGTAGAAAATTCATCTACTTCAATTAGAAAAGATAATTAGTTACATTCATAATTATGTATACTCTTAATATAGTCATCTTCCTAAGGGGGTATTGGAAGAACAAATAAGATTTTAATAATGGAAAAAGAGAGGAAGTATGAGAAATTTGGCTTAAGAGTGAAATATAAACTTACATAAGGAGGTAAACTTGAACACTCTGAAATCTGATATCACAGTTTCCAGGAGGTTCTTACTCAGTTTTAGATTTCAATTGTACAGATGGACAAAAGCAGGTTACTCTCACTTGCTGTTTGGTGACCATTAGAAAGCTAGCTTCAGTGTGGCAACTGAGTCGAATGGGTGATCTTATCCTCATATACTGTACCTATCATGGTTATGTAATCTTAGTGATTGCCTCTGGCAGGGTGAGAGATACTACATGAAACTGAATTTATATTATCCAATCATACAAATCATTATTTATATGATTGGATATAAAGGTCTACTGGCAAGTGAAAAATATGTCTTTACACTTTTCCCAGTCCAGTTTCGTTCTTCATGATCCAAAAGCGGGTATTATTTTCTGCACTGGTTTATTTGGCTAGGAGATGATTTGTGATATAAAAGTGAATTGACTTATAGCATGCCCTTTTGCTATCAAATAATGCAGGTCAGATGATGCTCTATGTGGCTAAAACAATGTGTATAGCACTCAGAAAGCTGCTTGGAGTTCATATGATATAACCCCAGTATTAGGATTCTATTAACTCATACAAATTATACATGTAGGAAAATTTTCTACCCACCACTAGGCTATAAATTTTAGTACAACATTCATCATGGAATACCACCACTTTTGTTCCTTTCCATAATATTGGTTTTGATATCATGTTTTCCAGATGAATAATATAGCTGTCTCTTAGGTGTTCTGTTCTGTCTCTGTCACTCTTTGATCAGTTGCCCCAAGCAGATACACCACATATTTTTGGAATATTTAATCTCATTAATAGTCTGTATACATCTGCCAGAAAAAAATATTACTTTTTTGGATGTCTTTCCAAGATACAGCAACAACCACATAAAAGATAAAAGCAATTTAATTTTGCCAATATAAACTAAACCTGAACAAATCTTGACAAAATACCTTTTGTCAAGATTTTTCATCAGGAGAAAAAATTCTTCTCAAAACTAAATTAGTTTGCTCTATTATATATTTAAAAAATTTAGAAAAAGTCTGTATAAATGTAACTTATATTCATCTGATATAATTGTTGTCTCAGATACATATTGCCTCTATCTGCTAACCTAGGGCTAGTCCTGGGAGCTTCTAGCCTTCATACAATCTAATCTCAGTCCAGAATGTTTTCAGAAACTTGCCATTGAATAGGCTCATTGTTCCCTAGATCATTCTGAACTTTGGTTGGCTTATTCAAATAAGCTGTTCTAGCTCAAATCCCTCTCTAAGTAGACTGATTCAACCTCAATTCTGAGACTCTCCTGGATTACTCTGCTTGAACTCCAACTACCTCTGGCAATCTGTTCTGGTCTTCTGGCTCCTTCTCATTTTCTGCTGTCCCAGTAAAACTGGCTTTTTCTCTCTGCACTGTCCATTCTTATGGCCTTGCTTTGCTCTCTCTTCTCATGAGATTTGGACATATCCTACTCTGTCAAATCTTTCTCTGATTTATCACTTTGTTTGCCACTCAGTTAGACTTCTCCTTCAATCATCCATACTTCCTTCTACAAGGTAACCTTACCCTCCTTGTTTGGGATTAAAGATGTGTATTAAGGGTGTGTTGCATTCCAGACACATAAAATAAAGAAGAAATAAAGGGGCATGGGAAGGCTGAGAGACATCATAACTAGAAACAGCTCATTTCACTAAAATAAACACAATCTCAGGGTTCACATTGTATTCAAATATCTTGCATCAAGTCTGTTCCTAACATAAATTATTTTGGAATGATCAAGATGAAAAATTTGCACCTTCAATTGTATGAAAATCTAACATCACTAAATGCACTAACATCTCTGTTAATCTTTTAGTTGTTTACTCTTGGTTCCTGCAATTATAAAAACTGTTTTCCACGTTTGTAACATAATAGGCTTAAAATTTCAAGAATTTCAGAAAGAAATTATAAAGTATAAAAGGATTTTTTTCTTTCCTCTTTTAAATTATTTTTCAACTCTCAGAAATATAATATAGGGCACACCAGATGCTAAGGAAGTAGGTTTTCACTGAACTACATGCTCAAGTCTAGATAATAAAACCTAATCAATACTGATCTCTACATATATCATTATAATGCAGATTAAACTTTACTAATATTTACTACTATGGGTCTATATTTTATTTAAACGGGTATATAAACAACAAAACCAAATTTTGGAGGGTGGAGGGATGTAAAGCAAAAATCAGATTAGGTAAGAGGTAACCATCAATGTATTCTTTCATGGGAAAGATTATTTTTCCTTCTCTTGACATTAGTACTTTGTCTGGATTTAAGGTCAATTTAGCTTTTCTTACCTGAATTAGCAAGTCTATTAAATGCATCTACACTCAGGCCATGTTTAAGCACCCGTAGTGGTAAGACTTTATGTAGCTTTTTACATTTCTTGGAAACACAATCTCACTGCAAATGCCATGTTCTTTTACATGGGATGATCTGAATGGAAGCAAGGGAAGGATCATGATGTAATTAGTTAAATTTCAAAAACTGACAAAACATTAAACATTAATAGTAAGAGGTATATGCAAACCATGTACAGGAAAGATGATTTTATCTATATATCTGTATATCTGTATATTTACATATCTATATATCTATACATCTATATATCTATACATCTATATAATTATTAAGATAGATTATCAAGAAATGACACCTTAAGAAGTGATATAGTGTGACTTTTAATGAAAATAGAAGGTAACTTTTGCTGACCATGAAACAATACTTTGCTGTTTAATATATAAATATATTAAAGTAGAAGAAAATCTGCTTTGATAAATTATTATATGAAAACAGGATCAGAAGTGTGTGTGTGTGTGTGTGTGTGTGTGTGTGTGTGTGTGCGCGCGCGCGCACGCGCGCGCGCATGCCTGTGTGCATGCACTAGTGTGCTTGCAATGGGCTGAAGGACAAAGATAACAAGATATAAGCTGTAACTTTAGCATAATCATCACATCCATGATTAGTACTTTATCATGTCTGTGTGAAAAATATTAAGACCCTGGCCCATTAATCACTCAGCACTTTGATGAGTATTGTCCTTGTCACTTTATAGTAAGGATTAGACTGTGGAAAGATATGGAAATTCTTAAATTTGTCACAAGTAAGTCTTGAGATCATAACATTGAGGTCTAAGGCTAAGTCTCTCTGGCTACACAGCTAGAATAGCAAGTACCCTGAAGCAAAGATGTACCTGCATAGACAGAAAATTGTCTCCCGGTGCTTAATATGCTTTCTGACAGATCAAGCATGTTACCAGAGAGGACTGAATGCTCCAAATGGTAGAGCTGTTGGTAAAATTTCTGGAAAGTCACGTAGCGCCACACATATTATTAATCCTAAGAATGCTTGCTTCAAGGAACTATAAAGATGAATTTAAAACGGATTTAACTTAAGATATGTTAATTCTTTCTATGAAAAACAACATTGCAGTTATTAAAATATTAGATTACTAAAGACTGATGTAGCTCTATTTCACTGTAAACAAAGCGCTTTAAACAGTAAGATTTATGTCATAATACTCCAAATACATCTAGTTAAATTAGGAATGCAGATTGGAACTTTTAACAAGCTACTTTTCACTTACCTGAAATGATAATTTTTAAAATAATACTTTCTCAGATGAACTAATGAGAATAAAATAAATTAATGCATGCATTACAAGAAGCCTCTCTTCAAATTTTTAGAAAACTACATAGTAACGTGTCATTCTTGCTGCGATGTGAAAGAGGATGAAGAGAGTGGTTTATTTCTGAAAAATCTAAAAGCACTTTGAATAGTCCTCTTGAAGCCTGATGTTACTTTGTTGAAAGATGGCTTACCAAGTTTATAATGAAAATTAAACCAAACTTTGAGAAAAATTAACCCTTTCTTATTTATCTCAAGAAATAAAGCATTCCATATCCCTGAATATAAAGTTATATAGAAAACAATAAATGGTTTTTCATTTGCCAACATTAGTTTTGAATAATTTACTGATTTTTAATAAGAAAAGTATGATGGAAGTCAAAACAACGTGAATAAAATTTCATATATTCTTGCCTCACTAGAAAGTACAAAGTAAACAAAGAAGCAGAGATACTGACTCAGGGAATGTATAAAAGTGCCAACCTTAGTTTCAGGTCTGTGATGTAGATAAATAACTAGATAAATAACACAAAAATAAACAACACAACTAGATAAATAGCTTTTTAAATAGAATAAAGAGAGGGTTGGCTGTCACAGGTGAGCATGTCTAAGGAAATTGGTAAAAGAGACTGGAAGAAAATAAAATAGTTGCTTGAAAAAAAGTAGAGAAAAGACAGAGAGAAGGGAAGAGGAATTTAAAAAGGGGAGAAAGAAGTAAAGGAGGGAGGGGAGGGAAGAAGAAGGCAGCAAAACTCTTTATCTTTTTTGTATACCTTACACAATATTACAGAAAAAGAATACAGCCAAGGGAAGGAAATTCAAATTAAAAAACAGCATTGCTGCCTTTACCATGTGCTTTGTCTAAGGCAACTTCCTTTTCATAGATTCCTTATCTAACAGAATTGATGAAGAGGCTGTTATCTGTAGAAGATTATGAAGAAAAAAAGTTCAGAATATGATATTTCAAAAATATTCTGTCTTAGCACCAGCAGGATACTTTATTATATTTATATCTTTAAAGAAGTAAATGTATAGTGTTTATCCCAATTGCGTAGAATATTTATTCCTTTAAAAAAGTACAACCAGGGCAGTGGGAAGAGAAAGAAGACCTTTTTTTTTTTTTTTTTTTTTTTTTTTTTTTTTTTTTCCTGACGATGTCTTTTTGACAGAATAGGAGTAAGACTTATAATATGGAAGCTTGCATTTTGGACACCAATTCTTTATGGGTCGAATTTTGGAATCTCTAATATAACACCCAGCAAATACCACTTTACACCTCAACATGATCACCAACTTACAAAATTGTGTTATTCCCGTCACTTTTAAAAGTGGAGCATGTGAGGCAATTCCTCACAGTAACTATTGATTTCATAGCTCAACTCACTTTTCAAGTTTACCATATTTCCAGACCCTCTGTATAAACTTCCAAGTATGGAGAATAGAGTGCAATTTCCTCCATTGGGGGAATATGCTACAGGAAACTGTTTGAAACTGTTAAAGGAAGTTAAGAATAAATTAATTAATAAATTAATTCTAAGTGTCTATGGCTTAGCAGAGTGCTGATTGATACGGGTGAACTGATGTAGTAACAGAAAACATCTTTGGAATATAATTTAGAAGTATTTAGCTGCTGAGATGTTTGATAACTAACTAGATCTTACTAGAAAATTATAGCACAACTAGGTTAGGCAATGAACTGCTGCATTTGCTTAGTTAAATGCTATATCTCTGTGCACACTTTCAGTGAATAAGGAATATACATATAATTAATGCAATAAAGAGCTCATAATATATCAAATTTCAAGTACACTTGAAATTATATAAGCAAAACACAGGATATTGAAAGTTAATGGTGTGATTCCAGTTACACATGAACTACAAAAATGGATTTTCCCAACACAGCTGCATCTGCAGTTTTTGGAAGGTATATAAGGAAAGACAGATCAGAATGATGTGTCCTATGTATGCACTAGTGATTTTGACTTTTGAAGAAACTTGCTCAACATTTAGTCAATATGGGAACGTGGATATATTATTATACAAAGGAGTGTATTTTCAAAAAACAGTTGAGAAGTCATTTTGATGTCTTATATAAATGGCTAGAACTTGGAAGAGTGTGAAGAAATGCTCAGAAAAGATTTGACAAAAGCAGAGAAAAGATGTGGAAGTGTCAAACTCCTACTGCACAAATTTGTGTAAAGGCTTGGTTTGTAATTTGTGGGAAGAAATAATGTTTTTTTTTTTTAAATTGAAGCAATTTTCAAGACAGAATAATAGTCAGATGCTCATTGGTTTCCTCAGGTATGTGCACAGGATTGCTGGAGACAAGTTATATATAGAGAGGTAGGCATGCCTCTTCTTAAGTATGTGTAAATTACATTTGCACATTGGTAAACTTCTCTGATATGAACATGATACTCTACAAGTGTTGAGTTTGTGAAGACCTTCACGTAGTTATTAGGGATTCAAAGACAATAGATAATTGGTCTGGAAACCTCATTGTCAACTTGACACATTTGTGAGTTATCTGCCAAGAAAGAACAAGAATGGATAAAATCTCATGGTAAAATGAGATGTAAGAAACTTTATGGGTGTATGAGAGGAAGATCTTGAGTAATGATTGAGATGAGATGACCCAAACCATGGTGGGTTGTGCTACCCTATCAGACACTACTGGGTGGTATAGAATAGCAAGTTGACCAAGGGTTAGAGAACAGTTGAAGAAGAAATGTTCCTCCATGGCCTTGCCTTCAAGCCTTGCTTCCAGGTTCCTGCCTTCAGTTCCTACTTCAACTGCTTTCCTGCTGTGAGAGGAAATAAAGCCTTGACTCCTAGAGTTGCTCCCAATTATGGTGTTTGCCACAAGAATAGAAAACGGACCAGACCGTAAACTTATAGCAGAGTGTGGGCTAATGCTGTGGCTGACTTAACCATGTAGATCTTGTTAGTACTATACAATTGTTTGGAAATTTAGGTACTCAGAGCTCATTGAACTAGTTTGTCAAAACTTGGAAAAGTAATGTTGATAAAGTTGCTGACACTGGAAGACAGAATTGCTGACATTTGGTACCAGGAGAGGCAAAGAGAGACCTTTGGTGAAAGAGCTGCTTTAGTTACAATGGAAACCCAAGTATATGGGAGATATCAGGACCATAAATGTAAGCAAAGACAGTGCTAGGTGTAGCATGAATATAGCCTAAGCCAACAAACACACAACCACACATACATGCACACACACACTCACATACACACAAAAACAAGCTGTACGTTTAGAGCCTAAGAAACTGTAGCTCTTTTGGAATCCAAAACATCATCAGTAAGAAAGAATCTTAGACTTTTCACACAGACCTATGCTGACCATTAGATTTTGTGTTTGTTAGGTATTATTTGTAACTGTGTGTTCATCCATCATAGAATAAGAAGTAAGTTGGCTTTTGTCATTTTTTTTGTCATCATTTTGTTTTGTTTTTTGTTATTGTTTTTATGATCTACTGTTTATAGAATCCTAGAGTTGAGAAATGGACAATTTTAAACAGATGTTGAATATTTTAAGGAGAGAAGCTTTTAAATTATTAAACAATTTTAATTACTCTGTGAATATTAAAATTATTCTATGATTCAAATTGTGATATTCATAAAAAATCTTGAGAGATCCACACGAAAAGAAATGTTATGATTTAGTAGTGGTGATGTGTTTGTATGTCAAAGAGACAAAGCGTTGGATGTGTTGCTTAGGTTTTTGTGTTGTTTATTTCAGATATTTTGTTTGCTGGTTTGTTGTTTTTTGTCAACTTGACAAAAGCAAGAGTAACCTGGGAAGGGTGAACCAGAGTTGAGAAAATGCTTCCATAAGGTTGGCATGTAGACAGGTTCTTTATTCATGAGTGATATAGGATATCACAACTAACTGTGAGTGTTACCACATCTATGCAGTTGGCACACCACCGCATTAAAAAATCCCGTGTGATCCAAACACAAAGAGCAAGCAAGCAAGTAGTGTTCTTTCATGAGCTGCTTTAGCTACTGCCTCCAGAAGCCTGCATTCACTCTCTGACTGGCACCTTGCTGAGTCTCGTTGCCATGATTTCCTTTATGATCCAATATATACTGTAAGATGAAATAAACCCTTGACTTCCTCAAGTTGCTTTTGGCCACAGTGCTTATCAGAGCAATCAAAAGCAAACTAGGGCAGAGGTATTAAATTTGAGAAAAAAATTATGAAGTTATTTGCATAGCTATTAGGACACGAGAGGAGATAATCAAATGGGGAAATAAAGACAAATTTAGGATGCTTTAAAATTAGATCTGTTGAATGAAGAAGGGGGAGGACGAATAAGACTCATAAAGGTGTCTTAAAGTATTTGGTGCTAGTAAGAAAATAGTGAAGTGTTTAGTCAATAAAAATGATTTTTACATTTTATTTTATAAGAGATATTAAGCTCTAGCAACTAAAATGATATTAGTAATAAATATCAGCCCTTATTAGCGTATAGATACCAA
>JANHMN010000014.1:56372193-56421004 GCA_030674055.1 Rhabdomys pumilio
ATTTAATATTTTCATGATCAAGTATATTTTATGTACTTGTCACCACCACCATGAGCACATGACATAACTAGAATGAAAATATCAATTACCTTTGTATTTCCATTCACTTGTGTGTGGTACCTGCATTTAGTCCTCCCTGATTGGTCTTCACCCTTCCATGTTCTCTTTTCTATATGTTATACTCTTTGTATGTTCACAATTGTTTACATATAGACAAATATCTTGGGGTCTTGATTCCAATTGTAAGGGAAAATATGCATTTTTTTCTATCTGTAAAATTGTGTACCTCTCTTAATAACATACATTTTGTGTTCATTCATTTTCTGGCAAAAAAAAATTCAATTTGATTTGTCCTTAGAGCAGAATCCTAATTCATTTTTATGTATACCAAATATTCATTCTCTATTATCTTTTGATGACCAACCAGTTTTACTCTACTTCTTTACTATCGTGAAAAAGGAGCAATAAATATGAGAATGGAAATAATGCTATGTATGGTATGAAGTTCTCTGGGTATACAACCAGGAGTGAAATAGCTACAGTACATGACTATTTGTATTTATTTGTAGAACTCTTCAGACTGATTTCAATAATGGCCACATGAATTTGCACCACTGCTGTTTATTCACATTCTCTCCAGCATTTATTGTCAGTTTTGTTGAACAGAGCCATTCTGACTTAGAGAACATAATATTTCAAATTACTTTTCAATTTTGCTTCCTAATGATTGGAAAACGATTATTTGAAATTTATTTTCCTTTTTTTTAAAAATAATCTCTATGATTTTATTTTTCTACTTGTCGATTAGTAGTTTTAGTATAAATTATATAATCTTTGCCATCTAATTTATATAATCTTTGCAAATTTTGTGTATTGTGCCCTATTAGGAGTGTAACTGCTAACATTTTTTCTTCTCTGTCGCACATTTTTTGCTAACTCTACAAATTTTGTTTCATTTTTCAGTGCACCAACTTTGTCAGGCAGTTTTATCAGGTGATTCTTAAAGGTTATTTCTTATGCTATTGGTGTTTTATTCCTAAGGTTCATGACTACACAAATAAATTGAAGGATATATCTTGATTTAAAGAAACATATCTTTTTGCATACTGGATACTTTATTTATGCTAAACTCAAAGTTATCAAAAATACAAATGTACAGGGAACTGAGTAGTGCAAATTATAACAATCATAACATGGTTACCATGATTTACAAGACAGAAATACATGCAAGAAAAGGAAGTTAGAAATTATAAATCACGTGAATAAATTTTGAGTGAACTAGACACTTTTTATTATTTTTATCTTCTATAAAGTAGGAAAATTCCACTACATATTTTTTAATATTGTTTACTCCAAATTTTATAAAGGTATATTCTTCAATACCTTAAATTTTCCAGTATTCACAACAAAAATTATATCTATTAATGTTCATTATATATTACAACACATAAGGTATGTATATGGGTATACATATTTACATTATAAATACATTCCATATATTTTGTAAAATAATTGAATATGACTGAATATACTATTTGTTTAAATGGTCATTTAAGTATGCAGAGACATGTTTATATATATATATATATATATATATATATATATATATATATATATATATGTATGTATTTAGTGTATTTATATGTTCAAGACTCTGGACTCAAACTCCCAGATATCTGCATGCCTCTGGCTCCCTAGTGTCTGGATTAAAGGTATCCTACTTACTTTCTTTCTTTCTCTCTTTCTTTCCTTCTTTCTTTCTATTTATGGACATATACACACATATATTAGAGAAATTTTTATGTAAGGAAACATTTAGTGAATTTTCATTATTATCAAGATTTAGAATTCATGTGATATTAAGAAATATTCAAAAAATATGGATTCCATGCTTCTTCATTTATCTCTGTGTTCACTGTTATAAGGGGTTCCTTCTTCCAGATGTAGAACATTTAACCTTCTCTTTCATTAATGTGGTGGTTTGATTAAAAATGCCTCCCATAGGCTTATATCATTAAATATCCACCCATTTCCAATTAGGTAAACTTTTTTCCAGTGTTCAAAGGATTAGGAGGTGGGGCCTTGCTGGAAGAACTTTGCTGATATGTGTGGGCTTTGAGTTTTCAAAAACCCATCTCAGACCCAGTCTTGTCCTGTAACTCTGGATAGGGATTTAACTCTAATCTATGTCCCCAGCACCATCCCCACTATGCCTGCTGCCAAGGTCCCCACCATAATGATAATAGATTAAGCCAGTTAAACTGTAAACATGCTCCCAATTATTTGTTTTTTCTTATAAAAGTTGCCTTCATGGCGACTAGACAGAAAAGTGACAAAGATAATAGTGATTATATTTTTTAAATTTCAATGCCATGCCTAAGATATATTAATGTATAGGACCCTTCAAGGTGAGATTTTTACATGCCTTGGGAGTACAAGGGAAAACATTTTGTGAATATTCAAACATTAAAGATCTTAAAGATTTTTTTCATTCTATTTGTTGTTAGAATCATTTGTACTGAGAAGTGACCACAGGGCCTCATAAATAAGGGAGAAGCACTCTACCAGTGAACTTTATTCTCAACCCTTGCCATAGCTCCTTTCAAGAGCATGCTTGGTGTTTTAAGAATCATTAGAATATAAAACCCTCACCTAATTTTCACTTATAGATTTTATAGCAATGCTTAAATATTTACTTATAAGTTTATGATGTCTGAAACTTTTGTTCTTGAAACTCTTATTCATAGTCATATATAGACATTTGTTCGAATTATACTCTAAATAATTTTAGTCTTGAATTTGCCAATTGGGATAAGCAGGCGTGAAGTATAGTCCTGCTATCAGACCCTGACATAAACATTAAGATCTCCGCTCTGCATTACTGTATTTATTTGTGGGGTGCTGACAGAAGGTGGCTATCATCCTTGCAGGCCATCTTGAGCCATATACCCTGGCAAGAGACTTGATTACAATAGCCTACAACAGCCTAGCACACTCTGATAACATCTTGTTTTAGATACCCAGGATTTTCCCTTGGGTTTGTGAGACTTAAAGGTGTGATTTAGAGCCTAGACTTAAGGGTGTGACTTAAGGTGTGATTTAGAGATAAGACCTAAGGGCATGATTTAAGGGCATGACTTAAAGGCTTGACTTAGAAGTGAGACATATAAAAGGCGAGAGGCAGACAGAAGAGTTCAATACAACTTGGAGTTAGTTATTAGACATTAGGCACTTAGCACTTGGAGAAAGAATGTGGAACTTGGAGGTACTAGGGACTAGGAACTTAAGACTTGGGACTTGGACTAGGAGGAGAGACTGAAGAATAAATGGGATTGAATCACACTCTGTCTGGTCTCCATTCTTCGAGTCTGTCCTCACTCTCTCTCTTGCTGAACCCTGACGCGCCGAATGGAGCATCTTGGGGTAGTGCGGTCTCTAACAATTTAGCCCCCAAGGCTTTTGGAAGTGCGGGGTCTCAACATTGACAGAGCGGTCCTCAACATTTTGGCCCCCAAAAGTCTGGTAGCTCGGGCTGCAACATTGATTAAGTTCATCTGTGTGATTTCTGTGTATCTTAATGAATTTACTTATAAAATGTCTATATCTATTTCTCTCTATCATATTATCAGGACAGCGAGTTTGTGTTCAATGATGGCACTTTTTATATTCAAATATTGTCACACTGAAAATTGAAAATAGTGAATGAAGTCTTTCCTGGAGAGGGCAAATACCTATCCTTCTTATTCTAGCATCCAAATAAGAAACCAAACAAGGAATTTCACTTAAATCTATCTTGGTAAACCAATAGGTTAAATTATGATGACATAGAAAACGATGGACCAGGAATTATTTAATAGATCAATGTCAACTTATCACTGGACAAAATGCTTGTGTCTCAGCAAATAATAAATGCCTATGTATCACTGGAAGAGGTGAGAACACTTGACGATCTATGTCCTAGTAAACTACTTTATATCTTCTTAGAAGGAGACTTCTCTTCCTGATACATGACAGAGGCTAAGAGGCTCAATCTTTTCTAGGCCTATTCATATGACTTCATAAAGCATAGTCACAGATGCAAGAATTCAAGAGGACAATAGCCATGTAATACAGTGGATAATATTTTACAACAAATAAACACAAATGTAATATCAAATACATTAGTTTATCCTTACATCATCCTCAAAAAATAAAGTAAAGATAAATACTGATATGATATTTTCAACTAGAAAAAAAGCTATCCAAAACAATTAATTATACACACACACACACACACACACACACACACACACACACACATATATATATATATATGGAGCACAGTCTAAACTGAAATTAGGTGGTTATTTTGTTTTTGTTTGTTTAAAACTGTATTTTTAAATGTTTGTAAACTATTTTCCTATTTCTTTAAATGAAAAGAAAATGTTTTCACACTTTTATCTTTTCAAGTTCATATTTTGTTATAGAATCGAACATAGATAATTTGAAAGTTATATAATACTCCATGATAAAAGCATTTTGCTATAACTTGTTACCCACTGAAGTACAAATAATTAGACTTTCAAAATTCAAAGAAATTTGATATGTACATTTTAAAGTCAATGTTGCAATTTTCATGTTAAGGCACTGAACCAAATTAAAGGTCTTCCAACCCAGATTTCTCCTCTGCATTTCAGAATACCGTCAGTGTCACAATGAATATTTGGGACAATTTCTGAGCATTTTCAAGTACTCAACTTTTATTAAAGAGAAAGCTCCTTTTTAATTTTTTCTACATCTTATCTTTTGATCTTTAAAATCATAATACAGAACAAGAAAAACTCATGGCTCAGTTAGTAAAGACACTTGGTATTTAGCCTTTCCACCTACCTCAGGCTCCATTGTTCACACAGTAGAAAGAGTGGATAGATTGAGGCAATTTCTCCTCTCACTTCAATGTGTAGTCCATGGTGAACTCACAGACACACACACAGAGACACACACACAGAGACAAATACACACACACACACACACACACACACACCAAAACATAAATTATTCAATTATCTTTATGTTTATTTATATTTGCTTTATTTTTAAGGGTATTAATATTTTGCCTGTATGTATATATGCTCATGGGATCCATGCCTGATGACCAATAAAAATCAGAAAATTGTTTTCTGTGAATGCTGGGAGCTGACGCCCACTCTGCCTTGAAAACTAACAAATATTAACTTCTTAGTGATCTCTCCAGCCTGTAACAATAACAAAAAGAAGAAACAACTGAACAAATAAACCTCTAAAAGTGGGTCCAAAGAGATGTTTCATTGATTAAGAGCTTGTAATAATGGTCTTCCAGAGGCCTTGAGTCAAGTTCTTAGCAAACAGATCAAAGAGCCAGACTCTCCTGTAACTTTGGCTCCAGAAAAATCAATGCTTCTGGCCTTCATGGGAACATAATTCTAATGAGTATAACCATACACAGGCACAAATACACCATAGACATAATTTAAAAAGTAACATAAACGGAGGGCTGTGTGGGCATCTCAGTGGTTAAGAATAAGTAGACTCTGCTTTTGCAGAGGACTTGGCTTCAATTTCTGACACCCACATGGTTGCTTACAACTGTAATTTCTGTTCTTTGTAATTTAAAGTTCCTTTCTGGTTCCCTGATAGCACCAGGCATGCAAGTGATATACAGATATACATGAGGCTAATCACTAATACACACAAATACACACACACAGACACACACACACACACACACAGACACACACACACACACACACATAGACACACACACACACACACACACACACAGACACAAAATGGAAACACCTTTGAAATAAATAGACAAATAAAAATAAATCTTTGAGAGAAAATAAGGGAATAAAAAGAAATTAAATATGCTGTAAAAAAAAGAGAAAGTAAAATTTTATGTGTAGTACATTTGTAAACTTGTTAAAACGTTTCTTAAATAAATCAGCTGTCACAGTGACAATCTCCAGAATTAACAGATGTTTTCAATTACTTTTAATAATTAAATTTACAAAATACAATGATCATTTTAATTCATAAATATATATTTATATGGCTGTAATTAGTAGTTAAAAATATTATTCTTCATTTTGGTGAAGGAGTGTTTATTGATAGATAAATATCCAGAGTATATTAAAAGTTTAAGCCAGGCAGTGACGGTGCATGCCTTTAATCCCAGTACTTAGAAGGCAGAGGCAGGCGGATTTCTGAGTTTGAGACCAGCCTGGCCTACAGAGTGAGTTCCAGGACAGCCAGGGCTACACAGAGAAACCCAGTCTCGGAAAAAAAAAAAAAAAAAAAGAAATTAGCAATACTCTACAGAAATAAAATAAAATAAAATATATTGAAGAAATAGTTTCTATTTATAAAACTTTAGATATCTTCATTTGGTAAACAAATGATTTCCAAATATATATGAAAAGTGAAGTACTCTGCATTTCATTTCAAGTATGTATACTTCAAGATGAGAAATAGAGTATAGTTTCCGTTTGTATATTTTTTCAAATGCAAAGTTATTTTAATGATTAAAAACAAGTGAAAACACTGGTCATCTATCTCACATTTGTATGTTATTTTAAGACATTTGGGGATAATCAGGGGTGTCCCACCCCATCAGAGGAAAGAGGAGGCAACTCGGTGAAAAAAAAGAGAAGCAGCATTTGAAATGTAAACAAACAAAATAAATTGATTAATTCTCTAAAATGATATAATGTACAATAAAATTTCTGAAGCACTTGTCAAACTATTTCCACTAAGACACTTCATGTGCATGATTTCATAAAATAAGTTTTAATTCCCTATGAATGTTTGATTTGCAAATCATTAAGTTCTTGGTGCTGGCTATACTCTTCGTTTGTCTTTAGCCTTTGCTTGAAGTGACTTGGGGTTAAACATATGTCAGTTGTTCATGAGGGTTTAAAAGAAAGCAGGGCATATTTTTCCAAGTTTTACTTAACTTACTGTTATATCTTTCTCCTTTGATATTGTCATTTTAAACTGTGACTCATTTGCCAGATAAACATCATTTAATATAAGACCTGATGTCAATATAATAAAATGTCAATAAAATAATAATGTTAATAAAATCAAAGAGATTTTGTATTTTAAAAAATATTTTTGAAGCAGTATAGTTCAGTAGAATAAAAAAATAATTTTAGTAATCACAGCAGAATTGTGGAAACCTTGAAAGTTAGAACAATTTAAAACTAACAAACAATAACTACAACAACAGCAACAAAATATAACAATATGTATGCCATAAAGACATAAAGCCCAGAAAATAAATGTGTCTAGTAGTCTGTCTCACATGTTCCTCAAGCTTTATATTCATCTATAAATTAAAAATAGAGTGGCAGTATCCAAGGTTTTAAAAAGTTTAAAACACAATTCTTTCACACAATCAAAATCAAAACTTCTCCTCTTAGATAATTAACCATCGTCTATTACTCTTTCCTAAGATTGAATAGGTCATATATTTTAAACAAGCATTTTAAATTTTAAATTATCATAGGTCTTCAAAGAAAGCCTTGTATAAAAATTCAATTCTAGTTTTAATTAGCAAGGTTAATGTTTCATGCTGGGTCTGGTTTAATCTTGTGTAGAGTGTCCAGGGCAAAACAAATATTTGTGTTACACTGTTGCAAGCCCTCACAGGGCTCCCTGCCTTCCTTAACTACAGTAGTTCCAGTCTTCACTACATGTTTGGTTAGTTCCTTGAAAATTGACTATGCTTTGGTGAGTATAAATTGCATGTGAATTGTACATCTTAAACTTAAAAATTCATTAATGCACGGCATGTTAAGGGCTATGCACCAATGTAATTACATTTTATTTCTGCTCAAAAGAGGCTTCAAGGAATTTTACAGAAAAAAAAATATTTCTTCAAAGCCTTTCAGCACATGAATAAATATGGACCTAGCCCCAACACTCCGAAGTAAGGAAAAGTAAGTCCTAGTGAGAGATGATCAAATATACCTAGATGGGTGGGGGTGGGTGGGTGTTGACATTGAACATGTATAAAAATATTCATGTAAGTTTGGAAAATACAATGAGATGTTTAGAATTAAATATTTAAGATGACAAAAGAATATCACTGTATCAGAAAAGGGGAAATTTTGTTATTGGTCAAAATTGAAGACAATCAATTCATAATTAGCCAGAACACGACATCTACATTCTTACCAAAGAATGGGTAAACTAGAGAGTGGGAGTAATAATGCCTTAGCAGTTTGCACATTTTACTCAGAAAACTATCAAAGAAATTTAAAGGGGCAAGGGATTAGCTAAGGTATAATTGGTTTTGGAAGTAGAAGCAATGGAATTCTGTGAAGCAAAGAGCATTGATGATTTGGGTGAAGCTGGGCACTCACCCAGAATGAAAGCCTTGCTAAGTCAACCCTGGTTAAATGTGAGAAACATGCAGTATAGCTTGTTAAATGGACAGAAGGTGAATAGCTATGAATATCAACCCCAGTCTTCTCATGACCAAAGGAAAAAGAATCAGAGATTTATATTAATATCAATACCAACATGGAAAAATGGAAAGGGAAGGGAAAATGTTACAAATCAAAGATCCCATTGCTTTAAGATAGAACTCCTTTATGTGTTATCATAATTCATGAAATATTAGTCTGAACTTAACACCCAAAACTATAATGAAGCTATGTTCAAGAATGAGGAGATATTTCAATATTAAAAGCAGCTCAACTGTGTATATAGTATTGCTTTATTATTTGCATAGAATACTTTAGTAAGACAATGTGGAAAAATACATTACTTCATTTATTTTTAGTATACAACTGTAGAATTAATTCTTGCACACATCTTTAAGTGGAGGAAATGGTATGTAGTGTTCCTCCCAAGATAGTGTTTACTACCCTGTTGATAATATCAACTGGGTATAAATACATATACAGGAGATTTGGTATGAAAAAATGCTGATGAAGGATAAGAGGGACATTCCAAAAACACAGTAAAAAATTCTTCACATAAAGACACAGATCTGATGTTTGTGAGCAAAAGATATATGTAGAGACACTCTCATCTGATACTTTCATTCAGAGGATGGTGGGGAATATACTGCAACCCGACTTGGTGACATTTATTAGGAGTCAGAGAAGACATAATTTTGCAGAATATTCTGTATTCATTCATACCTGCTTACATTTTACTATCAGAGGCAAAAAGAACCTGGTCTTAATAATAGTAGATTTAGAAGGCAAGAGCCATGGTCTGACAAGCAAGCTGAGAGCTTGTATCAGTCTGTTTTGAATGAGACTCCAAAGGCCCATTTAAAGGCTGTGGACTCTGTACCAGTGTCTGGAGACTTAATGGACTGTATGCAACAGTAGCATAGAAAACCAGAACAAAATCCCAGTGGTTAACTTAGTACTCAGATTAGAGTCTCCAACTGAGGCAAAGAGTTTAAAATTATGAAACTCATTACACTATATAGATGAAGATTGAGTATACGCACTACTATCTAAGAATTTGCTTTATATAGAGAAGAAGAAGAAGTTACCACAAGAAACTGCTAATCATAGAATTTCTTTCATGCTGTATAGCTTTATAACCCTCATTTCTCCTGAATAACGTGTGTGTTATGCATATGCCCCTAATAAGCATATATGAGCAAAGACTGCCTCAGAGAGCTATTTCATTGAAGATCTTCAGAGCAAGGAACCTGTCTCTGTAGAACTGTCCCAGTAAAACTGCTATGCACATGCAACATACCACAACAAGTCATTCTCTCTCTGGTTCTTAAGTAGCCTTTCTTCCTGTGCTCTTCTCCTGTGAATTAGGCATATCCTATCTCTGACGTATTTCTCAAATCTTTCTTTGATTTGTCTCTTTATCTGTCCATCAATTAGACATCACTTTCAAAATGGCTACTTTCTTCTACAAACTAATTCTATCCTTCATTGTTATGGATTCAAGGTGTGTCCTAAGGGTGTGTCTGCATTTTTAACCTGAACATACTGTAATCTAGGGAATGTATGCATTCCAAGCAGATCATATCTTTGTATGTGATCCCTTCCCAGAGGAGTCATGTTGCTGGATTAAAATTTTCTCTGCAGGATATTGACCATGTTTAGCAAAAACTTAATTTTATTTAGCCAGCAAACATTTAGTTCCTTGAAAATGAAAGAAAGAGCTGGGCAGTGGTGGCACATGTCTTTAATCCCAGCACTTGGGTAATCCCAGCACTTGGGAAGCAGAGTCAGGTGGATTTCTGAGTTCGAGGCCAGCCTGGTCTACAGAGTTCCAGAACAGCCAGGGCTATACAGCTATACAGAGAAACCCTGTCTTGAAAAACAAAAAGCAAATAAAATAAAACAAAAAAAAAGAAAGAAAAGAAAAGAAAGAAAAAACTAACAAAAGATAATTTTGACTAATATCTTTCTATAGTGAAAATAAGCCCATTTTAATAAGAACTAACCTTAGGGAAAAGGAATGAATTTATTACAAGTACCTAGTTACCTTCTTAAAAGCCTCATGCCCCCACATCAAAGTGACTATCACATTTCACCATATGGTACATACTGAAAAGCCTTGTTTGAATCAATCGTGAACTAGAAATATATACAATTGGTTTGAAAACATAAACCAATCTAAATTATACAGCCTGACTACTATGACATTCGTATATTATTAATGAGATCTGATAAAAATTTCCAGCACTACAGGTCATCTTTTAGTGGTTTCATTTTTGGTCTACAGTGTTATAGATTTGTATCCACCCTATTCCCGTCTCCTCCCCCCCCCAAAATATTACTCTTCAATAATTATCAATCCAACAATAGTAAAAGAAGCAAGGTCAAATGGAGTTAGTTATTTAAACAAGGTATTTTGAGCTACAGGTCAGTTTTTTCAGGTCAGTTGAAACTGTTCCAAAATGTCTTCATTTGTTTCAATATATATTGTAAAAATCATTTTAATAAAGTCTTCATGTTAATATTTAATTGGCATATAGAAATTGTCAGTAATTCTTATGTACAACATATGTTTAAGGTGTACATGTAATATGAAATACCTAAATAAGTTAACATACACTCCTACTCATGAATTGCTATTTATATAACTATAGGGATAATCTACAGCATTACAGAACAGGTAGCATGCTTATTGTGTACTTATCTGAAGACAGAGAGGTAACAGAGTAACTAGGTAGAGGTTTGAAATGTGTTCCTAGACCGAAGAGTACCTAGGGCTTAGGTACGAAGGATATTTGGTAAATGAATAAAGATTAAAAGCATGAAACTGTATTCAATAATTGGCAAAGATGAAGAATAAGTGGGGAAGAAAAAATGATATTTCAAAGGAAACCAAGAAAAGTTGAGAGTTGTGCTGGCCATGACTTTTTTCAGGATCCAAGGAAAAATGGGTCTCATTGACTATGGTTCATATAGCCAAAGGCCTGTGAAAGAAGTGAAAACCTTCTCAATTGATTAAACTAAATGGAGCACATGCAACAGCTTATTATGATTTCCAATTCCAAAGTGATGACTTGGATTTATATGTCTTTAGACAGCCCTGTGATTGAACACAAGAACTTGTCCAAACAAATATTCTACCACTAGTTTTAACCTGGTGTTGGGATTAAAACATCTACACATTGTGTAATCTTATAATGAACTTTACAGAGAGTCTGGCAAACTAGATCAATAGTTTTTGGTAACTTAAAGAAAAGAAAAATACATTAAAAATAGTGCTTATATTACACATTAAGTCTAATTAATGATTGAATAATCTCAGCAGAAAAAATATCTTATGGATAGTTAAAAAATATTCAAGTTACAAAACAAACAATATCTTCTGGTATCAGAGATATTAATATTCAACTTACCATCTAAAAATTACATTATAAATGTCAGGTAAAATATGGAAGACAGCTTTTGAAAACTGTATAGAATTATTTATCAAACAAGTAAATCATAGTTACAGAGATTAAAGGGTTTGTGTTGAGAATGTGATGCATTCTTATATATTATTTATCATTATACTCAGTTTGGGGATAATGAAACCATGATGAGACTTGAGGAAGGATTGTTATCTAAAAGGATATTTGCAGAGCAAAGAAAACAAGGAATTGGCCAATTCATGTTACCTGAGAGGGCAAAGTCTGGTATATACAGTAAGTAAGAGAGGGCATAGAAGAGAAAATGAGGCTAAAGAAAATCTGATCAGGTGTAGTATAATCCATAGAGTAAAGAAACTTAAAGGCTGGTAGAAGAGTTTTACTTTCATTGAATTACCTGGGAATTATTCTTGTTGCTATCAGTAAGGACTAGTTCTCAACTGTGCAAAGCAATGTTCATTTGGTGACAGGCATTGAGGGCTGGCTTCATGACAAGTTTTGACAATTACTACAAAAAGACAGCATGGTGAAAGAATTGTCTTTTGACAAATGTCTTATGAAAATGTACGACCATATGTTTTTCAAAATGAGAATGAGCAAAGGGGGAAAAAGTATGGGTTGAGTACTTTGGAAGTAGATTAAAATAGACTGGTAATCTGACAAAAAAGTTTGAGTATCTCATTCATAGACAAAATAAAGAAAGAAAATGGTTCCATTGATTCTCAGCCAGACATTAAGTCCCTGCCATCTCTGTAGTATCTTTTTCATGAAATAGTTCCCATTTGTAGAACTAAATGAGCATTGATATGTTTGGTCACAGAGAGGAGCAAATAATTGTAACTTAAAGTACAAAATTTTTAACATGGCATGATATTTTTAAGTTTATAAACTCTCAATATTGTAATTAGATGTTTTTGTGCAGAGTAAATGTTACTTAATAAAATGAATAATCATTTATTTTACTTAATGCAAATAAAACAAATAATATTTATTTATTGACTACCAAGAATTTAGATTTACTTTTGAGAAATAACTTTTTAAAAAGTATTTCACTTACTTTCTGAGATTATATATTGTCAGCTTCTTGCTTCATTCAGATGTCTCAAGAATCCAGAAAACTATATGGAACACAGGCTTCATATGACACATCATCAGCATTCTCAGTGTAGAGGGAAACGAAAACCAAAACAACATTAAGATTCCAAGGGAAGCTTTTCACTGTAACTTGGTCTAGCTACCACTGGATATTAGTCTTAAGAGTTTGAAAAGAAACTAGAATCATACAATGGGGAAAAAAAGCATCTTCAACTACTGGTACTGATCTAATTGGCAGTCTGCATGTGAATGAATGCAAAGTGACTCATATTTATCACCTTCCACAAAGCTCAACTCCAAGTGGATCAAGGACCTCCACATAAAAACAGAAACACTGAATCTAATAGAAAAGAAAGTGGGGAATTGCCTGGAATGCACTGCTGAATAATTGAAACATGAAAGGAAAGTAGTAAGAACTCTATACCATGGATATCAGTTCATTTAAAAATACTTTTATAAATCTCCAAAATTATTTTCTCAGGTTTGCCATATTAGGCAAACTATAGCTTATGTTGACTTCAGCTCTATTCTGATGAAATTAGTATGTGCAAATGCCCAACTATATATAGCATAGCAATGGTATATATTATTAATATATAATAATTTTCTAAATAAGTATGTAGAAAATTAAATCTAAATAAGTATGTAGGACATTAGAAATACAAAACATGTTCAGTATTAAGTATCTTCTCTCCCTCTCTCTCTCTCTCTCTCTCTCTCTCTCTCACACACACACACACACACACACACACACACACACACACAAACACACACATACAATATTCCAACACTGGATAAGCTGAGGCAGACAATCAATAGATTTAGGACAGGGCAAACGTCTGTCTAATTAAACAAACAAACAAAAAACCTAAGAAACAAAAACAACAAAAGGATTGTTTGAATGGAAATTTATTAGTTTCAATGAAATAAAAATTAACATACTTATTATATTGTCTTTTGTGATTGGATGTTTTAGAGTAATCATTTACTGGAAGCTCAAATAGGCATAAGGAAAATGTAGAGTACAGTCTTCTATCTGTCTTGTTACTTTCAATCTTCTATCTGTAGAGCAATTCAATTAATTTCTATAGCACTAATTCCTGGTTATAAAATTTTAAAAAGTTATGACTTATTACTATTTAAAGGATAGTTTTGTAAATTATCATATTCATGCTTTTTCCCTCAAAATGTATACAATCAAAACTTATTTTAAGAACTAAGAAAAAAATTCAGTTAGAAAAAATAATTGTTAAGAAAATTATCTCATTTACTTCCTTTATTCTGATTCCATAAGTGAAATATGATCTACATGTAAAACGTTTTCTGTTTATTTTAGGAGCCATAGTAAGCTGTGTTTAAAGCTGGATAGGTATAGACACACTATCCATAATAGAGCAATAGCATCAGTTGATCTTACAGCAATGTGTTTCTTTGTCTGATGGGCAAATTACTTGTGTATTATTACAAGTTTCACTTGTACGTGACTGTAACAATCTTTCCTGTGTCAAGGCGAAATCAGAAGTTGGTATTAACTGATATACTGTTGGCATTCAGTAAAAGCTCATATAATAATTTCAATTGCAATATAAATTAGCAACAGTTACCAGATTTACAGCCTTGGAAAATGTTCCAAGAGTGTATTTATTCTGGGATGCTTCTGCAAAAACAAAAAGGTTGAGTGTAACTCCTTGTTTCTCTGGTCAAAATAACCAGGTCTGGTACACAGTTGAGGCTGACTCTCCTGATGTCTATGGGACATTTAACTGTTTCTTGCAATATTTTATCCTAAGAAATAATTTTCCACAAGGTAGATTTGCTCAAAGTTGCTGGATTTCAAGGGGCATTTTTATATAGGACAGAGATGTTGAGGAAGCATATAAGGATGAGAAGGAAAGAAAAGAAGATAAAATGTAAAATGTACATAGCAGAAATATAACCAGAGATCCTCAGGGATACAGTAACAGAGCATATGGCTGTCATGGACATGAGAAACAGTAAGTGCATACAAGTGATTGACAAGTTAAAACAGCTAAATCTCATTAGGATTATTATGTACATGATTCATAATTCTTTTAACCTGAGATTTAGTGCTGCCACAGTCAAATATATATATATATATATATATATACACACATATATATATATATACACACATATATATATATACACACACACATACATACAGATCTATGTGCTTATGTAAACATACAATATATACATTATAAATACAAACACATATATTTATATACATTTATATTCATTTATGTATATATACATATGTAATGTGTAAATATATAAGTATGTTATATAAATATAATAATTTTATGGTGGGGATATAAAATGTATTTTGATATTGTATGTTAAATATGATATAAATGCATATACATAAATATATATACAATTTTTATGAAGTCATAGAACTCAAAGCTAATTTAAAAAGTTTTAGTTCTAGAGTCTGGCTAATAGTATGTTAAAATGTATCTTCACAGAGGCATGTGATATGTATTTTAAAAATACCAAAAACTCCTCCTGAGCTCACTTCACTAATAAAAAGACTGAAGCACTCACCTGTGCACAGTGTTGCTTAGAAACTCCCATAGCAAGGTAGCACCTGTAGACTAGACAGGCAGTTCTGAGAGGATCTCTTTAAATGCTGCTGCTGCTCACTAATATTCAGATCCATCATAGTCATTTTTGTTTTAAGTTTGAATCAAGTGAGAAACAGCCTTCCAAATAAGCATATCTTAAACTCAGTAAAGATGAAGACAATCTTTTGGCATTTCTTCCATCAACTGTTTGGATATAAAACATTGTTTTGTAACAATTTACATCTAGATTTTCTAATTTTTATCTACAAAGATAATATCCTTCTAACGCAGGCTCATTTTATTTAAACACTGCAAACTTAAGGAAGCTTCTTTTTCATTTAGGATTAAAGGGAAACACAGTAGGTTGATCTACTGATGGTCCTTTCTGCTGAAAAGATGGAGCTGTTCGGGGAGAACAAATTCTCCTCCCTGTCTCCTGGTACACCCCTGAGAGGAGGGAGAATGGAGAAAGGTCTTGGTAGGGAAGAATGCTTTTCTGAGCTCTTGGTTATTCCACCCTGATTAGGGCAAACCTAGACCTAATTCATTTTAATTATGCAACATTGGTCTGGCCATATTTCCTGGCAAATTCTTTTTTGATACACCAATTTTAATATACTAATGAAACTTTCTTATTACTTAGAAGGAAAAAGAAAAAAAATATTTAATTGCTGCAGTCCTTTTAAAAACACATTCTGTTAATATATGTTCCACAATCTTCTGTTCAACTTAAATCATATTGCTTATTAAAAACAGTTTAGTGTTAACTGACGGAGCAGCCAACATTAAAGGGATCTCTAATGGATTGGTATTCAGGGTTGAAATAATGTCAACTTTCAAATTCTTTCAGACTTGTTTAAAATCAAGTGGTGTTAGATACCACAGGAAAAAAGAAAGAGATCCTCAGTTCTAAAGTTTAAGTACGGAAGCTTCATTTTAAAAATCCTGATAAAAGTATGAGTTAAAAATAAAGATGTTGGGTAAGAATTACCTCCTGTATCAATATATTTACCTCATGTAATATCTGAAGAATTGGCCTTACGTGAGAAAATACAATAAAAATTTGTAAGGAAAAAAAGTAACATACAATATGTTACTATTGCTGTTTGTAAAACATTTTCTGTTTGTTGCAAATGAGAATGACAACTGATGTTGTCAGAGAACGAAGGTTCTTTTAGAGAGTGAATATACTTTCTTATAATTTTGGACATTTAGTACCTGGTGTGTGATGTTTCACCATAATTACACATGAGCAAAATATAGTGAATGGAAGAAACACACTTTTGTCTCATTGTGTTAGAAGAAAAAAATCCCAGCCTGGTCTGCAGAGTGAGTTCCAGCTACAGCCAGGGCTACACAGAGAAACCCTCTCTTGAAAAACAGACAAACAAACAAAAAAGAGAAGAAGAAAAATATCACTTTCCACTAAAAGAAAAGGATAAAGAAAACGTAGGTGGTGATTGATGATGTAATAAAGCTTCTGAGACAAACTGGTTTGCACAGTCAAGGGACACTAAGGAAAGCATCCTGATGAAATGCTAGCATATATCTCTCTAACATAAATATCAGTAAAATTTTAACAAGACAAGAATAAGAAGGTAGATTAACTTATAATTTCCAGAGAGTCAATTGTCTTTTAAATTTTAATGAGCAAGTTGATGATATCATTATGAATGAAACAGAATGTCTGGTTATATTTCAGGAATGAAATTATTTATATGACCTGAACTACAGCAAATCAATTTAATATATGAGAAGAGAAAATGTACTTCACAGTCAGTGAATTCCGTGTGTGATTTATGATGGACAGAAACTGCAGTGTCATTATGAGGTTGAGGGAAATTTATGCCTAACATACATACATATGCAAATAAGTTCACACTTACAATATGTATCAAAGCTTAAACTTTCTCCTACTTAACACGGAGAAAGTCATCAGTGAAGGTCTGTACTGGCTGGTTTTGCCTGTCAATTTAACACAGCTGGGGTTATTACAGAGAAAAGAGCTTCCCTTGAGGAAATGCCTCCATGAGATCCAGCTGTAAGGCATTTTCTCAATTAGTGATCAAGGGAGCAGGACCTAGAGCATTGTGGCTGGTAGTCCTGGGTTCTATAAGAAAGCAAACTGAGCAAGCCAGTAAGTAACATCCCTCCATGGCCTCTGCATCAACTCCTGCTTCCTGACCTGCTTGAGTTCCAGTCCTGATTTCCTTTGGTGATGAACAACAGCAATGTGGACATATAAGCTGAATAAACTCTTTCCTCCCCAACTTGCTTCTTGGTAATGATGTTTGCACAGGAACAGAAACCCTAAGACAAGGTCTGTTTATACTTTCGTGCTTTTTATGCTGCATAGACAAGTGTACTTGTCAGAGCTTCTGTTGTACTTATGTATGTGCCTGTGTGTTGATGTACCTGTGCTTGGGATAATTATTGTAACTAAATATATGGCATCCTGTGAGGAAAAAGAAATTTCATAGGAAATTACAAAGAGAAAAAGATAAAAAAACCACCATATGAACAAGACATTGCTTTTTTTCCTTTGTATTTCTTAATATTATAACTTCGACCTGCAATACCTGCTGTACAGCATTGCTAAGCTTTTTGTTTTAATTGAAAATTTATTCTTTTCTCTTAATATCCATCTCCTCCCACTCATCAAGGTTTCCACAATTTCACCTCTCTTCCAGACTCCCCCTCAATTTCCCTTCAGAAAACTGTAGGCCTCAAAGAGACAATAACCAAATGTGACAAAATAATATATCCTAACAAAACTCCTCAAATTGAGGCTGGATAAGGCAACCCAATCACAAGAAAAGAATCTCAAGAGGAGACAAAAGAGGCAGAGGCACACCAGCTCCAATTGTTAGGAATACTACCAAAACACTAAGCTAACAGCTATGCATATACACTGAGGACCTGGTGGGAATCCATGTAGGCCCTATTGCTGTGTTTTATAAAAAGATGAGGGAGAGAAGGAATATGTTTGGCGGATGTGCAGTCAGGTGTCGGGGGAGGGGTTGTCTCTGAGGAACCATGATGAGGCATCCCTTCCCCCTGAGGGAGCAGTCACAGGATGTTATATAGTCTAGAACAGAATTTATTCAGGCTATGGGGTTGGGAGTTGAGGGAGTAGTAGAGGCAGAAGAGAATAGAGGAGTAGAAGCCTCCATGAACACGTGGAGAGAGAGGCAGGAGGGGAATGGGAGAGAGGAAGAGCAGGATAAGAGGACAGTGGGAAAGCAAGAATGCAAGAAAGAGCAGAGAGGGCAAGCAGACCATTTAGAGTGAGTTGGGCACATCCTGCTGTTGCCAGATAACTGTGGGGCAGGGCTTAGCAAAATGCTAACACCTATGCTTGTTGAATTCTTCTCTAAGCCATATGAGGCCTGCTTAGTTGACACAGGCCTGCTTAGTTGTGCCCTGCATCCTCTCTGACTCCTACATTCTTTCCCACTCTACCTTGCAGGGTTCCTGAGCTATATAGTCTTTTGAAAAGCTTTCTTCTTTGTTGTAAGTTCTGATTCTTGTTAAAACATCCATCCACATCTCACAAATCACTCATTACAAAAACTTTGAAATCTCCAACTCCACAATTAAAAACAATACTGTGACATTTATTATTACTGTAGATTTTTAAATAGCTACCACTGATCAATCACACTGTTTATATACAATTGTCTGTTACTGATGGATATTGCAGATCAATTTGGCTTAAGTATTTGCAATATAAATGGAAACAACTACTAAAACTTACAAATAGCAAGATGTTTTCTTGTACAATATATCAGACTGATTATGAGTGCTAAGATGAGAGTCCTCTCTCTCTGTATCCATGTGGCACAATTGCAGTCCTGCTCCTGGCATCTCCTGCTATTTATCACATGCTTTCCCGTGGAGAAATATCATTTTTAAGTCTTGTCTATTACTGTTTACTTCAAAAGTGTATAATGTATAGCAGAATATTTATTGTCAAGATAAATTATACTGCAGGTTTAATTTTTCAGGTTTACAGCTCTCACTTGTGACATACAAAATGAAAAGATTTAAAATCCATTTCAAGCCTGTAACTATAATTTCATAAAATTTTATTCTCAACAATATATAACGTGTGATAAAAATGTGAAGCTCTGAGAATACTCACCATTTACTGGCTGCTCATCTTTGCAAGTGTGGCCTTTTCTACACTGATAAATGTGGGGGAAGATATTTAATTTGGTTGTTTCCAAACATACAAAATATAGTATAATAAAATTAAAATTAATAAATAAATTCATGGATTATACAGGTCAGATTACCTCTGGAGTTTTTCTCCTGGGCTCTCAACCCATGAGCATTTGACAAATTTTGGTATTTCCTTAAAAAAATAGATGATCCTCATTGTGGTAAACTGTAAATAATTGTGAAAGATTCAAAGAAGATACTATTAGTAATATATTGAATTAAAGCCATCAAAAATATTGGTATGACTAATAGTAAACAAATAATATCATCTCATTTGATTTTTGTTTTTATCTCCACACACACTAAAGTGACCTGGTATAGCTTTTATCTACTAATATTCTCATATTTTTTTCTTTTTTTTTGTACTGCTAGTGGGGTTAAAGTTGATGTGGTCCTTTTACTTCTGAGCATGGATATCTTCAAAGCCTTTGAATCTTTTTGGTGGTAAAGAAGTTTTGTATAAATGCTGCAATGGAGTTATAGGTGAAATTATTTTTAATATAATGTAATAAAATATATTTTAACTGAATTTAACAGACTAGTAGACTTTTTTCCCCCCCTTTGTTTTTTTTCCATTTTATAGTGTCACAATACTTACATTTCAGCAGGGCCATAATGCTACTTTTTTTTTTAAATCAAACTAGTCCAAATCCTAATAGTTCACTTTACTTACATGTATTGGAAGGAGGTCTGAGTGAGAGTTGTATAACCCAGTTTCTATTCTGTCTTCTGTAATTAAATAACAGTATGATATTGGAAAAATCACTTAGCAGTTTTGATTCTTAATTTCCTCATTTGAGAAATTGAGTAATTGAAACAGTGCTCTCTAAGGTACAATTCAGTTCTAATGTCCTGGTTTTATGTCACCATATACATGATATGTGAGGATATACATATACATGATACTCCTTTACTTTTAGATTGTATTTCTCCTTTATTTTTCAAAAAAGTACTAGTTATGTATGCTGCATGGATTGTTTATATCATATATGTGCTTTTGAGCCTGTGGAGGCCAGAATAAGGGTAGAGGATCCCAGGAAGTGAAGTTACATTTAGCTGTGAGATTCTATGTGTGTGATAGGAAATTGATCAATGTGCTCTGCAGAAGTAACTGCTCTTTACTGCTGAGCAATATCTCAGTCACATATGTTGCGGGAAATTTTTCCCGAAAGTTAGGAGGAGCTAAAGTGGGAGGAGTAAGGAGAGGAAGAGTAGGAAAAAGGAGAGGAAGGGGAGGAGCTACAGAAATAGAGATGTAAAAGTGATGGAGAGCCACGCATGGATCGAGAGTCCTAGGTAACAACTTATATCTAGGTTAGTTAATTGGGAAACACCTCCAAATTATGTGGGTACCTTATTAATTTGAGCATTAGCAAACATATAAAGTCTTTGGTTAATCTTTAAGCATTAGAGTCTCATTTCTAGTGGTTACCTCATGGATTGTGGGATGGTCTGGGCTCAGCCCAACCTTGTGGATACAGGGTAGAGGATTGGCAGAGCCATCTCACATGCTGGTGTCTTGTGGGTGGCAGAGACAGTGTCTCTGGCGGCCTGAACCAGAGGCCTGAGCTGAGAGACAGCAGCATATTCTTAGACCTAGGCTAGTCTGGAAGATGGCAGCTGATTAAGAACAAGCAAGATTGGAGCCACCATTTTAAGTATCTCCCTCAACAACATATATTTCTATTTACCTATTCAAATTGCACTTGACGTTATTTCCCAACTCCCTATAACAGGTTAAAATGTATATGATTGCTGTCTCTAGTCAGTACATTTGAGATTGAGCTGTCGTGACTATTCAGATATTTGAGAAGTTAAACCATAATTTATGCAGGTCACTTTGACAGTCGTGGAAGAAATAATTTTGTTATAAGAAAGATAGTTGAAGCTTCTCACAGGTAGATATATTTGTGCAAATTTGTATGAGAAATGATAGGTGCCTGAGCTCAATTCTCAAATATGTTTTTCAAATTATTATCTACATTCCCCAGGATGTGCCAATAAATTTCAAGCTTCATTAGAAGCTGGTACATACACAGAACTATGTAAGAATATGCCACCATTCGGAAACTGCTTCAGAAAATAAAATGGGTAGGAGCATTGATGAACCATTAAAGTAAAAATACTCAACGCATTATAAGGCAATAAAAGGAGCCAGTTTTAAAGTGATGCACGTCATTATCTGTGCCTTTTATGTGAACAAACATTGACACTTATTATGCAGCAAAATGAAATTCAGTTAAAAAAAAGTTTTCCTTAACAAAAAATGTGGAACAATTAGCTTGATCCACAGATAGAGTGGTATAAGTGTCATAATAAGAGATCCAGTAGAATATTTAAACAAGTTCATTGCATAATTTATGGGTGCTTTTGACCTAGTAAGTGATTAAGGAAAGAAGGATGGAGAGAGCATCAGAATGACATCAGCACCAACTCATCTTCATTAAACTAAATTCACCATAATGAAGAGGTTACTAAGCTTATGTTTTTAGAAATGTCAATTTGTTTACAGATGGAATGGCTAACTTGGAGTAAGGAACACAATAAAAATTTATTAATGCATTTAATTAAAGTTTTCAAGTCGGCACTTGAATGGTAGAAGCCGCCTCAGCTGCTACAGTACATCCTATCAGGATGAGATCCCAAATGTTCTATTTATTTTCAAGACAATTTATGAGCAAAAAGTATTGTATTCAGTATTGAACTTTATGAATACTAGATTGATAGCCTTGGATCATTTCTTTAAAATTATGATTATAATATATTTTAACTGACCTAATGAATTTATTTAGAATGTCCTCATTTACTTACTATAATGTAAAACCAGATTCTCAACCCTTGTTGGTATCTGGAAACTTATAAATGCTTTTGTATCTAATATAATGAACCTGAATACAATCAGTGTTCAATAAATTCTAGTTTTACAGAACAATAAACATGGATAGTTAAGCATTTGGGGAAAGTTTTGATGGCTCCTTTACATGTTTTTTAGAACAATGGACAAATAAGTTCACAGTAGAAACTGTGTAACTGTGAGTAAAGCTTGTATCCGGGAAAATTACAGTACAATCAGAACTTTCTCCTCTCTTTGCTGATCTCATCTCCTTGACTACTGTTTCACTGACAAAGTGGCTCACATTAAAAGTTGCCAAAAGTGGAAAGTAAGGCATGGTTTAACTTAATAGTAAAATAATAATTCTTTAGTTTCAGGTATTAGAAACTGTCATTTGTATGACTGAGATTCTTCCCCATACTGTGGCCAAAAGGAAAGAATAGACAAGGAAGAAATCCAGAAAACAGAAAAGAAAACTCTGTAACACACTGAAAAACTATGTTCATAAGAAAAAAATTTAAAAATTGTTCCCTTCATCTAAATGTAGAATTGATGTTTACTAAGAAGTAATATTATATAAGATGTATGTAACTACTCATAGATGTTGGTAAGTTATTACTGACTTATAAATTCTCACATTTTTAAATTTATTTCACTTTATACATATGTGTATTTTTGTTGCATGGATATATATGTATACCACATCCGTATTTGTTGCCACAGATCTCCTGAAACGGAGTTACAAACAGAACTGCCCTGTGGTTGTTAGGAATTGAACGCAGGCCCTCTAAAGGAACAGTCGGTGCTTGCAACTGCTGAGCCATTTCTACAGTCCCAATTCAGCAGCTTAAAATGTCACCCATTAACTAAATCACTTGTGTCTAGTTAGTTAGAGAACCCATGCCTGGGTTCACTGGGTAACATTTTCCAAAACCAAGTATGATTCCAGCTGAGTATCTTGTGGGTCTTAGTAAAATATACCCTTCCAAAGTACTTTCAGGAAGTCCCTTCTTTTGCAATCTTAAATGTAGGTCTCCTTAACTGACAGTGGTATGCCGAAATCTATCCTCAACTCCTCAATGTCCAATAACTCTGTGTCCACAACTATAACTCTTATGTTCATCTTTATAGCTGCAGCATGTTCCTCTGGTATTCTTATTTTATATTTTTTTGGGGGTGGTTATTTGCTAAACACTTTTGAGCTCTACATAATTATTTCCTTACTTTATGATAAGTATTGTATTTAATCATAACATATCAACAACATAACATATCATATCATCAACAATGAGATTGAGATCTTAGAGAATATTTTAGAATACTTCCTGCTCCCCGATATATTCTGGTCCAATCATACCTAAAAACAAAGACTGGATTTGGATTCAGTTCTGTAATGATTATGATTTAGCTTTACAACCTATATTTATGCAGTGAATTATGATCAGTTCCTGGTAAATTTCAATTTTTTTATGTTTAACTTGCTTTAATCGACAATGACAGATGGAGAAAAAGGAGTTGTGGAAAAGTAGTAAGAAATAAATATTTTTAAAGTGTTGAAAGTCATATAACATTGAATTTAATAATACAAAGGGACAGATTTAGAGAAATATTATACAAAGCATAAACACATAAACAAAAATCCGTGGATTCTCTCAATCCATTGGATAACATTAACACCAAAGAAATTATTTTCACAGCCAATAAAATGATAAATGATGCCTCTTCAGTCAATGACAAATTAAGCATATTTGCTCATAACCTTGTGTTTAAAGTTAATGATCATCTCATATGCCTGAAAATAATAGCTGGAAATATATATATATATATATATATTTCATTCAGGTGTTCCACATTTGCTAAAGGCAACAAAGTCCTCTACAAACTCAGTAAAAGATTTAGTTTTGACCTGTTTCTCTACTTTTTCCATATTAAAGTAATAGTAGAACTATGAGCTTTTGAAGGTTTCTTGGGACTCTTATGAAGCCTTATGGGAAATAAGGAAACACAGAGAATGATTCCTTCTTTAATATGTTTATAATGAGAGTGTTAGAAAATCCCTTCAGCTAACCTCTATTTAGAGACAATAAACTTACTACAGTTCTTATACAAAGTAGTTGCTAGAACTACTGCTCATTAATACAGACATTTTACCCCAACATTACCTGTTTTCTGACAATTTAGACAAAAATGAATGTGTAATGTCCAAATTATCCTGCAAATTAGTTGCCTATTAGATAATATTTATGTTACCATTAAGGAAGTAAGCATAGCATGATGAATCCTTAAGAACTAGTTTTTCAAAAGATTCTATTCTGAAAAATAAGAGCAAGCTACTGAAGTTCTTATGTTTACTTATCTTCATTGATATTATAATTTCAAATTCAGTTTTAAGTAGCTATGATAGAGTGCAGAAGGAAATAAAAGACATCGGTGAAGTGGATTTCTGCTTTAACACACGAAAGCAATCCCCACAGTATAGGAAGCACAGAAAGTGGGTCACCTTCAAACCACCCTTGAAAGTAAGCTGAAGCTATAATTTTACATTTTGTTCTTCAGAATACTATTTTATATTATGTATCTCTACTTGCTCTTTTATTCATTTTGCAAAAAAATAATGGGCTTATGAAAGTATTAAAACCACGAATGCAATTTCTATCATTACATTCTTTCCCCTTATTGTATGTATGCTCAACAAAGGCCTTCGTAGTGTACCTCCTTCTGTAATCACTTAATTGTGAGAAAGTAGACCTCTCCATCAGTTTATCTCTAAATGACTTAAGTGTTTCACAATGTGTTTAAATGACATTTGTCTTTCGGGACAGATACTTAAAGCAATGCATAAATATAGAAAAATCTCCTAATTAAAATATTGTTATTAATAATATAATTATATTCTTATAAATGTAAATAATATTTTTTCTGGATGATTACTTCTAATTTATAAGCAGGAGCCATGATGCATTATTCTGTGCAGATAATTTCTACCTTAACACCTATTGTTACATTGTATTAAAAGTATGATACATATAGGACTTGCTTTTAATTAGAAAACACAAGCTTCCCTAAAATTTTAGTGGTGATTATTTAAAGAGATTATTTTGAGTGAATGGCTTTCGTGCTAATATGCCTGTAATTCACAGCATGATCTCTGTCTTCTTGTAAACAAGTTATTCATATTCTCTAGTCTATGTTTAACAGCACAATTACAATAGACAGCCAAAGTGTTTTGAATGAAAATATTTATGTTATTCATTCCCAGTAATACAAATATATCTGTGTAAATAAACTGATGTCAAACATACAAATCATGGGTAATTTACACGTATTACTAATTTTCTGACCAAAGATTCAGCACTGTTGAAGTTTTGGTTTTGTTTTTCTAAGTTATTTTTCCATCTCAAACCTAACAACATTCAAATGTTTAAAAAACACAAGGCATTAGATCTCTGAATTAAGTATGACTTGGTTTGATTTAAGCATTCACCAGAAACACACAGGGGATTAGGTGCTCTGATTTGAGTCTCTGCTCGGCTTCCTGCTGCCTGTGTGTCCTAAGCCAAGTTAGCAGGCTCAAGCTCTGAATTTCACATCAACAAAGCAAGGATGATAGAAGCACAGTGGCACTAATAGGATTACTGTGAGTATTAAAGTGCTTTAAAATATATAAAGCCAATATAAAATTGCCCAGCTAAAGGTAAGTAAGAGCTTGGCAGGGATTTCTAAAATTATTTGGAACCCAATTAGAATTCCTCTAACCATTGATGTACATTAGCATAAACACGTCCAAATATTATTAAGTTTGGCATATTTAGGAGTCAAAAAGAAAAGAAACATTTTATGAAGTCAAATTAATGGTCATTTTCTCACACACTGAAATATAAATAATTACACTCCCATAAGAATGATTAATTTACAGTAATGCCAAATAAGTGAGGGATTAAGGGTTTTAATCTTCAAATATTTACAGTACATGACCATGGATTTTAGATCATTTAGTGTTTTGTCCTTACTACAAACTAAAACAAACAAACAAAAAGCAAACCAAACATTGATTTGTTAACTATTAGTATATGTTTTGATTCCCTTTAAATCTATAAAGTATTAAAACATTACTAAACGTGTTATTAAAGAGCTATAATATTTAATCAACTGAAAACACAAGTTGTAAGATATGGTCAAAACATGCTGGAGCTCTGAACACTGAAAACAAAATCCAAACTCAAATGTCATTCAGACATAAGGAACTCTGAAACAAACAACTGTAAAACTGTATTAAGCAGTAAAGAACCTTGGTTAGAGAGATAATTAGATGGTAAAGAACACTGGCTGCTCTTGCATGACCCATGATTTTAATCTGAGATAGATACAAGGCTGCTTAGAACATCCTATAATTTCTATAGGTTATAGCTATTCCTATAGGATATATAATTATAACCTATAATTGGGAAATCTAATTTTCTTTTGTGTCTGTCCTCTTCAGGTGACAGACATTCACATGGTACATGAGCGAGTGCGTATGTCTGTGTGTGTCTGTGTGTGTCTGTGTGTCTGTGTGTCTGTGTGTGTGTACAATCATTAGGGCATGATATTTGTTTATGGTCATTCAATTGTCAAATATTATGAGCTAAATACATCTTTCAACAGTTTTATTTCCAGTAAAATACTTTTTTGTTTATTTGTTTTTGTTTTATAAAACATGCTCTTGGGTAACATAAACTGACTTTAAACATACAATATAAAAGTGGCTAGCCTTTAATTCTTGATCCTGTTTCCTTCACTTTTAAACAATGAAAAAATAAGAGGAGCACTACCTTTTGATATTTGGTATTTTGGGAGCCCTAACATGTAGGGGTAAATCTATGGGAGATACAATATCAGGAAGCAAAATAGACTTTGTTTTGTTCAAATATCCTCCTTAAAGTCATATCATCATAGTGACAAAGAAAGTTGATTCTTGGAAAGAGAATTCTTTCATTCAGGAACATAATAAATCTTCCTACTGATCAGGAAATTCATTTGTAAACACAGAGGAATGTGATCATAACAATAGAAACTACTGGAGTTTGAGAGATGACTCACTAGTAAGGGCTTTGGGTGATTTTTCTGGGGGCCCAAGTTAAATATCCAATGATCACATAGTGACTAAACACTATTAATACTTTCCTTATTCCTCTGTCCCCCTTTCTCCCTCCTTCTCTTAATCTGGTTTAGTGTTCTTTTTATCCTCTACCTGCTTTTTAAATTATTTATCTCAATAAAATATAAGCATCTTTCCCCCTTCTTTAAGTTTTCACTTTTCATCTTCAGATATTGAACCATTTGAAATCTGAGTAACAGCCACCATTTTTCTTATCCTAAGAGTTTGGTGATTCCTGATCTACTGCATGCATATCAGCATAACTATGAACATATTCTCATAACCTAATAACCTGTCCTGGAACTTTATGGGAATGTGGAGAGAGACTTGTTTTTCCTTGTACAGAAATGTCCACTTTACCCTGTATGTGTATGTGTGGATATATATTGGTTCTCTAGAAGTAAACATAGCAACCTTGGTGTAAACTAATTTTCAATCTATTCTTCAGTAAAATGCATTTGCATCTAACTCCCTTCAGATGATTATTGATGCTGTTTGTTGCAAAGTATTTTGTGGAGGCAATTTTTTAACCTCCTTTTAATTAGCATGTCAACTGAGGGAAGTAGCGGTTCCAGTTCACTGTGAAGTATCGCTAGGTTTCCTTGAAGAGCAAGCTGAAAAACTATTCCAGGTTACACAGAGCTCACAAATAGCACACCCTTTCATTATAGTGCACACACATTTCAGATACATTTTCCTTCTGAGTAAACCTAAGAAGAAAATTAGTTAATTAAATTAGTCCCTCTAAAGGACTTGGACTGAAACTTTAGTTTTTATAGTGTTTGTTCCTTGTATATGAAACACTGAGTTTGCTCCGTAGTACAGCAAAAATAAAGACAAAGCACGAAAAGAAAGAGAGAAAAAGGAAAGAGGAAGAAAGAAAAGAAGGACAACTTTATTATACCATTTAAAAGGTTAAAAGATGTAACTCACAGCAAGTAGATATTTATCCCCAATGTCCAGAATCAGTAAATGATCAACACAGTAAATCTATGTTTCTTGCCCTCGGTCTATGAGGTAGCTCAGCTTGACAAGATGCTTGCTGCACATTCCTGATGACTATGTTCAATAGCAGGAGCACATGTGAAGATGAAGTAAAGAATCTACACTACAGTGTTCTCCTGTGACCTTCACAAAGAACAAAGACTCTGTGTCACACACACACACACACACACACACACACAAATGTGGATGAACATGTACACACATAGTACGCATAGTACATACACAGGAACACACACAGGCACACTCATACACATTACTAATATCATCAAAAGTGAAAAAATAATCTGTCACCTTGAGTCAGACCTTTGGGAATAGAGAAAAAAAAAAACAACAGTCTCAGTTCTGGACAGAAATCTTGAAGGTCACATAGTGAATTCTTCCTTCACTTTTAGAAAAAGTACCTTTTAAATATTTCGCTAGGAGTTGTTCAACAGATAGAGAACACCAAGAAACTACTTCCTAAAGTATTGATCATTTGATCTAAAAAGCAAAGTATTTTAATATTTTTAAATTATCTTAAAATCACTTTTCATTATATTTTTATTTATTAATAAATTATAAGGCTTTCAGTAGAACCAAATAAATACAAGGATTTTATTTTGGAATATTATTCATATTGACCCCATCATCTTTATTTACTTTTATACAAAATACAGTTTTATTATAAGATATAATTGAATTATCATTAGAGATTAACCAATAAAATAAAAAATGGAATAAAATATAGGGTTGAAACACACATAATAGTGATCATATAATAATGATAAAGACTAATAAAATTTATATTCTTTATTTGTAGTTTTAATTAGTGGCAGTAGCTCTACCAAACCTATAAGCAAAGAATTCCGTTTCCCTGCATATCATTGAAGAGTTAGATTGCACATACAATTTAGTTGAAAAGTTTTTGCTACCTTTTTTGTGTCAATAGCATCTAAATAGCCTAATAAATAAGTAAATCTAATGCAATGCTCATACATTTATATAAAGATTAAGCATCAGAAAGATGGTTTAGTAGGTCAAAATACTTCTCACCAAGTTTGAGAACCTGTGTTTGAATAGTAGTCACTATTTGGTGGAAGCATAACAACTTCTAAATGCACAACACGGTGTACACAATTCCCAAATAAACAAAAATAAATGCAATTTTAAACATTTTTAAAAAGTAATCTGGAAACTACAAACATGATTAAATAGAAGTTAGCAGTAATACATTTAAAATCACACCTAAGTGAAATAATGAGTTTTTATTTTGAATCATAATTATGTACTTTACATCCAGAATAAAACATTCTTGTTTTATCCACTGAATACACTGAAGTATTATTACCTCCATTGATTTAAATAATTCAAACATTCATGCTACCAAAACAAAAATTCTATTACTATTTAATAAAAAATATTTCGTCTTTTATGAGTGGTTAATCATCTAAAATGAAGATGTACAAAGATGTTTTATGTTACAAATGTAGAAGAAAAGTTACTTTAATTTGCTTCTAAATTTTCACTTCCAGACCACTGCAACAATCCAGTGACCTAACTTTTGCAAAAGTGTATATCAACATATTATAATATCATCAACAAACAAAAATATGCTATCAATTAATTAAAGTTGTAGAATATGACAACCTAATAAAATAGGCTGTTGTAAAATGCGTTCAATATTCAAGGAGAAGACACTGGGGAGCTAGTAATTTGTGTGTGTGTGTGTGTGTGTTTCCTTTTGTTTTTTTTTTTTTCAACATTAAGATGCACAATACAGGTTTGAATCTCAGCCTTTGTTGCTCCAGAACAGTATAAATCGTCTTGGTCTTCTTTGTTCTTCATTACCATGTCCTGTGGGAGTGTGAACCTTTTGAAACAGATCTCTATTTTCTTAAATACAAGGTGAAATATTTCCAGATGATAAATAGCTCTTGGTGTGTTACTCAGGCAGGGGAGCTTTCAACTCACATTGGACTGCTGAAAGGAATTCTAAACATTACAATGCAATATTCTGCTAGTCCAGATCACTAAAAGCAAGCTAACAAGAGATGAGTACTGTCAGAAGACCAGAGTAGCATGGAATGGTAAATATTCGTGGGCATTCAAGACCTTTGTATGCAAATATTTGCATTACAATTTTACTTGGTTAGGATTTTAGAGCATCACTGAGTCTTGCCTGCAACTTTCTGTTAACTCTGTCTTAAACACGTTCATTTTTGAGGCACCATGACTCAGAGCAAACAGAATTAAAGATGCATTTAATATTCCATAAACTTACCAAAAAAAAAAAAAAATAAGATTTCTTTGTATCCGATTAAACATTTCAACCTGAGACATCTTGTTACTTTTGTTAGGCTTATTTTAAATAGGTTAATCTGTGGGGTCAGGCATACAAATTAAGCCACTAAACTACTGCTTTACGTCTCTAACAGTAGACTAACAAACATTGTAAAGAACAATTTTCATGTATTGTAACTATACATTTTACCTCAAAACAACTTGAATACACACTGCAGAGGAAACTCTTGCATTAACTCTAATTTACATGTACAGATATAACTGTCAGATGAGTCCTTGATTTCAGCCCTCCACTGAGTTATGCCTCAAACTCCATGAACATAAGATTTGACGTTATACAGTGCTACACATCAATTAACGTGAGGTTGTATATATTCTGTTTTTTAATCAATAATTCTTTTAATCAGAAGAACCAATGTGTTATATAACACTTTAGAGACACATTAATAGGTTTGTGAGAGAGGATCCATTTCCTTGGAAATATAATGACAAATAAGTAGATTTAAGCACGTGTCTTTTTGCACTTAAAGGAAACCAAGAGAAAAATTCTAATGAGATGTTTGAACTTGTTATGGCTCAATGGGATGAAAAATAAAGAAAAAAAAGGATACTCAGAGAAACAGGATTGCACTGTGCATCGATCGTTGTTATATGGAGTTAGGCAATTTAATTCATTTTCTTGAAATATTATATAGTTCTGTTTACAAAGGGGAAAATACTTCAATTTCAAGATCTACATTTAAGTTAGAAAGTGAATGACCATGATATTATATTTATTTTAAATTGTTTATTCATAAAGCAAATACAGTAAAATGTTGAAAATTTTAATCAAATAATCAGATTATAAGGTTTTGGTTTTAGCCTTCAAACTATTTGTCAGTTACTGTGATTTTTATTTAAATCAATTTTGATAAAAGAAAAAAGGTATACTGTCTTATAACTTTACCTCCTCTCTTGTGACCACATGAAATTTATAGTAAGTGAATGAAAGTACAAACTCATAAATAATTCTGCTTAGACAGGTGTGGTGGCAGGAGAGAGGACAGCCTACTCTTTGAAACTTTGAATTGTTAAGTAACTGGGATGCTCTGAAAAAGTTCAAAGAATATGAATAAACTTCACTGACCTGGTTCAAGAAAATTGGGGTAAACTGAAAAAGCAAAATCTCAAATTTAGCAATAAGACATAGCAGGCAAAATGCAAAAACTGTTTGAATATACATTTTTCTCTTAAATACCTAAAAAGTAATATAATACAGGTATAAAAAAATCAACATGTCAACAATGAAGAAAGCACTGGAACAAAAAAAAAAAAAAAAAACAGTAAATAATCTAAAAATGAATGGGAATGCATCTAACCCCATGATATTTGTTATCCCCAGTCACATATCATGGATAAAAAGAGGCACTTAGTTGTGTTTTTATTCAATATAAAACAAAAGTTAACAAAGTCAGCAAAGCTAATCAGTAAATTCAACACACAAATTCAAAACTCCAAGTTAAATCACTGATATTTAAATATAAAGAGAACACATTCAGTCATCATGATTTTGAGAAAGCCAAAATTATCAACAGTAATGATCCACATTCCAGAGCAGAAAAGAAACATGGAAGGAATAAAAAATTGGGGAAAGCCTGTGCACTAACAAAGAAAATCAATAAAATATGTTTTTTATAAGATAAAGCTATGAATTTTAATGGGAATATTTTAAAAAATTATAAAATAGTAAATAACATCTGTGATCTATTTTGTGGTAATTCTAAAAAGAATAAAAATTGTCTTAGTTGATATTTCAAGAGACACCATGACTAAGGTAACTCTATTATTATTATTATTATTATTATTATTATTATTATTATTATTTAATCTTTTTTACAGTACAGTCATTATCCCCCTCCAGGTCCACCCTCTGACTGCTCCTCCTCTCATTCCTCCTCTTTCTGTCTCCAAGAGGATGTTCCTAACCCCCAACCTTTATTCCACCACACCTCCCCACTCCCTGGGACCTTAAGTTTCTCTAGGATTAGGTGAATTTTCTTTCACTGAGGCCAAAATAGGCAGTCCTCTGCTGTATATATGTTGGGGGACCTCAGACCAGCTTACATATGGTTCCTGATTAGTGGCTCAGTGTTTGAGAGATCTTGGGAGTCCAGATCACTTGAGACTGCAGGTCTTCCTGTGCGGTATCCCTCCTCCTCCTCAGCTTCTTCTAGCTTTTCCCTGATTCAGTTCCAGAGGTCTCAGGCTTCTCTGTCCATTGGATTGGTTTAAGTATCTGTATCTTGACTCTTTCAGCTTCTTTGGGCCTCTTGGAGGACAGCCATGCTAGGCTCATGTCTGTAAACACACCACAGCATCAGTAATAGTGTCAGGTCTTGGAGCATCCCCTTGAGATGGATCCCAGATTGGGTCAGTCTCTTCTTTATTTTTGTCCGTGCAGTTCTTTCAGACAGGAACCATTCTGGGTCAGAGTTTTTGACTATGGGAGGTCAACCCCATCCCTCCATTTGCAGTCCTCCCACCACAACATCTGAAGAAAGCATTCAATTTTGGCTTGCTTTCTGTTTCAGAGGTTTAGCCCATTAGCAGCATGGCAGGAAACAAGGTGGTATCAGGCAGTCATAGTTATAGAAATGTATTTGAGATTCATACCACTGATCAGGATCAGTGGTCAGAGTGAGAGACCTCTAAGTCCATACCAGTGACAAATTTTCTCCAATAAGGCCACACTAATCCTTGTAATTATTTTAAATAATGCAACTCCCTGGTGACTAAACATTCAGATATGTGAACCTATGTGGGCCATTTTTATTTGAACCACCACATTAGACCTCATGACACATAAAGACTTGCAGCCTTATCATAATGAAAAAAATGCATTTAGTCCTCCTTCAAAGGTCCCCATAGTCTATTATAGTCTCAACACTATTTACACCTCCAAAGTTCAAAGACTCTTTCGAGATTCAAGGCATCCTCTTTACTGTAGCACCCTATAGAGTCAAAATAAGATTTAGATCACATACTTCAACATACAATAGAAAAGAATAAACATTACAATTCCAAAGGGAGAAAGTGAATCTTAGTGTGGAAATATAGAATTAAAGCAAGACAAAAAGCATCCAGGAAAACTTTGAATTCTGTAACTAAGCCTGCTGTCACAGTGCTCCTCAGATCACCAACTCATTTCAGCTTTGTTGTCCACTATATACTGCAGTCTCTGAGCTCCTTCCACAGCAAGTCTGCCCAACTTCTTAGATATCCCACAGATGTGGCACCTCTAATACTGTGTGGTATCCATCACAAACCATGCTTCACTTTCACACTGGCATGCAACGATCTCTCTGGAAATCATACAGAAGCACCCCTGACGCATGCCTGGCTTTAGTGTCTTTTCTTAGCCATCGATGGAGATTCCACTACTTCTTTTTCATACCCTTGACACTAAGGCTGGAACCAAGTGTCCAAAGCTGCCAAGTTCTGCTGCTTGATAGAAATATAGGTTGGCCTCCCCTTTCAATTATATTTGCATCAGCTATTTTGATGGTTTTCTTCACCATTTAAGCTTTTCATTAATTCCTTGGACAGGCTGGAAGTATAGCTGGGTGGGATCTTGCCCCAAGATCACCTTTACTCCACCTTTCATGAGGATTTTCTGTATATATTTTCTCTCCTTGAGCACAGGACTTGGCTCGAATGACAAATTTTCTGCAGATCCTCTTTTCATCAAACTATAAATTTTGTATTTATCTTTGCCCAGCTTGTTCCTTTTCATTATACATCTGCATTGAAGTGAACAATAATAACCACGCAAAACACATATATAACCAGGCTGTCCTGAGATCTCTCCTGTCAATACGAATAATCCAAACTCTTTAGCCTCAGGCATATGTTCATAACAAGGGCAAAAAGCAGCCACACTCTTTGTGAAATATTAAGAGAGTGGTCTCTAGGCCATTTACCAACATTCATCTTCTCTGAAACCTCTTTAGTTGGGTCATTATAAATTACATCATTTTCTGTACTACTGCCTGTCCCAATTCTGAAAGGACAGCTCATTAAACCCTGAAGCTGAAGCATCCAATCACTTTTGTACAAGATCCCCAAATCTTCCATATTCTTCAAATAGGTATCATGGTCAAGCCTTTCACAGTAATAATCCAGTACCTGGTACTACATTCTGTCTTAGTCATTGTTCTATTGCTATAAAGAAATAGCATGTGCAGAGTATCTTACTGACAATTAAGCAAGAAAGTGTTGAAATGTTTTTGGAACCCAGAAATGATTTATAGGTCAAGAACTATTTCACAGAATGAGTGAATTATATTTTTAAATATTTTATGGTTTAAAACCATTTTAAAGGAAAAACATATTCGAGTTCATGTAAAACTTGATTGTATATGTTCGCTTCAATTTTCTGCTGTTCACTTTTTTCAAGACAACTATCCTGTTTGTTACTTAGGAGCTATACCCATTTGTCTCCATCTCTGTTGGCCAAGCCTGCCTGCTTGTAGGGCTTAGGACATACAATTCAGATACATGTTTTGGTATGGGGTAATGTGAAAGTATGTCAAATACTTGCTGTGCAAAACTAAGAGACCAAGAGACAAGGAAAAATCAAACAATCCAACCCACATAAGCAGCAAGAGAGATAAATCTGTGCCTGTAATTGCAACATGCAAAAGAGATGACAGACAGAAATAGGAAAATTCCTTTGTGTTTAGGGTATATAGTGTGTCTTACTCTGCTGAAGTAAATTACAAAGAGGCTCTGATTGAAATGCACTAAAAGCTGTGGTTGTCCTTTTCTTTTTACCTAAGAACCGTATCAAAAATGATCTCTCTCTCTCTCTCTCTCTCTCTCTCTCTCTCTCTCTCTCTCTCTCTCTCTCTCTTTCTCTCTCTCTCTCTCTCTCACACACACACACACACACACACTAAATATAATTATTTTATGTTAAATGACTACATTTAATTTGGTAACATGTTTGTAACATGTTTGTCCATTACATTCATGTGTGAATGTAGAAATTTTTACCCTTGAAACAATAATGGTACAAGTTTTCTTTCATTTTTCTAGGAAAAACTACCTTTCTAAAATCAGATAATTCTCTTCCCAACTGCCTCCCTGTCTGCATGTCTATTAAACGTGTCCCAGTAAATGGCAAATGAAAATAAAAGTCACTGCTGCGTATATTTATACGAACAGTTTTTCCATTTGAAAAGTGCACTTTTCAACTCACAGAAAATACGAACAAGCTGCCTTTTAATGCAGCAGTTCCAAACCACAGTCAGAGATAGGCTGGTAAACATTTAACTTTAGATTAGCTTTCTCAAACTTTTAAGCACTGAAATTCAAGATTTGCTTCCACGCTGAACCTAGGCCTCAGCATCTTTTTTAAGCCTCTCTTGGCATCTCATTTTCACGCACCATCTGAGATGACTTGGAACACATCAGAAAATAACACCATTGCTTCCACAAAACAACTATCTGGACATTGCCTATTTCTGCATCCATCATTTATGGGACTCTTTCTGGGGGAGATTTTATTTTAAGGATCAATACTAAAGGATGATCTTATTGGAGTTGGCGGTTTCAGTCTGCAAATGGTGTAGCACCTACTCAGAGAAATCTTATTTTTAAATACTTGGCATAAGACACAAATATAGCACTTATTTTTACATTGTTATTTTTATGTAATTAATAATTTCTGTGTGTGATATTTTAGACAACTACATGAAATGATGTAGTATTATAATTTTAACAATTTACACCATCCAAAGAGGAGGAAAGGCGTCCTCAGTTCTTATGGAAATGAGACGTAAAATTAGCCACATGGCATAAAATGGGCTTCAATTGCATCACCAGAGAACTGGGGAAATGAATTTTATCTATGGAGATCCATTGCTGAAAACACTGAAAGTTCAACATTTTCTGAGTCTCATAAAATGCACATTTTCCCTCTTTTCAGTTACTATTTATTTTGAAAAAATAAACAGAGGAAAACACACAAATGCATACTCACTCAAACATACATTCCATATGTCGTTTATCAGAAATTTATCAATGCTTTTGACTCTCCCAATTTCAATATATGAATATAATTCAAATTAAAAGGGCACATATGCACGCATGTGCATGTGCTTGTGCATGTGTGTGTGTGTGTGTGTGTGTGTGTGTGTGTGTGTGTGTGTGTGTATGTGTGTGTGTGCATGTATATATGTTAATTTTGAGACTGGCTTTCTACGTGTAGCCCTGCTTGTTATGGAACTTGCTCTGTAGACCAGATTGTCATGGAATTCATAGATAGCTGCCTGCCTCTGCCTTCTGCGTTCTGGGATTAAAGGCATGAGCCACCATCACATAGCAGTAAAAACATAATTTTGAGGACCTCAAATGATATGGAGAAAAAATTTGGGAGGTTAGTTATTGAAAATGGGTACCCAGTGGGTTTTAAATTAAGTATAGCTGCACAGAAAAATAACTACATGATTACATTTGCAGAGCAATATGTATTTGCGTTGCCATTATTATTTTCTATGTTTTCCTATTGGTATAATCAACCTATAAAGAGTTAGACTGGCCTAATGATACACTTATCAAATCTTAGCACTTAGGCAGTTGGCTCTGATGGGTCGCTGTCACTCTGAGGCTAACCTGGTCTACATAGTAAGTCTAGACCAGTCAGGACAGGACAGTGAAAGCCTGTCTTTAAAAAAGAAGGCTTGTTTTTAAAAGTTGTTACTGAGTAAAAGCATAGGGTTTATCTTATACTGTGCAATTTTCTGTTAAAACTGTGTTATGTTTTCACTAAATGAGGTTTTACAATATCTAAGAAGTTATTATCTTAATTAAATATATATTGGTTAATCAGATACTGGGTAATTCAATGCTGGTTAAAACTCAATATCTATTTTGGTCACCGGGATGCCACTGTTCACCAGCAGAAAATCAGTAATGCTAACTGTTGACTGAGTAGCCTGTGAAATGACTACATTTTGCTGTGCTTAGGCTGGAGAGATACTCAGGGTTTCACATCAATTGGCGGTTTTCAGAGAAACTGACTTCAGTTTCTAGAATCCATTTAGGAACTCATAGCTCTTTGTCTGTAAAACAGGAGAGTGATGTCCTCTTTTTGCATCTCTGGAAGGTGAGGACATGTGTGACACACATGCTTTATGTACACAAGACATCCATGAGCCACAAAGTAGCAATAAGTAATTTTAAAGGACATTGTCATGTGACTCATCACTGAAACGAGTTGTGCGTTTAGCAATGTTTTTCTAACTAACAGTCTGAGAATCTTTTTAAAATGTTTGCTTCTGATTATTTAATCTCTGTAAGACTAGACATTTTAAGTTAGAAGGTTAAAGATGGAAGTTAGAGGAAGGAGTCACAGCCACTGGATTTAATTTTGATTTTGATAGGGCTGACAGCACATCAGCTTACATATTCTTAAGTCACTTTGAAAAGAAAACAGTTTTGACTTTAATCAAATGATATGGAATTTTCTTTTTGTAACTTTACTTGAATCAAACTGTGAAAACCCAATTAAGATTTTCACTCAGTTCTCAAAATATCTGCACATATCCTTTAAGCCATTGCAAACCGGTTACTGCTCATAAAAGTATCCCTATTGCATTGAGCCTCTGCCTGTCTTATACCCTAACATAAATTTGAAAGTGAAAGTAATACCCACTGCATTGAATATCTTTAATAGTGTGGTTGACAATTGTGATTTGAAATTCATAAGTTCAAAGAACATTTTTCTACAGCTTGATTTTATGCTTCAAATTCCCCATGCTTTATAGCAGTTAAAAAAAAATAGGATAAAAAAAAAAAAACCTTCATCCCATCATTCTTGGCAATTCCTCTTATGCTGAAATGCAATGCGTAAAAACTTTTAAAGGATAATCCAAATTGTAGACTTTCTCACTTTCTTATTTCTTTAAATATTTTTCTCAACCATTCAAAAATTCACATTATATTATATTCTACACCAAATACACTCAGAGAAAATTTAGATGTAAATGCAAATTCAAAACAAGAATGATTTCATCTTAATAACATTTCGTATAGTCTTATGCTGAAACTAAATCAAAATGTTTAATTTGATGTTTAAACATGTAACCAGAGATGTCATTTTTAATTTCATTTTGCTGTGATAAGTTTTAATGCCAGTTCACACAAGGCTAAGTATAAACAATGATATAATTGAAAAATGATTTCAATGCTATCTTCTGTGCTGAACCATTAATAAAATCAAATTCACTGTAACAAAATTTTTTTCTCATAGGACAATATCTGTATATATATTTTATAGCAAATACAAAAATGATTACAGTTACTACTGACGTTTAAAATACTTCTATTTAAATGATGTACTGATTGAGATAGATTCTTATTTAAACTTGGAGAATTAAACGAACATTTATTCTCAAAGGACCAGTTTAAACTATTTTTAAATAATGTTTGAATCAAAATAACAATTTATAAGAACATATGTTAAAGGGACTGAGAAGATGGCTCAGAAGTTAAGAGTGCTTTCTGAATTATCCAGCCATCCACATTTTGAATATCAATAACCAGGAAGGTATAGATATGACATAAAAGGAGATTAAGTAGTAATTTAACTTATCTGATAACTAAATTTTCTCTCTCTTTCTCAGCTACATTCTGACTTGGACAAGGGAGAGGGCACTGTTAAATACACGCTCTCTGGAGATGGTGCTGGGACTGTTTTTACAATTGATGAAACTACAGGAGACATTCATGCAATAAGAAGCCTGGATAGAGAAGAAAAACCTTTCTACACTCTTCGTGCTCAGGCAGTGGACATAGAAACCAGAAAGCCATTGGAGCCTGAATCAGAGTTCATCATTAAAGTACAGGATATTAACGATAATGAGCCAAAGTTTTTGGATGGACCTTATGTGGCTAGTGTTCCAGAAATGTCTCCTGTGGGTGAGTAGACAAATCAAATTTCCATCAGATACTATTAACCATCTTTAACATTTTGTTGGTACATATTGATGTAGGTATCTTATTTATAAGGTATCAATATTGTTCATTTAAAATTTTTAATTTACTTTAGAAAATGTTTTCTGTACCACTATGAATACAGATGTTAAAATATGTGACAATTTTTATTATTTCATAATTTATTGATTTACTTGAAATATATATATATACATATATATTCATTCAAATGTGCATGAATTTGATTGGAATTTACACTATTCGATGTTAGAGATAACTACCAAATACCATCTAAAGCTATATAGGAATTCTTAGCTCAAACTAAAATATTAAGTAATATATTACATTGAGGTCACCAATGGGCCAAGAAATGGGCATTTGCATTCTTTACATATTTCCTAGAGTAAAAGGAATAAAATCACTTCTTGTATCCATATTGTTCTGTTGTCTTTTCATTCATTCATTCATTCATTCATTCATTCATTCTATACCCCAACCACAGATTTTCTTCCTTCCTGTTCTTCCTGTCCAATCCTCTCATCTCCTATTCCCCTATTCTACCCTCCTTTCTCTCAGAAAAGTGGAGTTTTCACATGAATACCAACCAACTGTGGCATATCAAGTTGCAGTAGAACTAGGTGCATATTTTCCTATTGGTATTAGACAGGACAGCATACTTAAGGAACAAGGATCCAGAGACAGGCTGAAGAGTCAGTGACAGCCCCTGATTCTACTGTATGGGAACTCACTTGACGACTGAGCTATACAGATGTTTCATATGCATGGACCCACATTGGTTGATTCTGTAGGTTTTCTTGTGTTGTCCTTGACCTCTCTGGCTCTCTCAAGCCTTCCTCCCCTGCCTTTCCACAAGATTCCCAAGCTTTACCTAATTATTGACTGTGGGTCTTTGGATCAGTTTCCATCACTTGCTGGATGAGGCCTTTCACATGACAGTCAAGTTAGCCTCCAGTCTGCAAGTTAATATCCTCCAGGAGAGTATCCTTGGATACTCTCAACACCCAACTACAGTGATAACTGCTCCCATGGATAATTTCTTTATCCATTCTTCAGTTGAGAGACATCTGATTTTTTTCCAGTTTCTAGTTATTAAAAATAAAAATACTATTAATGTAGTTAATGAAGAGTCCTTATGGTATGATAGAGCATCTTTTTGGGTTTTTGTTCTTAACCAATGTGAAAGGTATAAGACGGAATCTCAGAGTCTTGATTTGCATTTCCCTGATAGCTAAGGATGTTAAACATTTCTTTAAATGATTCCCAGCTGTTGCAGATTCCTCTGTCTAGAATTCTATATTTAGATCCATATTCTATTTTAAATTGGATTACATAGTTTGTTAATGTCTTATTTCTTGGGTTTTTTATGTGTTTTTGGATATCAGCCTTATGTCAGCTATAGGGTTGGTGACAAACTTTTCCCATTGTATATGCAGATTTTTGTCTTATTGATGGTGTCCTATGGCATACATAGTATATAGAAGTTTTTCAATTTCATGAGGTCCAATTTATTAATTGTTGATCTTTGTGTCTGAGTTGTAGGTGTTCTGTTCAAGAACTTGTCTCCTGAACCAATGTATTCAAGGCTATTCTCCACTTTCTCTTCTATCAGATTTAGCATTTCAGAACTATCAAAGACCTCAACATAAAACTGGAATGTCTTTGATCCACCTTGTACTTGAGTTTTGTGCAGGGTGATAGAAATGGGTCTCTTTTCATTCTTCTACATGAAGACAACCAGTTAGGCCAACACCATTTATTGAAGATATATTCTTTTTTTCTGTTGTATATATTTGGCTTCTTTGTACAAATTCAAGTGCACATAGGTGTGTGGCTTTACTATTACATCTTCAATTCAATTCCATTGATCAACCTGTCTGGATTTTTTCCAATAGTAGGTGGTTTTTATTACAGTTGCTCTGTAGTACAGCATGATACCAGGGATGGCTATACCTCCAGCAGTTCTTGTATTGTATAGGAACATTTTAGCTCTCCTGGATTTTTTGTTTTTAAACATGAAGTTAAGAATTTTTCTTTTAAAGTCTGTAAAAGATTATGCTGGAAGCGTGTTGAGAAAGTTATTGAATCTATAGATTGGTTTTGGTACGATAGTCATTTTTACTGTGATAATTAATCCATGAGCATGGGAGAACTTTCCATCTTCTGATGTCATCTGGAATTTCTTTCTTCAAAGACTTGAAGTTTCTGTTGACAGGTCATTCTCTTGCTTGGATAGTGTTACACCAAGGTAGTTCATATTATTTGCAGCAAGTATAAATGGTGTTGTTTCCCTAATATCTTTCTCAGTGAATTTATCATTTGTATAAAGGAAGACTACTGATTTTCTTTTGAGAAAATTTTACATCTAGCCACTTTGAAGAAGGAAGCTATCAGCTGTAGGTTTTCTGGGAAAATTTGTGGGGACATATATTCATATTATCATATCAGTTGCAAATCGCAACACTTTGACTTCTTCATTTCCAATTGTATCCCTTTGCTATCTCTTAGCTGTTTGATTACTCTAGCTAAAACTTCAAATAATTTATTAAATAAATGACAGGTGGGCAGCTTTGTCTTGCTTATAATTTTAGTGGAATAACTTTACATTTCTCTCGATTTAATTTGATGTTGGCTACCAGCTTGCTATATTTTGCCTTTATTGTGTTTAGGTATCTCTACCCTTATATCCCTTATCTCTTCCAGACTTTTATCATGAAGTGGAATCCTTTGTCAAAGGATTTTTTTCAGCATCTAATGACATGATCATGTGTTTTGTTTTGTTTCATTTTGCTTTGTTTTGTTTTCTTTTGCTTTGCCTCATTTTCACTTTCTTTATATGGTAGATTACATTGATCGATTTTTGTTTGTTTAACCATCTCTAGAACTCTGGGATGAATCACACTTTATCATAGTGGATGATGTTTTATTCATTATGGTGTTCTTGAATTTTGTTTGAAAGTATTTTATTGAATATTTTTGCATCAATTTTAATAAGGAAAACATCTGCAATTTTCTTTTTGTTTCACTATCAGGGTGACTGTGGTCTAATGGAATGAGTTTATCAATGTTCCTTCTTTTTCCCTTCAGTGGAATAGTTTGAGGAGTATTGGCATCAGCTCTTCTTTGAAAGTTATGTAAAATTCTATGATAAAACCATCTAGCCCTGCGCTGTTTTGGGTTGGGAGATTTTTATTATTAAAAATCTATTTTTAGGAGTTATATGTCTTCTGAAATGGTTTACCTGATCACATTCATCTTTGGTAAGTGGTATCTATCAAGAACATTGTCCAATTCATTTAGGTTTTCCAATTTTGTGTTATATGGGTTTTTAAAGGAAGACCTAATGATTCTTAGGATTTATACAGTGTCTGCTATGTTCCCTTTTCATTTCTGACTTTGTTAACTTGGATATTCAACCTCTGTCTTTTAGTTAGTTGGTTATGGGTTTGTCTACCTTGGTGATATACTCAAAGAACTAGATCTTGGTTTCATTGGTTCTTTTTATTGTTCTCTGTGTTTCTAATTTATCAACTTGAACCCTGAGTTTATTTCCTGCTATCTACTTCTCTTGAGTGTGTTTGCTTCTTCCTTCCTTCCTTCCTTCCTTCCTTCCTTCCTTCCTTCCTTATTCCTTTTTCCTTTCTTCCTTTCTTTTTTTCTTCCTTTCTTCCTTTCTTTCTTTTTTTCTTTTTTTCTTCCTAAAACTTACAGGTGGGTGGTAAAGTCACTAGTATGGGAAATCACTAATTTCTTTATGAACACACTTAATGCAATGAACTTTCATTCTAACACCACTTTCGTTGTGTCCTATAAGTTTGTATGCGTTGTGCATTCATTTTGACAAACTCTAAAATGTCTTTAATTAATTAATTAATTCCCTGACAGCATGGTCATTGAGAAGAAAGTTGTTTAGATTCCGTGATTCCTTAGGTTTTCTGTTGTTTCTGTTGTTACTTACGTACAGCTTAAGTACACGGTGGTCTGATAAGACACAAGAGGTTGTTTCAATTTTTTTTTTCTGTTCAGAGTTGCTTTGTGATTGAGTATGTAAAGAATTTTGTAAGAGATCCATGAGGTACCGAGAAGAAGGTATATTTTTTCCTGTTTGTGTGAAATGTTCTGTAGATATCTCTTTGATATATTTGATTCACAATGTTATTTTTATTATTTCTGTCTTCAGTTATTGTCTGGAAGATCAGCCTTTTGCTGAGAGTGAAATATTATAGTCTCCCACTATTAAGGTGCAGGGTTTGATATGTAATTTAAGTTTTACTAAATTTTTTTAAATGAATTTGGGTGACCTTGTGTGTGCATATATCCTTTCTTGAGTTTAGTAAACTTCCTTGGGTTGGAGTTTTCCTTCTAGAAGGTATCTTATGTTGAGTGGATTCATGGATAGTTATTTCTTAAGTTTGATTTTGTTATAGTAAATCTTGTTATCTTCTGAATAATGACAAAAATTTATCTAGATGGGCATCTGTGGTCTTTTTAGAGATTGCAAGACATCTTCTGTCCAGGTCCTTCTGGCGTTTAGAATCCCTTTTGAGAATTAGAATATAAGTCTGATATATCTGCCTTTTTATGTTACTTGGTCTTTTAACCTTGTAGCTTTTAGTATTCTTTCTTTGTTCAGCATATTTACTGTTTTAGTTGTTATGTGATAGGAGGGTTTATTTCATTTAAAATAATTTATTAATCATTTGAGGATTTCATACAATATATTTAATCATATTTATCCCCAATTCCTCTGCTTAACTACTCTCAAGTCCATCTTCCCTCTTTACCCCCACAATTTTCTGTCATTTAAAAAATTGTATACCTCATCAATTGCATTTTTTATATAGTAGAATTCTGTAGAGAGAATTAGAGGGAAACAATTACACTACTGGATTGAGTCAATTCAATTCAGGCTTGGGCCACAAAGGAAGAGGAAATCTGTGAGAGCTCAGCTTACTTGTGTGGTAGCATCCCTGGGAAAGTGGTCTTCAGAACTCTAAGTAAGGTAGCTGGAGATGACTGTGAGCTTAGGGAGTAAGTTATAACCAGCACTTCTACATAATGTCTGCTGTATTTCTTGCCTTCAGGTTCCTACCTTGAGGTCTTATCCTACATGACATACTATAAGTTGTAAGCTGAAATAAAACCTTACTCCAGAACATCTTTATTGGTCATGGTTTGTAGCTCAGCAGTGGAAACTTAACTAAAACAGATACTAATACCAGGATTATAGATTTTGTTGTTATATATCTATCCATGTTGATTTTGGAAGACTGTGGAAGTAGCTAAAGTCTTGGGCTCTAAAAGTTATTCAGTATTCAGAGCTTAATAAGTTTTGGGAGCTTGGGAAATAAAAATCTTGAGAGCAATTCAGATGATGAAGCTCTAGTTTGAGGAATTTTGCAAATTTGAGAGTCTTTTAAAGGTCTCTAGCAGGGTTATTCAAGTGATATATTTAAATTTTGAATCTGTGGTTTCTGGTCTGATGGGATTGAAGAATTATTTGTGATTAACAAGAGATCAAAATCACTGAAGAGAAGTTTATATTTTTCTCTGGGGCCTTTGTTGTACTGGTCACCTGGGAATGAAAAATCAACTGTGATTAAGAATAGGCTCGAATCATTGATTGTAATCTCTTGGAAAGTGTATACTGTGCTCTAAAAGAAACCAAAACTGAATCTCAGGATGGTGGGCACATTTGGTAACATGTAAGAGTGGTTCTGGAGTTGTTAACAAGACATTTGCAGGACTGAAAGGGTCACAGAAAGATGCTGTGGCCTGATACTATGAGATGCTAGGAGAGGCGATCAGAAAATGTGCAAGCTGGGTTGCAATGAAAGTTTCATATTAGGAAAAATCTAAGGCTTGATACCATGTGGCAGAGTTGAGGACATGGTGGCCAGGGAAGACCACAGCAAAGGCATAATCCAGTTTACTGATGATTCCAGCAAACTGAAGATTCTAGGAGTGTAGGTCTACCAAGGGTAACAGTACTTGTCAAGTGGAATCAGCCTAGTCTATGAGACAAGCTTCACATGCTGTGAACGAGAGAGTCAGTGAAGTGGAGTTGGTCAAGCCATTTGGAGTCCAGGAGACCATGGTTGAACCCTAGATATAGAATACTATTTTGTTTGTACTGTTGGAATAGACTGTGAGGTTTTTAATGTTATGCTTTAGATAGATGAGTGAGTGAGAGAAAGAGAGAGAGAGAGAGAGAGAGAGAGAGAGAGAGAGAGAGAGAGAGAGAGATTAATAGTGCTGGCTAGTCATTCTTTTTTTACATCCCAAACGCTGCTCTCATTTCTAGTACTACCCTCATAGAGTGCCTCCTCCATTGCCTTTTCCCTTCTCCTATGAAAGGGTAGGCCCCCATAGGATGTGTTTCCTCCAATCTATTGGCATACTTTAAGTTTCTTGTATGTTTATATGCATCTCTTTCTTTAGGTTGGGGGATTTCCTTCTGTGACTTTCTTGAAAATATTATCTAGGTTTTTAAGTGGAGACAATTCTTCCATTCATATTATTCTTAGTTTTTTTTCTTTTTATAGTGTCCCAAATTTTCTGGATGCTTTGTGTTAGGAAATTTTTAGATTTAACATTTTCTTTGACTGATTTATCCTGTGTTCTATTCCTGAGACTCTACTATTTCTTGTATCCTGTTGATGAGTCTTGCATCTGAAATTCCTGTTCTCTTACCTAGGTTTTCTATCTCCAAAATTATTCAAGTTGAGTTTTCTTTATTGATTTTATTCCCATTTTCAGGTCTTGAACAATTTTATTCATTTGCTATACCTATCTTATTATATTTTCCTGAATATTTTAAAAGAATTTATTAATTTCCTCTTCAAAGTTGTCCTCTATCATCTTTGTAAGATTAGGTTCAAGGTCACTTTCTTGTGCTTCAGACCAAAATCCTGGTCTCTGATTTTTTGCCTTTTTGGAGGAACACGTCATTACACATCTTGTAATTGGATATCCAGGGCTTGATGTAGTTTAATTGTCCTGGCACTTGTTGATTGTGTTCTGGTGTTGGCATTTATTCATCTGGTTTTCTCTAGTGTGGATAGGCCTAGTGGATTACAGGCACATTTTGGATCAGAGCACAGGGTACTAGGTACATTTTATAGCTGTTGGATGTGCTTTAGGGAGAATTCGTAGGCAGAGGATTAGGGGGGAGTGGTATTACTTGGTTGACTTGGTGCCAGCAGGCAGCTCTTATGAAATATAGGCAGAGCTGTGGGACAGAAAATGGAGTGGAGGGAATAGGGCTGAAGGGCAGGTCCTAGTTCACTGCTGTTACTTATTTCGTAGGGAGACCTGGAAGGCAAAGGGGCCTGAACTATAGTCCCACCTGTTTTTTCAAATGCTGGCAGCCCTACAGGAATGCAAGTAAAGCCATGAACTGGAAATTGAGGTCAAGGGAGAGGACACAGCTCATTGCTACTAGGAGTATCCTATGTGGAGCTGCAGTACAGGGATTTAGGGTAGGAACGTGGCTCATCTAGTTGTTCCTGGTGCCCATGGTTCTTTGACTATGCAGAGTGAGCAGTAGGTCCAAGGTGAAGCTCAGGGAAATAAAAAAGAAACTGGACTACCGTATTAAATGAACACAAGACCAAATATAGTAAGAGAAGGTGAACTTATCTATATGACAATAGATATTTTAAAGTGGGTCTTTAGGTACCACCTTTAATATACACCTTTATTATTATTTCTGTTTGTCTGTTTGTTTATCTATCTATATTCTATGAACTTATCATTTATCATATAAATACAAATGGCTAGAGAGTATAGATACATATACTGTTTATTGAAACTCAAAGTCATGGGAAATTTTATGTTTGATATCTTCTTTGAATATACAAGCATAATTTTCTACTTTTGCATAATTAAAAGGAGGTACCAAATTAACTTAACACATAACTTAACATTCAGAACATAGAACTTCTTTGATTCAATGGTCTGCTTTGACTCATTCTAAGATCCTTATCACCATTTGAGAAAAGTTCATTGTTTTAATATTCTAAGGGCAGACTTTTGTCATTACTTTCTTTGTATCATGCAATTCCTTTATTTTGTGTAATTTCATTCTGTTTTCTTGCAAAGATAAAAATTTCTGGCCAAGAACCAATTGCACGTGGCATAGCTGATTAACAATATAGCCTTTGCTGTCACATCAGTTTGTCCATAGTTGATACAGATATTTAGGTATTCTCTGAGCACAAAACATTTTGCCAATTACTATGAGTGGAGAAAAATAAATAACAGGAAAGAAAACTACTAAACTGAGTTATACATATAAATATTAAGGTCCCTGGCATATGATATATATTATATATTAAGAAAATAGTTATGATGAATAGTTATAAGGAAAGTCATTATTTTATATAATGTGTACATTAAAAATAAAAAGAGAATTATAAAACATCACAAATACTTAAGGAGCTAGTGTATTTATAACATAAATGTAAGGTGAATAAATATTGTAGTACTGAAACAAAATTTATTATGCCAATGTGAATTTAATCCTAATGGATTTTATATAGGAAAGAATGCTCAAACACACCTACAATGAAAATTACAGAAATGGACTATTACAAGGACTCTACGTACATAAGTTCAGAAAATGTTAAAAAGATAAGTAGAAATTTCAAGAAAAATTAATATTTCAGACATAATGTAATATAATGCACTTAACACCCTGAGATTCAAAATTGTCCTCTTGACTCTATGAATAGTTTGAGAGGAAGGTTGTTCTGGTAATAACTTCTGCTACATCCAAT
>JANHMN010000014.1:56421014-56436281 GCA_030674055.1 Rhabdomys pumilio
TCTCTCTCTCTCTCTCTCTCTCTCTCTCTCTCTCTCTCTCTCTCTCTTTCTCTGCATGCCTTTGTGTGTATGTGTGTATGTGTGTATGTGTGTATGTGTGTATGTGTGTATGTGTGTATGTGTGTATGTGTGTATGTGTGTATGTGTGTATGTGTGTATGTGTGTATGTGTGTATGTGTGTATGTGTGATGGAGGTGGCATGTGTGTTATTCCAGGTATACCACAGGACTCATATAAAAGTCATAGAAAATCCTCAGGTGTCAGTCATTGCCATGTACCTTGTTGACACAAGATTAATTTGTATTTTACAACCTTGTACATGACTATCCGGTCAATGGGATTTCTGGAATCCTTCTGCCTCTGTATCCTATCCCTTTATTAAAACACAAGTATTCTAGAAATGGTATACTTTTGGTTTTACACGTATTCTGGAATTTGAGCCCTGATCATTTTACTTGTATGACAAGCAGTTCTATCTCTTGTGCCATCTCCCTAAGGAGATGAGCTAAGGGTGTTTGGCAGATGTTGTGCAGGCACAGGGAGAACTGCAGTGGATACATGAGGTTTCTGCAGAGGGTACAGGCACACGATTTTGCCCAGCTGCAATGGGTGTACCCTGGAGCAGCATGTTCCATGATTGCTTCTTGCTACTGTTGTGCCTTCTTATGTTTGTCATGGCCATACTCTTCATATATCTGGGACCGAGTGATTGAATGTGGGGAGATCTCACTGCCTATAGCCTGGTGTGATTACCTTCTGTGTGATAGCTCACTCTATCTGGCAAATTTCCTCCAGATCAACATGAAGATGATCTTTCATAATATAATATTGTTTAGATGAATTAATGATTTTATAGAATTTGTGATTCAATTCAAATAGTTATAGGAAGGTACAGTAATTAATAGAAAGTTTAAGAAGATGGTTCTTGTTGTTTTTCCATAAACATACAATAAAGTTAGAATTAAAAGCAGAGTGTTCCCTTTCTCTTGTAGAATTGAGAGAGCTGGATAGGCTAGAAAAGGAAAGACATGAGCTTTCATGCCTTACAAGTGTGTAATTGCACTTGGAAGTGAAAGATAGCCTTGGGACAAATTAATGATCAAAGAATGCATTCATTCTAGGTTGGGTCTAAGTTCCTGGATCTTGTGATCTAGGGATGTGGCCATAGGTTTTTGTGTTCACCATGAAAAGACAGGGTTATGAATAAAGAGTAACTAATTTTATTATGAGTGTAAGAATAGAGAATAGATGATTAGCAAATTTATCTGAACAAGTCCTCAAACACAAGACTTAAAATTGATGATGATCTCTTTCTTGATAAATACAAATTGTTAACACTTAAGCATAGTGAAAACCTTGCTGCTACAGACTGGGTTGCTTAAACTCTGTTAATCAATGACAAAAGTCATTGCTTTGGGGTTAACACAAACTTGCAGAGAGAAAGATAGGCGGGAAGTGTTTAGTGAGATTGTAAGTTTCAAAATAAGAATACATAATCGATAATATTGTTATAATTTGCTTTTGTATAATGATTTTATTTTGTTTTTAAAGAATATGTTTTGTGGTGATTTGTTTATACAGAATATTTAGGCCATGGCTATGAGGTAACTTTTTTTAAAATAGAGTACTTTGTATCAGATGGTATGAAAAGGCTAAGAGAAAAAAAAGTAAAGTTGTTGGAGCTCATCGGAGTTTGCTCCATCCACCATGTACGTATGTGCATCTATGTATGCATAATGAAGTTTATTGGAGTCTACTTATAGGAGCTTTGCTCTATCCATGCACAAAACACATCCCCAATGAAGTTAAAAGTATCCAGAGAATTTCTCACTGGTAACAAAGAGTGTTGACACAGTGAATCAAGCTTTATTCCCCAGATAAAAATCTTCTGAATAATTAATGGCTGACAACATACCAGCCTGCCTCAGTTTACTGTGAGGTGGAGAGGCTGGCCATTGACAGGTGCTCTGAACAAAAGGTTTATTAGTGGTAATATACTCTTTACAACTGTCAGCCCTGAGTTGCTGCTGCATCACCGTAAGCTTTCTATCCCTTTGTACATGACTCTAATTGTTATAATAATGCCAGTCTTTATTCAGGGAAGGGGATATGTCAGCTCATAGTCACAATGAAACTCTTTCCAGTGAAGTTTTCTATAATCTATACTCTGTGATCTAGATCTGTTGACCCCTTCCTGTTCTGTGCCCTGCTGTATATATTTAGCCTCTTCTAAGACATTTAATATCCCTTCCTTGTAAAGCATGTGTCCTAAGTCAAGAAACTCAAGTCCATGTGTCAACAGGTAACCAAGATTTATTTGTGGGGATCTGTAACACTAATAAGTCCATGATCCAAACCCAGGTATATCTAAGATACAAGGTGAGAAGGATAGAAAATGTTGTTATATCTGCTGAAAAAAAAAAAAGCACAAAGCACAGCCTGGAGGACTACAAATCAATCTCTTTGGTGAGCTGATTAGGTTGATATGGGGAGTAAATATAATTGTTCCATCCATACTTTAAGCACTTTCTCCCTCTGTCTGCATAATAGTTCCTGTTATATACTATATCATGTTGTATAGCAGTGTTAGTATTTAAACTCTTGAGAGTCAGAGGTCCTTGATCCTTTAAAGAATCCCTCTACTATTCCCCAGAGGTGTATATCTGTAAAGATTACACAGCTTGGTTGTGTTTTGAGTCTCCCAATTGGAACTAAGGAATAATAACACTTTATTCTCCAGGTTATTATAAATAGAAACTAAAAATATGTGTAGAGCTTAGGCCATGCCTGAATGAATAATGCATTTTAAGTGAAGAAGGGTACTACTAATAATATTTTGCTCATTCTCTGGAGACTACCAGAGAAGGTGTTGATTACAGAACCCCTGGCTTTTTACCATACCCCCTTTCTCTCTCTCTCTCTCTCTCTCTCTCTCTCTCTCTCTCTCTCTCTCTCTCTCTCTCTCTCGTTTATTTTTTTTCAGTCGGCTTGTTCTCCATGCTCCCAACAAAGCGAACTCAATGTTTTCCTTCACCCTTTCTGTAATCTAAGCCATGTTTATTTAAAAACAAAATAGACCTTTTATTTCAATTTACATTTCCTTTGGTGTAGAGGACGCCTGTACCTTAATGTGTGGAGACAAGCTGTTGATTTGTAGAAAACACCAATTATCAGATTATACTTACACTTCACAATCTGTCGAGTGGCCTTAACACATTTGCTGAAATTGAGCTGGGCCTGATGATCTCTCCTGTGTCAGCTGTAAAGTGTCTTCAGCATACTGTATGGCAGGGCTATTTCCAGGGCCATAGGAAGTTATGGCTGTGTGTTAAAGGAACATTTTATCCCTGTGTTTGAAATCTGCTTTCTTATTAGTGGTGCAATTGAAAAGGTAATGCGGTTGACAGTTTTGGGGTAGCCTTGAGAGAAATGTACAGATTGTTTTGCTGGCAGCACAATGTGTCCCTAAACATGCAGCATGCCACAGTGGTACTCATTCTCACAGTCACTGATCAGCAATAAATGTTAAAAATTAACAAGAAGTTTCTTTTCTCTTAAACTGCCAAATGACTCTAAGCATTAAATATATTTTAGCAGGAGTTGCTTCTCGGCCACAGTGTGGTAAAAATACATTAAATGTATTTTCAAAGTATTACTCCTTTCCCAGCCTCCGAGTGGCTGTAAACATTAAATATGTTTTATAAAAAGTGCTTTGCCAGCTACTGGCAGGATATCTATGAACATCATTTTTCTTTAAAGTTGCCTTCCAGCTGTGGGGCTGTTTTCTCTCATTTGCTGTATTCTATTTATGTTTTGTATACAAAAGCAGACAGGAGGCTACCTAGGCCCAATTGTCTAGTGCTTTAGAGTAAGTGATCACTGGATAGTGGCTACACCTACATAAAGCCCTAATGGCCTGGCCGTAGGAGATGACTGAGCTTCAATTTTGTTGACTAGATAGTCCACATAGAAGTCAGCTCTCATTTCTAAACTCATTTATGTTTGTTTTTCATTGTACAAACTGTCTGAGGATAGTGATAAGCATGTGCTAACATTAGCATTGAAGAAACTAACATCAAGAAAACAGAAACTGATCAGTTGCTCTAATCCATCAAGGTGAACATACCCTGTGGAGCAAAAAGAAGACTGAAAGGCAAATGGCAAACTATTAACTTTTATGAGATGCTTAGCCCAAATGTGACAAGTACCTGAAATCCTTTTCTGGAAAATATTTTGGGGTAAAGATATTAAATGCAAAAACATTGAAGATAATGTTACAATGTAAAGACTTATTACTGTTAGTAATAGAAATCTCTTCATTTCAAAAACTCTCACCAATATTAGCATGTGATGTTGAGATCATGTTTAAAAAGACTCATCCTCCTGCCCAAATATTAGGAATTCAAAATTAAGCCAAATAAGTGGTCACTTAGAGTCACTGATTTTTGATAAGATCTATTTTTTTCCGAGCAACTTGGTTACCCCACTAGATTCAAATCTTAATCAGATCACTCGACTAGAATAGACTCTGTGTTTGAACACCAAGGGAGGAAAAATATGATCAAATGTGTCACTATAAGCATGAAACCCATTGAGTTGCATATAAGCTTTCTCCAGATTTCATTGGGACACAATTGGAGGCATCAACCCATTAGTCATGACTATGTTAACTCTATACCAGAAAAATTAACAGCAGAGAATATCTGAACCAGGGAAACTGAAATCTTTGTTATCTAGCCATTTATAAGCATGGTTTACCAAGCACATATCCTATTATGTGACACACAGCATCATATAACCTAATATATAATACTCCCATTTTATCACTACTATGTAATGAGTATTTCTATAAAAAAGTAAAGATGAAGAAGACGAAGAGCAGAGGAAAAAGGAGACAAAAGAAAAGAAAGTAGGAAAATGGAAAGTAAAATATAAACTAAAAGCAGGTGTTATATTTTAATTCACAGTAGGAAAATAAAGTTTTGCATTTGGCTCCTGATGGAACTGTTGGCTGAGATATTATTACAAAAACTCATTCACTATTTGTATGTATTAAAGCTTTTAATTTTTCTTTTGCTTCTAATTGTGTGGCAAAAATAAATTTTCAGACTCTTGTGTAAATTTTGTGGATGTAAAAACATACTTTATATGTGCAGTTTGTTTTTGGTGTGAGTGTGTGTGTGTGTGTGTGTGTGTGTGTGTGTGTGTGTGTGTGTGTGTTGGGGTTTTATGCATGTATCCTACATTAGTAAGCCAGATGACAATTATATTGTAGTTTAGCAATCAAGCACATGCATGGACAGCTGAAACTGACATATTGACATCAGTCATCTTTACAACCATCCTTTGAGGTATCAAGCAAGAACTATGTCATTTCTAGCTGCCCAAAAGGCCACACTGTTGCTCCTGTTGCATGTCCCTCTTACCACGCACCATGGCCCCAGTACAAATCAAGTTCTCCATGCCCCAACTCTCTTCTCTCTCCCAGAGGCTGCCTTTGCATTCCCCACCCCATAAACCTTTCACTTGAGACCTGCCACTAATCATATCAGTAGTTACACAGGTATCATTCACTTTTTGTTGTTTTGCTTTAAGTCAGTGACTTTCCTAAACCTGTTGTCCGCCAGTGGGCTGATGTATGGCCAATGAGTCCCAGCAATCTCTCAGCCTGTCTTTAGCCCCTGAGGAGTAGCATTACACATTTTACTATGTAGCTGGACATTTTCAGTATGGACTCTAAGTGTGAAACACTGATCTTCCTACTGGACAGGCAGACACCTTCCCAAATGAGCTATCTCTCTGGCCACATAATTGTAACTTTTATATTCAAATGGAAACAATAGTGCTATTAAGGTCAAAATGTAAAATGTTAAGTTTGTTGGGGTATATATCTCCTAAATCTCCTTTATTCGTATTCAAATTTTGGTTTTCTCATTAATATGTAATCAAGTTGAGGAATAATGGAACAATTAAAATAAGAGTCTTATTAGTGTTAATATCTTCTACACTGTGTCAACAAAAATATCTTCAAAGTATAAGGTTAGGTTGTAGTACTCAAAGTGATACTATTTGCATTGCACACAAGGAGAAAATTGAAAACAATCACTGGCTACCATTTTATAAATAATTTAGAAATCTGTAACACTATTTGTTTTCAAAAAGGCAGTAAAAGGAAAAGAAACATATGAATTAAACTGTAAACTGTGTTAATCCTGAACCTAAGAAAAACATTGTTATAGGATAATTTCTTAAAATACTTTAATGAGTTAAGGTCTCAAAATATAATTAGTGCTGGTAGAATTTAAATAAAATACAAAATAAAATACAAAAGCATTTTCTGAGAGTCTGAATTTATACTTCTTTTCTCTCTGCCTTTGTAATTATACAATCAAATTGTTGGTGCCAAAAATATTGTTGTTATAAATATTTATTTAAAGAATTCTATAAGATTAGAAGACATATTTGTATTTTACTGACATTTACCTCAAACTTAGAATTGGTAATTTTTATAATATAGTTTAAATTTTTACAGTGTGTTTTGGTAAGATCAACTCTCCACTCACACCAATCCAAAATAACCTTCTAACACATCCTACTAGATTCATGAGCTCTTAGTTTTAGCCATATGAGTCAACTCAGTACTATTAGTATGCACACAGATGTAGGCCATCTGCTGGAGGAAGGACAACCTAGCAATGACAGCCTTCCTGAAGAAATCTGACTACTCCCTCCCCAGCAACTATTAACCACCAAGAGTTTCTCACCTAGAGGTGGGACTTGGTGATGGAATCTCTGATGGAAGTTTTGCTATTTTGAAGGTAGAGTGTTGAAAGAAAATCAAAATGAACTCTGGGTATAATGTATATCTGGATAAAGTTGATAAAGGATGGAGGACAAATAGAAATTAGTTTCCCTGTCCTATTGTCATTAAATATTAACATAAGTACTAAAGGAATGCTATTTTAAAATCCTCTGAGAAGCATTTGAATAAACATTATTCTTCTTGTTCCTTCATTAGCTTTTTTTTTCCCTTGAAGTTTTCTCATGGTTTATCGTTTTATTCAGTTACAACTTGCTTTTGATTTCTAGCCAAACTTACTCTGTGGCCCAAGCACTAGGGAAATTGGTATCTTTAAAAAGCCCTGATGGGTAGAGTAGTACCTTAAATTATACTTATTATCTAGTTCTATTCTTATAATTGTTACTAATAAATTACCAAGTAATACCTTTATAGAAACATTTTTTTTCTAAAAATACATGTTTCATTATGAATTATCTTCTATTTAAAATATTAGCCAATAAAAACTAAGATTTACAGTCAAAAAGTTCTAAGGAATTACTGTGCAGAAATCTATATTGGCTGCATTGCAAAAGAAATGTTTTACAGTCTGAATCTAGAAGGTAATCTTAACAGATATTTACTTAGTCTTTACTCAATATTTCCATGAAATAGTATCATATAGGAATTTGGCAATAATTATGAAAATGAGAAAGTTATCTTGAAATTTTCATATACAGATATTCTGTTTGCCTCATTTCACCACTTCCTTCCATTTTCTTCCTTGTACCCAGCATATCTTCTGCTGAATAAACAACATGAGTTGTTCATTCTTGAAAAAGAAATAATATGAGATTAAACCGATGATTCAGAGTGCCTTATTTGGGGCATTTTGCCATAAAGACACATAGTACAAGCTTTGACAACAGAATTGAGAGGTACAGATAAAATCATATACAAATGTTAAAATTTCACACAAAACTAAACCTGAAAGGTAGCTGAAAATAATACCTGAACATAATGAAGATTTATAAAGGCTTTTGAGTATTTTATACTGTGAATTACTCTTGTACAATTTTCAATATGGAATATTACATATAATCATAATACCATTTAAAAATAATTACTTGGGGTATGTACAAAGGTCTACAGATTCCACAGCATAGAAATATTTTTAAAGTTTTAAAAATTAAAATTTCTACTTTGGATAAAAATAGCTCTTATATTTACTTAAACAGCAGTTAAATAAATATGTTGGAAAATTCAGTAAATATAATATAAAATTTTAGGAATCTTATTCCACTCAGGTTTTGGTCTTCATTTTACAGAATACATAGTATTGGGCTAAGATCGTTTTCGTGCCATTGTCTTACTGTCTAAACTACGTGGAGTTTATCAATTGGAATTTCCTGTTTTACCAGCTATAAAAGTGGGATTATATAATTGGGCACCATGTAAATTAAAGAAATTCATGAATGAAAATTGAACAGGACTATTTGACAATTAATTATAGGCTGTTCTAATTTCAAATTTTCATAATTCACTAATTTGCATGCACATAAGATATGCACACAACATGTCACAATGCTGAAAATATATATAATGTCTATAATAAGTTCTCTTTATTCCTATCCACCAGCAAATCCTTCTATATGTGCTTCACAAAGAAAACATTGTAACATTACTCAACATCATGAATTCCATTCTGCCTTCTGGGACTAGTTCTTTTCTCGAGCAAATCAAAACATGTCATTCATCCAATTTTCCTGCCTTTTCTTGAAACCCTGTTATTCTCCTGTTGATTTTACACTTAATGGTGGATAATCTGTTTGCTCAAAAAATAATAATAATCAAATGGTGCCCAGAGAAGAAAAGCCACTGAGAGAATCCAACCCTCCATTCAATTAACTGATCTCTCTCTTCCAGACATACATCAGTTGTTTCTCCAGTTTGAAAATCCCTCTTGCTTTATAGTATAAAAGAGCTGACAGATGCTCTGGTAGTTTAAAGCTACATGAAGAATTTAGAAATGAAGTCTCACATCAGGATACTAACTTGGCATGGTCTTAAAGCAATCTTTTAATTTACCAATAAAGTTACTCTAACTTGGTACATAGGAAATAGAATATCTTTCTCTCCAATGAAGGATACAGTTATTGGCTATGGATTAATAAATTTTTCTGCTTAAATGAAAAAAATGACATTATAATACAATTGCATCATTTATTGCTTCTCTTTCTCTCTCTAGACTCTCCCTCCCATATACCTGCCTCCAGAGATCCCATAAAAACACTATACTTGAATAATGAATACACAAAGGTCTGGTAAAATAAATAAAACAAAATGCAAATAAAATAAAAATTAAAAAATTTTAAAGCACAGCACAGTATGATTAAGTGCTATGATATTTCAATACATGTTCAAGACTAATTCAGAAGTATCAGAAGCTCATATACACAAGCAGGCAGCACTCTAATGCAATACAACAGGAAAAATGCTTCTATACACAATAAATCAATAAATAAATGATATTTATGAACATCTTAAAGAAAAACAAATGTAAGTTGTTCTTTTTTTAACTCGGCTGTGTAGCTAAGTAGTTATCTCATTGCCAATCAGTGGGGCAGAATGAAAAATGCCATAATGAATAATGTAGTTATCAATTCTATCTCTATGCTATGAAATAATGATTTATCATTTGACATCATACCTGAGACTGTGTGATGAAAATTGAAAGAGTACACAAGAAAAATTTAATTTATATCTTACAATATTTCCTACCATTTATGATTCTAGAATGAGAATTATTAGAATTATTATGCATTGATTCCTTAGGCATTTTTGTCTGTCGCGTGTAGCATTTCCTTATCCTGCCTTGGCTCCGGGAATTGGTTCTGCTACCAATCATCACCCAGCTTCCCTTGAATTCATGGATAAAAGACACATACACAGTTGCTCCTTTTCAACTTGCCTTCTTGACACAATTCCTGGGCGCTACTATCTACCACATGGAAAAGCATGCCCTTATCAATCATATCCTTATCAATACTCTTAGGTCTACTCCAGCCACCTGCCCTAAACTTTATTTGCTAAACGCTTCTGACTATCAGCATGTAGGAGTGGCCTGTGTGACTACTCTATTTTGAGATCTCACATGGCAGGTCAGAATCCTGTGTCCTTCTGCTTACCCTCAGGGAGCCGGAAATCCCACCTATCCCTTCTGCCTAGCAATTAGCTCATGGTTTTCTTTACTGACAGATCAAAAACCAATTGGGAAACAGGATCTTAACATAACTGTCCCTACATTGCTCAATTTGTTATTTTTATGCATGAAATCTGGACAATATGCTATTGTAGTGTATGTTAATTCAAGCTTCTGTAATGTCTATAATAATTAAACTTATTCATATATATATACATACATTCATATATATACATATATATAAATATATATATATATATATATATATATATAGAGAGAGAGAGAGAGAGAGAGAGAGAGTGTGTGTGTGTGTGTGTGTGTGTGTGTTTGTGTGTGTGTGTGTGTTTGTGGTGTTTGTTATTATTCTCGTTGATGTGGCAATATACTTGTCTAAAGTACTAGTGCTGTGAAGGATTGAGTCACAGAAAGTGCACTGCAGCATGTCAGGGTGTGTATGCCATCAGGAGTGTGCAACATTATGGCTATAGTCAGAAAACAAAAAGATGAATGTTGGAGTTTAGCTCACTTTCTCCTTTCTGTTCAGTCCTGAATCTCAATTGCTGAGATGGTGTTTCCCATATGACATATCTTTTCTCAGTTTCAAGAGGTACACTCCATAATATATATAAACTTGCATAGCCATTTTGATTTTAAATCAAGTCAAATTAACAACGGAAAGTATCACAATATTTATATATGTATATAGTATGTATGTTTGCATGTATATATGCATGTATATATACATATATATATATATATGTGTGTGTGTGTGTGTGTGTGTGTGTGTGTGTGTGTGTGTATACATACATATCGAGTTGTCATCTATTTATCCATCTATCCTTCAATGATGTTTCTGACACCTTCTATACCTTGGGGTCTCCATGTTCTCATGCTAACAATGATTACATTTACATTAACAAGGATTTCTATTACTATTCTTATTGCTGCCACTAACTACATAACAAAAGAAATAGGAAAAGGAAGGGCTTATTTGGGCTTGTGGTACAAGGAGGACGGATATACCCAATCATGGGGGAGGTAATTTGGCAGATTTAGCAATAGAATGGATATTCAGTTTGAATCAGAATTAGGAGTAGAGAATGAATAAAAAGCGGTGCTGGGCTATAAGGCCTCAAGGTCTAACCTCAGTGAATACTTGCCCAACTATCTACTCATGCCAAATTGTAATAACATTTGAGAACCGTACATTGAAACATATTAGCCATCAAAAACAATCATCACTCATTGACACTAAGTAAAACTGTTAATGAAAGAACTGTGTCTTTTTCCAATTCTTTATGCTTGATCAGACCTATTAGATGATGCGTTACCAAGTTTTTAACCTGGATTACTTTCTAGAATCAAATATTCTCTGAAGTATTGTTTCTACTGAAGTCTTAAACAACATAAAAATAAATGTATGTGATGGGGGGGTTATGTGTCATAGACTAAGACAATAAGCATAATTCAGGAACATAAGAATGAAAAACGGTATATAATTTATACATGTAAAGAGAACATTGAAAATAACCCTTTCGGCATTTTTTTCTCTTAACACATAAACCAATGGGAATTTAATAAAAAAATTATTTCTGGAATATTTCACTCTTGATTTTTGTTGTTGCAAATATAACATTATTATAGATTCATATGAACTGCATGCATTCATTTATCTTCTCCCTCTCTCATGTGTGTGGTGTGTGTGTGTGTGTGTGTGTGTGTGTGTGTGTGTGTGTGTACATTAGATGACAGGTCAGAAACATACTTCCATGTGTTTCTCTTTATAACTCCTGCTTTATAAACATTGTTACGATTACAAACAATGTCATACAAATGACAGCAAATTTTATTGCAAAACAAAGAAATAGCATAAAATATGTTTGAAGTCCTGACAGAAGAAAAGTCTGAAATCTGAATCCTATGTTTAGTAACAATATCTTTCAGGGGTTAAAGAGATACAAGACATTTTCAAATGAAGGAAAACAAAGACAGCTTGTCACCCACAAAACAATCTCCAAGGAATAACAAATTAGAGTTATCTAAACAGATCAAAGAGTATAAGATTCCATATACAGTCACCAAACCCAGACACTATTGTGGATGCCAAAAAGTGCATGCTTACAGTAGCCTGATATAGCTGTTTCCCGAGAGGTGCTGCCAGATCAGCATTGAAAATTAGTACACATATAACTTTTTTCATTATTAATACAGAAATATACTTTCCTGAAGATCAACTATATTAGAGAAAAATAAGCCTAGTCCACATATAGTCATTGAATATCAAAGAATGGTTACATTTTTTTGTTCTGTATTCCAGCTGAAGACGAATTTTATTGAATGCTCTTGTATATGACTTTTCACTTTCTACTTCTCTCTCACTGTGAAATCAAAGAACATCAGCACGCCTACTAAATATATAGTTAGTTCTAGAACAAATTGCTTCACGAAGTTCTTAGATTGCAGTGACATCTAACTGCCCAACTGCTGATTGAGGTTTGACGCAGATTTTAAGCAGATTGGAAGGGAATTGCTTAATGGGAATGACCAGTCACATTTTCCAAGTTCAGTTTTGAATACTACTTGACAAAATAATCAGAATTTGAGACATCTGGACTTGAAAAAGATTTCAAGAATGAATTTCCCATAAAAAGATATTTGGTTCTATGGATTTAAGTATACATACCATTCAAATCTATCATTATTTTTATTTTTCTCTTTTCATAAAAGAGAAACAGTAGTACAAACCATTAAGTAGTTGTAAAGGTTGTTAAACAAGGTACATTTCCGTGTGATGCCTTGATAGCTTATTCTCATTGAAGAGACATTCTTGCCATTTTAAACTTGCCTTTGGCTGAAGTCTGCCGTCTCCAAAATTTTACCTATGAAATAGTCATGGAAAGATTTTGAAAATTAGTGCTGCTTCTAGTACCTAAAATAACCTGGAGCTAGCTTGGAGGCAGCAGCAAATATTAAAATAGGCACACTAAAGTTCATTTCAGAGATTTGGTGCTTTTTGATGTGGAGGGGACATTCAGAAATTGGGAGATTTTGACTGTCTTATAGGCACAGTTTGTCTTAAACAAAACATGCCTTTCAGATAATTGACCGATAAATTTCCACCTTTCTGGGTTTTTCTCAAAATGTATATAAATTGAGGATGAAACAGGAAGGGAGGGTAAAAAAGAGAAGTAGGGTGAGAAGGAGAGAGAAATTATCCAAATGAGATGCACACTCATTAAAATGTCTGTGATACTTCCTTTTGAATTACCTAGAAAAATGTTTAACATTCTATTATAAAAGTAGTGATATATAACATTTACATAAGTCACCATCTGTAGCCAATTAGAGTTCAGTGAGTGCTGCTCATACCTTATAGTTTTTTCATTCTCAAGGGCATGTGTATGTTTTCACAGACGATGGTGCATTTCATAATGCATTTTGGAAAGTGATATTTTCTTTCTTTCTTTCTTGATTCGTGCATTCATTATTTTATGTGGGACTTATTGGTGAACAAGTTATGCCATGACACCAGAAAAAAAATCTGCAGGAAATGATTCTCTCCCTCCATCATGTGTGTCCCAAGTGCAAAAATTAGATTATCAGGATTTAAAGCAAGTACCCCATCCTCCTCCGTAGTTGTACTACACTGTGTTTTGAAATGGTTCTAAAGATTTTCAATTAGATGGGATGAAATCCACAAGGTTCTCATGTTGGGAAACACTTTAGACATATTCCTACATTTGTACAAATGAACAAAAATTGTAGTGATTTTATTTTTGATACAAGTTAGACAAAACATTAACACTGTTTTAACAAAACCATGCTTTTAGTCTCCTAAAGATGACAGTCAAAGTCCAAAAGAAGTTTTTCCTGTTTTCTATTCTGAGATGTTCTTTCAAGGAATAATACACCCTTCATCAGGTTTTGTTTATCATAACCATAAAATTATAGGGTTTCTTTTAATATCTAAGTTTAAAATATATTAACTTCAATATTTTGCTCTAAATATTTGGGACTAAAAATGTTGAAAACACCTAAACTCATAGTCAAATTATTTTTCTATTTTTTATATTATACTTTCAAAACATTTTCATAATTTATACATTGCTAGAATGCCAACCATATGCCATACTTTTATTCAATGAATTTTTATTTGGAGCACAGATAAACATTATTTTCAAAATAAATGCCCATGTAACTTACTCTTCCATGACCTTAGTTACTAATATCATTTTCATGTCTCTTTTAAGAAATAACACTTTTTGTTTTCATGATATAAATTGGTTCTGTATAGATTTTCATAAATTCTTTGTGCTTGTATGAGAACTAAAACTTTTCTGAATGCATCTAAAATGATATCAGAGTATTTCTATAATTTCAATAGGGCCAATATTCCCAATGGCAATTTGCAAATAATTCCTAATCTATGAAATATTCCCTTCAACCCTGTTACAAGGAAATAAAAGAGGGAAAATAGTGAGAAAAACAGAGTCCTGTTCCATGATCCACCTGAAGAAATTTTGAGAAGAATTTATGTAACATGCAGGGGAAATGTAGAAGAGAGAGTCCTGTTATCACGCACATGACAGTTATGATAAAATTGGGACCCATATTTTCTTTTTCCAGTGATGGATGAATGTGCAGTTAGATATTTATAAAAGAAAAAACTACAGCACATGTCAATCAGGAACATTTGAATGCTAAAAAGTGGCTGAATCTGATAGTTCTAAATCAACAGCTAAGTATGAGTCAATGTATTTAAATATGAAACTATTCTCAATCTGGAATTTTAACAGCTGGGAATTTTTCAACTGTATCTCTGATAGTGTATTTTAAAAGATATATTATGTCCTTTCACTAAATATATATATATATGCTGGTTGTGTACATCTGGGTGTGGTCTAGTTTCTACACTCTGGATCTGTCTAAACTGCTTCTTCTTAGAATTTGATGAAGTTGTGATTTATTTTGTTTCCTGGAGAACAATAAAAAATTTAAGAACTGAATAATCATTGCTCTGTTTGTCTAAGTTCTCAATCACCTGAAAGGTGAAATGATGCTTAAGAAACAAATTTATGGATGTCCCAAGAAAAGTATTGAAATGAAGTATCTAACTGTACTTCCTAAAGTTGATAATTTTCTTAAGAACTCCATTGACTCTTCTAGAACACAGGGGCTCAATATTCAAAAGGATCCTGTATAGCCATGTGGGGAGTAGAGTACAAACAAGTACTGATATTTGCATTTTTATTTCTTCACTAACAATATGACTGAGAGCATCTGTCAC
>JANHMN010000014.1:56436291-56449248 GCA_030674055.1 Rhabdomys pumilio
ACACACACACACACACACACACACACACACACACACACACACACATACAATCATATACATATATACACATACACACACATAAACACACATATGCAAGTTCACTTTGTGATCTGGTATTTGAAAATTTATTAAAATGTTGTTAATATCTATTAGGTGACATAGGCCATGCCACACAGGGGACAAAATATTAACCTTTCGTGGGTTGTGGAGAGACAAGTTCAAGCAAAAGTAAAATGTGAAGCAATTAATAGAGAGACAGCTATTTCAGAAGGAAATCTAGTATGTGAGTAGAAAGCTACTAAATTCTACTTTGTATGTAAATAAGTTAAAATCAACTAATGCAATATATTATTTATTATATTCATTCCTCTTTGCTGTTTTAGCAAGTGGGGATATGGACAGAAAGACTCAGGAAGACAGAAGACAGAGGAGGCAGAGAGAGAGAAAGATAGAGACAGAGATAGAGATAGAAAGAGAGAGAGAGAGAGAGAGAGGGAGATACCAACTTAAGTTGATTCTTCATATATTGGACAAGACTGTGTAGATGAAGATGACAGTAAGTCAAGTCTTTGTAGCTAGCTGGAGCCAGTGTCTATTGCCCCTTGATCCCTTATTATATATGTGATAGTTTAAATGGGATGGCACAATAGACCCATGAGTTTGATGCTTGACCCATACAGGGTGGCAATATTAGGAGGTGTGGACTTGTTGGCGTATGTTTGCCTTTGTTGGAGGAAGTATGCTATTGTGGAGGCAGACTGAGTTCTCATACATATTCTCAACCTAGGCCAAATGTGGCATTTACTTCTGCTGCCTGTACATCAAGATATAGAACTCTCAGCTCCTTCTCCAGCATCATGTCTGATAGCATGTCACCATGTTTTCTGCCATGATAATGGACTAGACCTCTGACCAGTAAGCTGGCCCCAATTATGCACCTTCCTTTATAATCATTGCTGTGGTCATGGAATCTCTTCACAGCAATAAAAATCTAACAAGATATCACAAAGAACAGGCTGAATCAGAATCATTGGCACTAAAATGCTTACATAGTTTTTATTGTTCTTTCTTGATGATTCTACAGTTTCTACCATTGTTCTCGGTTCAAATTATCATTACATGTACATTTTTAAAAATCTCACAAATATAGTTCTTCTTTTCTCCTTGGAAACATGTGTCTCACTGGCAAGCTATTTCTTTACCATCTAAAAGCAAATAAAACACTTTTCTGCACAAAGCACTTGTCATTTTTGAGAATGAAATCCTCCACTCACATCATATGTGACTTTAAGAGCTGACCCTCAGGACATCAATTATTCTGTCAATTTCCTCTGTTGTACCCTCACACCATTCCTCCCATCGTAGTAATCCCTGGGCTGTTTAATGCACTTGCCTAGGCATTAACTTTCTTTTGCTTAAATGATTATTTCCACTCAAGCTGTTATTGTGACTTCGGATATATTTTCCTGAGGTGTATCCTCTTTACTAAGATTTCTGTGACAGTAATGGAGGGGAATTTTTAGTTTCTCCCATTACTCTTCCCATGTGAATTGGATCTGTTGTTGCTATGGTATTTTATACAATCTATAGATATAATTAATTTAAATAATTAGTTTATTTTCTGAGATTAAGTGCTTTGAAGTTTATAAACTTTTATTGTTAGTGGTGTTTGTACCCCTGCTGCATTATCATAATGTACAAACAAAGCTACATACTGAATATCCATCTATGGGACAATATAATGAATATCCATCATCCATCTATGGAACAAATTCTTAAAGATGAAAAACAATGATAAGAAGTGAGAATGTAAGTAGCTGGAAGTCAGGTGAGTGAAAATGTGAGGGAAGAGTGTTACATTCTCATTCAACAGAAATTCCTTAGGCTTCTGCTCATCCATCTTCACTGTCCCATCCTTTCAAGACTGTGAAACTTCATGTTGTGAGACGTTGGCCATGTCTGCAGAAGCCAGGATTAGAATAATTAAGACTTTCCAACAATATGTGTTAGATGTTAGTGGAAATTAGCATAGAATAAATCTTTAAAATTAGATTATGATCTTGTGCCTGAGTAACCACTGGATTTTATAACTCGCCATGCTAGGTACCATGCAAACATGAAGGATTAGAAAGGAGACAACCATATAGAGAGGAAGAGGTAAAGGAGGAAAGAATATGCAGGAAGAAGAATTGGGGCTAAGGTCAGAAACAAAGAACCTCCTATATTTTGATAGGATCTCCGGATATGCAGAGGAAGCATTTACCAGTCCTATTGCACATGTACATACATGTGTACTCATGGTGTGTCTTGTATGTGTGTAAGATTGTTACTGTATGTTTCTTTCTTATTTGATAGTTCAATATTCATATTTGTTTTTTTTTCCATTGATATTATATATTGGAGAGAATTCTACATAGTAACACATTATTTGCTATTGGAAATCCAAGCAGTTCTTGGTGAGCTTGTACCATAATTTAATTGAAAGGCTTCTCTTCATGAACATATGTCCTTCTATGTAATAAATTACATGTTAAATTAGTTTTTAAATGATTTAGTTGAATACTTATAATACATCTATAACATCGATTTATGTGCCACTCTATTTAATACCCATCAGTTCATTATAAATATGACATTCACATGGGACCACAGAGAGGATGGTCAATCAAATTAATGAAGATCTGAGTGTATAAATAAAGAGATACTAACACTCACATTTCTTATGAAAAAATTAAAACTTATAAAAATTCTCTTTATGATCATGATACTGTTAAGTTGTAAAGATAAAACTTGTACTTGAGTTATCTGTTCATCATATCATTAACAGAAGTATGTAATTTCACCCTGAAGCTAAGATATATTCTGCCTAAGCAAGCGAGCACAGATGATATGAGAACAGCACATTTTGTGTGAATCACATAGATGCATGACCCATGATTTTAATACATATCACATTGTTAATATCAGGGTTAGTATTAAGAAATAAGAGGCTAGTCATTAAGATACAGCTTATGATCTGCCTGTCAATCAATGTATTCGTGTTTCATTAGTTACTTTGGTTAAAGTAATAATACGTATTCTCTTTGGCACAGTTGGAAGTTACAGAAGTTTTGTTATGTGTTGGAAAACATTCCTTTCCCTATATCATAAATGCTGAATTCCGAGGATCCTTTATTAGTGGCCATTGTTATTCTAAGTAATTCATCATGTAGCTGCAGAACTTTACCTATTAAATATCTCACAATGACCTTAGGGATGGGACGCAGTGACAAAGAACTTGACTATGAAATTTGAAACTGATAAGGAGATAGAGTAATCAAAGGCTAAGCCTATTTGGAAACTTATGGAATTTACAAATGAAATGAATATAGTGCTTAGGTCTGTGTATTACTGCATTTTGGAGTCATAAGTTTTAACTTAAGAGCGTTGATGTGATATAATGTTTTCCATGGAAAAACACCCAGTGATAAAGTTTTCTGTTTCAAGCAACCCCTTTGTCAGATAAATCTTATGGCTGTGCCAAGGATCCTTTGAGAGTAAAAAGATTTAGTGACTTCCACATTCTTTCTGTGAGTTTTATCTTTTGTCTGATTACAAAAGTTTCATGTCACTGCACAATGTCATGTCTGAGTTCAGAGAAAGAATGGGGAAGGAATAATCTCAGCTTTGCTGACTCTCCACCTCCTCTATTTAACCCTACACAAATGTAAACCTCACTCTCATATGTGCGCACTGGTCTGTAACTATCTGGTATCCTTATGCTGTGGTTTAAAACCATTCTGCTCATATATCTAGAGCAAACTCATTTTTTGATTGACACATTCTTTCTTTTTACCTGTGAGGATCTGACTGTGTCATTAATACAAACCTTGAGTCCAAAGAGATTTTACACTCAAGAGAGCATTGAGTGCCCTAGAATACGCACTTTATTTTCATGAAGTGTTGTTTTAAAGGCGGTGATTTGATATTTCTAATACACCCATTTAATCTGTCCTTAGTCATTTGGAACTATTGCAAGTGTGATTTATTCGTGTGTACATTTGAAGCATGAAAATGTCGCTAACTCTATCATGCTTTTTGTTTTAACAATGTCTTTAAGGACCAGTTGAATAATCATTTCTGTTGTGTGCAAATCTCATTAATTCAGTAGCATATTAGCTGCATATATAATTTCTATATTTACACCAAGAAAATTAATATTTTAGGTTATAAAATGAGTTGTAGTAAAGAAACAATAACCATAATTACCCAATTGAGATAAAAAATAAGATGCTACCTGGATCTTATTTGTAAATATGCTTAGTTATAAAGAACTAAATATTAAACACTCAGTTTTGTCAGGAGGGAATTCTCTGCTTATTTAGTGGAAAGAGCTGATGACAATGTATGATAATCTGCTAATGATTAATATTCACTGCTTTCTACTTATCCAGAAACTGACAACTGTTCTGTAAAATCCTGATAGTAGATATAATCATAAAGAATTAAAATTTTGACTTATGGGTTATTTTTAAAAATGTAGCAACTCTGGAGCTGGTGGAGGTGCAAAAACAAAGAATTGATTTCGGCAGACACATTCATGTTAGGTTAAATTTCACACAATTTATCTAGCTTTCTAGAATTTACAACTTCAGTATTCCTTAAGAAATAACCAATTATATTCTGATAATAATAAAAAGGCAAGGAAAATTCACGAAAAAACCCTCACTCTTTTGGGCTTAGTCTTACAAGGGAACTGTATATGAGCATATTAAATCTTGTTGATTATTAATTGTTTTAATAATCAGTCATTATGAAACTCACCAAATCTCAGCTCACATTTGTTTCAATAATTTTATGTTAAATTAACAGCACGTGTACAAATGCATGCCTTCCATCTGAGAGAATAGTTTTATTTTATTTTTAAATAAGGAAATAATGACAACTAAATCTCAAAGATTGTGACTGAATTGTCATGTTAAGAGAGAAATGAATTAATACTATTCCTGTAATTTTCAGATTCCTCACTTATTTTTCAGCTTGCCTCTGCATGAATTCTTATTTGGAGTGTAGTTTTCTGTATTCAGCTTATGCTTCAGGTAAAAATCAGCACTATTATGATGGCAATAAAAAGGGATTTTTTCCTTCCATTTTCCCCACAGTGTACTAATACTGTTTTATAAAACTCAAAGTTGGTTATAGACAGTGAACAGGAAAGGAAGCACATTAAATGGAAGACTTACAAATGTCAAGTGTTAGAAAAGTTTTCTTTAACCATAAACTCCACATTTTACTTGCTGAACATTTGTTTGTCAGTGGCATGATTCTGATTTTCAAGGAACTCAAAGACACTTTCTAATCTAAATCAACTGGACCGTTTAATGAAATTTTTAATAATTAGGTTAAACAGGGAACAAAACCTTTTCTTTTATTTCTCCTTAGGTCTGCTCCTAAGGGACTAACACAGACTTAAAGGAGAAAAATCTAATTATAATTAGTCAAATGAGTTGACACACAGTAAAGCAGTTTGTTTCACAATTGATGTATTATTGTATTTGGAAAATTAGGTTTGAACCTGGAAAGGCACTTAAACCACCATGAGGTAATGAGCCTGTGCACAGGTCTAATATGCAAGTCTTTTTTTTTCATTGTGTTGTTACTTACTACTTTAAAGGTTCATCAGTCACTGGGCGATTTATTAGGTCTGGTCGAACCAAGTGGCATTTTGCTTCTTTAAGGATAACATTGTTCAAACAGTGCGACTGGTGGATATTTCTTTTGTTCATTGATCCATTCATTGGTTCCTGCAACCTTAACTCCCATCCTCCGGGAGATGAACTGCGGCTGATGTTGAGTTTATTCTCAAATTACTTCTTTAAAAGCCTATTCTAGGTAGTTTCTAATTAGGCACCCCCAGATGGTATGAATCAAGCAGCTGTAATCCCAGCTGGGAACAAGTATGAAGGAAATGCTTATCTTCTTTATTTTTTTCTTAGTTGCTTTTTTTTCCCTCCTCTATCACATCTTTTAATATTCTCACAATTTCACAGGCTTTTGAGTGCTGTAAATCTTTGCATCAGAAGCTCTGGAATACTAATAAGATATACTGTTATAGCTGTAAAAATACAGGATCCATGGTCCATCAGGACCACTTGAAGCTCCAGCCATCTATTGTATGCAAATCTTACCATGTATTAAAACTGAAGCAAAGAAGAGTTGCTCACTTAAAAGATTTAGATCATGTGATGTACAACCGTTTTCTTGGTTTCTTTTCCTATTACTGCAATCAAATATTCTGAAAACAGCAATTTAAGGAGGAACAGGATTGTTTTCACTAACATTTCTACGTCTAGTCCATCATTTCGAGGACGTCAAAGCAGTAGGACCTTGATGGTATACATTCAGAAACAAACAACAATAAATGGAAATAGCTCCAATTGTACAGCCCAGCATCCCAGTGAGAGGATGGTACCAAGTACAGTGGACTAGTTTTCTTATCTCAATGACCTAACAAAGCCAAAATACTTTCCTTAAATGTGCCCATTTCCCAGGTAGCCTAGACTCTCAAGTGACAACTGTTAATAAGCAAGAAAATCATTTCCTTGAGTTCTATATATTTTCACATGATCTTTTGAAAGCTTCTTTGTGTCCCAGCAGGATAGAGTAAGATTTGAGGATTAATCTTGGTATGCCTTAAAATATATAATGTATACTAAATGAAACAATACTAATAGAACAAAAGCTAATAGTACCACCAAAACCACATTTGTCAAGAAACTTAGCCATTCCATTACTGCACATATTTGTAGACCTGCATTTCATTTCATTAAATCTTGCAGTCATGCATTAGATTTCTTATGCTCTACTCTGATTTCACAGGTAAAAAATCTGAGCACTAGAAGTCAAATATGTCCACATAAAAATATAAAGATATAACATATTCTGAATGTTCAAATTCTCATAAAAATGATCAAGAAACAGAGTCAAAGAGGGCAAAATTATTAATAAACATAGATTTTTGTGTATAGGATTAGTGTTAACACAAAGAGATAATATGAAAGCAGTATAAACTGAGATAGCTCCTAGCAAGCAAGCATGTAGTGTTGATGTAAAAAGCTTCAGGTACCTATTCTCCACACTTTAACTTCACAAATATAATACTCCTTATTAAGCCTAACATATGAGCCATACAAGTACCAACTTTGCATCAAACTATTCTATGGCCATTGCAACATTCTCTTTCTGGACATTTGCTAATCAATGCTTCTGCATTCCCTCTATGTACTCCAAACACAGGGGCTGAGTGGCCAAATTACAAACACTGATACTTATTTTGTTACTTGCTTGCCAGTAAAACCATTCACATGACATTAACAACACCCAGTTATCAGTAGAGTCAAATTGTTCCCTGGGAAACATTTGGTATTCAAATTGAATGATAGAAGGGATAATTTCAGGAACATTTAGTTTACTGGACATTAAAATAAATAAGAGCAGTATTATTAGTCAGATTTCTCCAGGAGTATAAATCCAGACAGCATGTAATAATGACTTGAAGTGGTAATGTGTCCTTATTTTTCCACATATGCCTTATATATTTGAAAATTAATCATCTGTTTATTCTAGTAATAAGATTATTATGTGGTTTTATTCAAACATTTTATTCCTAGAATGTTTTTTCCAAAGGTAAGCCCAGAGAAAGGCTAGTGGGTGAGAAGGCAAAATCAACAACAACAACAACAACAACAACAACAAAAACAAAAACAACAAAAGGAATCAATTTAGAGCAATATGACAGAAAAAAAATTAAAAGAACAGAAAGACAAGAAGGAGCGTCCAAGGATCACCAGTAAACTGGAGTCTCTCTTCCTTCTACCCTTCTCAGTGCATCGTCTGCACTCATTAACATGTGTTACATTTCTGTGCTTTATTACAAAACCCAATATGTGCCATGTAGACATCTATGACAATTTGTAATATCCTCCTACTCAGAGGTTTTCTTTGAAATAATAACTACTTCCCTCCATCTTGCATCCCTATGTCCTGTAAAAGCATGTTTTATGTCTATGTCTAAAATTTGTTTGAAATGTAAAAAGAGAAAAATTAGAAAAAAATACTTTATTACTCTTGATATTTTTCAAACTGTATCTACTCTTGTTTCATGACCAGAATTTAAGTCACCTATTTCATACACACACACACACACACACACACACACACACACACACACACACACACTATATGAAGCAAAAGATGTACTAAGAATATGAGACTTTCCAAGGAAACATATATGCTTTCTTTTCAGAGAATGAGCACTGGAGCTGAAAGGATACTTCTGCATCCCATATTATAGCTTTTCTCAAAATTTAAAAAAAATGTCAATTTAGCTATTTTATTATTAATCTACACCCAAGTAAACTAATTTGGAAAAGGAAAATATCTTCTTACATGAATAAATTTTCTAGAAAAGGTATAGAATATGTGATGACTAAGAATGTGGACTCAGAGGCACATTGGCATACATAACACAACAAAAGTATTTAAAAACTGTACAAGGCACGCATATCCATTTATCATATCTTTATTACAGGTGGTTGTAAGCTACCATGTGGTTGCTGGGAATTGAACTCAGGACCTCTGAGTTAGTGAGCAGTTAGTGAGAGCTCTTAACAAACAAGACATACAACCAATAAAAATCAACTGTCATTTATGGGATAACATACTACTGCACATCTTTGCTTCCAAGTCTACCAGTTGTCTTTAGCACACCAAGCATGCGGTCTGTCATTAATAAACCTCTGATTCCCTCAACCTCATAGTTTATTCATTGTCTTGCTCTAACAAATACTACGTTCTGTTCCTCATCATGACTTCCCTACAAGTTATTTCCAAGTAAATCCCAAGGCCCACCAGTGTCTGGTAAATGATCATCCTCATGAAACCTCATCCATACAATTTAAGTCATATAATTATTTAAGTCAATAATTAAGCTGGAGGATTGCTCCGAAAGCTGAAAGTAGGACAGTCTGATTCCCAGGACAAGCCAACACCATCTCAATGTCATAGGATAGTACATAAAACTCAGTTGCATCTTAACTGTGGTCTGCCAGTATCAGTATACCTTCATGAGCAAAAATATGCACAACACATCAAAGTGACTGACATACATTTAAGAAAAAAAGAGGTTACAGATCGATCTGAACTTTCAAGCAAGATGAAAGATTCTAACATCTAAGGGAAGATGACAGATGTGTATTTTCATGACAAAATATAATTTAATGCCTCTTCAGATCCTCCACCTCAAGATGTCAGAAATCATTTCTTCTTCTTTTTTTTTAACCAAAATCATATTGTTGGAGTCATAATTCACTTCCAGGGAAATAAAATAAAAACTCAGAACGGGATAAACAAGTGTGCTTTCAAGTTTTTTTGGCCTGGTTTTGCCTGATTAGGGGCTACTCTGTGTGTGTGCAAGTGTTCACAGCTATTATTTGAAGATTAATAAAATATTTATTATCAATAATATATTAAATATATATACATATGTATATATGTATATACATGTATATATATTTGTGACTAACGTTCATATATCTTAGGGAATAGTAGTGTACAGAAAAGGGTAGTTGCAAAAGAACCAACTCAGTTGCAATGAATACATTTGTACAAATATTTGTCATAATTGACTTGGTTAGTTTATTGGATGGCTGTTATGTATATTAATACATAATAACTCTTTATATTGATCACATATGTATGGTGTGTTATTGAAAATGAAATACATAAGGTTTTAATGGCAAAATATTTCAACATTTTTTTTCTGCCACAACATGCCAGTATGTTATTATGAACTATATTTAGAGGCTTAACAAATTTCTTTTTTTTTTTTTTTTTTTTTTTTTTGCTGAATGAGTAAGGATCTATCTACTTAAATAGCTCTGAAACAATCATTTATGAAACACTTAAAGAGTTTTTCTTCACAGCTAACTTTGATTTTATTTGGGAACTTTAAATTGTTGCTTCTACTTCAAAATGGAAAGAGCTTTAAAATGAATGATAATCTTGAGCTAATCTCCACTTGTAATAAAGCTCTGACGAAGATGCATTAATAACGTGAAAAATTTGAAACTCCAATCTCTGCTGGTCTGGGAAGGTGGATCACTGGGTTTGCCCCACTTTCTCGTTTTGAGTTTTTCCTTTATCTTTGCTTTGTTTCAGCTTTACCATGTAGAGCAACATATAAGTTAAATTCAGAAGAAATTGTGTCATACTCTTATAGAACACATACATTGTTGTGTTCATTATTTTATAGCATTAGTCTAATTGACTGTCTCAACCATAAAACACTAAAAGTAACAATAAAAATATTAACATGAACTTGTAAATGACATAAATGTTTCTGATATCGAAAATACTGAGAATATATGCCCTCTGTGAAGCCTTAATACTAAGAAGTTATATAAAATAATTGTATAAAAAGTATTTAGGTAAAAATTTCAGCTTATCATTAACTATAAGCCAAAAAAGTGAATGTTTTGAAATCCTATCAAATTCAACAGTGAAATTAATAGTAAGAAAATAAATTTAAAAATGTGTGTTTTCATATTCTTTGCTAAAATAGTATAAAGATTCACATCAGATATCAAAGCAGAACACAGTGTTTCTTAAGAACTCAAGGATTTTGCTTGTTCTTTTGTCTGTGTATTTGCTTGAGATGGGACCCAAGTCCTTGTGTATGCATGTGCTTGAGGGCTGAGCAGTATGCTTCACAACCAATTTACAATGCTGAAAATTACTACTATTCAGACAGGACTGTAGAGAACAAATAAACTGTTAGCAGTTGAACATATCACCCTCACCTTTGTCCAGTCGAACTGCTAAACTATGTTCCAGAGTTCACAGAAGAAACATACACAAAGACCATAATCGTAACTTTCAAAGTTGGTGTCAGCTGCATCAGTAGAGTTATTACAGCTTGAACACTGCCTGCTTGAACCTGAAATAGCAAGCTGTGCAGACGGGAACGACTCAGTGCACTCATCTTTTGTGACAGCCCACAGTACTCAACTTCCTGTTCTCAGACACTAGTGTGTATCCACTGTATGGTTTATGCCTACAGGTGCCAAGGGTTAGTTGCATGTCCTTTATTCTTGCTAAAAATAAATAACGACTCATTCTTTCTTGCTCTGATCTTAAAAAGAAGAGCAACAGAAAAGTGCCCTAGCTGTTATCCGTGACTGTAGCACATGCTCTTAGAGAAAAGGAAAATTTTTGAAATTCATACCAGCATCTCTGTGATTTACATAATCTCTTCAAAAACTGCTACAAAATCATGAAAAACAATGATATCCAAATTGTCAAGGATTAACAAACCAAGCATTATTGGCATGTGTGTGCTATACTCATTGAACTATCAATAAAAAAACCAGATCAACGTGGATGCATTCTGAAAGGTCCAAGGAAGACACATAACTACAACAAAGGACCTGAGGTGTTTGAGAGATAGGAAGACTTATTAAACGTTACTTTGGAGAACAACACAGTGTATGGCAGGATGACTTAGATAAGTTATTTGCACAGATGGATGGTAAATGTTGGTCAATTTTTCACTTATGTTTACATGGAAAAAAAGTTCATTTAAACTGAAATACATTTTGATTTCTTTTGAATGAAAGAGATGTAATTAGTTCCCATGTTGACTGAAGTGCTACAGAGTGGTTCTAAAAAACATTAAAGGATTTTGTACCAAGAACAAGCTTAAATGAGACAGCTTAGGCTGTATTTAGCAGTCTCAAAATTCCTTAGTTCTTCAATCAAAATCTTGTGTGCTTTATAACATTCTTGACAATAGTTTTGAACGTCAGTATAATTGTTTTAATATTTTAAAATTGTGTCTTGAAATTTATATTTATGTGGCTTGGATTAGAAATTAAAATATAATGTCTATGTTATACACATACATACATATCATACTTATTTCTAATATACCCCATGCTTTTAATGATTTATATATTTTATTTGTTAAAGTATAGTGTCTACATATACGTAGGTGAAGTGCCTACATGCTTGATGCTCTCCTAGGCCAGTTGGTTATACTACATCCTCTGAAATTCCAGTTATAGGCCATTGTAAGCAGCCATGTGGATTTCACAGCCAAATGCACGCCCTTTGCCAGAGCAGCAAATGTTCTTAACCACTGTCCTATCTCCCCAAATCCTTCTATAAATTTAAAATAATAAAATTAATAATAGCAATAATAAATACATAATAATAGCAATACTAAGATTATTAAGTAAATTAATTATTAAAAGCTAAATTTTTACATTTCACTCTTAAATTTAAAAAAATATTTTTACATATATATGTGTTTTCTTTAACCTTTGGGTATTTCTCTGTGACACAGTTCCTGGAGAGTCATCAGTCTTACTGCTTTACATCCTTAGGAATGAGAGACCTTGCAATTATGGTAAATCTGAGACAACCTAAGTTGAGTCTTTTTACATTCCAAGGTTAGACGAACATCCATAAGCACTTTCTGAGTCTTAAGGAACTGAGTTATGGTTTAGAACAGAAATTATTATTGGAAAACAGTTTGTGTTCTCTGTCTATCTCTCTCTGTGTCTCTCTCACTCTCTCTGTCTCTCTTTCTTCCACCACCCCCAGGACACACTGCTTATATAATGACCAAAGTTAAGATCCCAACACTCACAGGAAAATCTCAACACTGTCATATATGACTTTAAAATTGACACTGGCAGTGGTAGCCAAGATAGTAGGATTATTGAAGGTTGATAATTTCCAGACTAGCTCCAGAATCAGTAAGAGACTCTTAAAGAAGTAAGGAATAAGGAAGACAGTGATGATGAAGGATTGGAAATCAGATGTTTTCTTCTGGCTTCCACTAATGGGCAAATGAACACAAATTCTTCCAGAGAAACTTGGGCACACAGAGATTAACTTTCTCTCACTAACACACAC
>JANHMN010000014.1:56457412-56488924 GCA_030674055.1 Rhabdomys pumilio
CCAGAACAATTTTATATAGATACATTTCAAGTGAAGACAGACTAAGCCATAAAAAATGAGATGGAACCAAATGATTAAAACAGATTCCCTGAGTTAGCAGGCAAGCAGTGCAATTTAATCAGAAGGTAAGAGAAGCAGTCATCTCAGATGACAAGATTGTATGTAGGCTAGAATCTTCCAGGACTATGTCTAGGAATAGTTAGAGGAAAATATTCTAGGCTCAGTATTCACATGTATTCACAAAGCTTGTGTATGACTCTCATCTTATCATGTCATCTGAGGAAATAAAAGTTACATTTAACAACAGGGACTTTGCACATGTGAATTTATATGTGATTATGATACACTGCTTGGGTACAGTTCTTATCTCACCACTTCATTTTAGGAAATAAACGTGACTTTTACTAATGGGGACTTTGTGGATGTGAATTTGCATGTGACTGTGATTTGCCATTCTCGTGTAATTGTATTCACAAAACCTGCAGCCCAACACTAACAAAATCTCAGCATGGAAAAGGAGGGGAACCCAATGTCTGATGAACTATTTGGCCACTAATACCTATTGAGATGAAGAACATTTTGTTGTTGTTGTTGTTGTTGTTGTTAAGGAGGTGAACCATGGTAGATCAAGCACACTAACTAGAAGGCCACATATTATAGAATATATGAACAGTAAATGTTGTACATGATGGGTTTAAAAATAACAACAAAAATTTAGGTGGCTGGATCTTGGTCTTTTTGGGGATAAATGTGTTCAAAAATATTGTGCAAAATGCTCAAAGATAATTAATTAAAAGACACACACCAGAAAGTTAAAGTTGTATAGAAGATGAATTCATTTCCATTTTCTTATTTGAGTATTTTGTTTACTTTTAATCAAACATTTCACTGCTCATGATTAGGGGTGTACTGAGACCTGATTAGCTGATACATGATGGATGTGTCCCAGGTTTCCTTTATTATTAATTGGGGATTACAAAAGAACCATAGACTTCTTAAAGGATTTTAAGACTCCTTGAACTCTTCACAAAAAAGGAAAACCATTAAACATAGATTTTCGTGAATCACTAAAGAATAAAACATAAGGAATATAAAGAATAAAATATAAATAACTTAGATTTTTAATTCTAGACAAGTTAGAGAGAATAATAGATTAGTTTTGAATCCCAAAGTTATTTCACAAAAGGATATTTTCCTTTAAAGTAATAAATAATAACTTTTGCAAAGACTTAATAATTATATCATTAATAATATTAATGGTAATTGAACTAGTTTTATTCTACCTTTATTTTTGTAAAATTTGAATTTTTCTGCAAGTTAATTTAATATACATCTTTTTATAAAAAGACAAATTGATAGAAAATATGTGACCAAATATGAAAATAGACCTATGACTTTACACACTTTAAATTGAGGTATAATTATTAACATTTTAAGAATAAAACTCCGCATGATTTGAAAGTAGAAATTAATCATTCAAATTTAGATGGGTTATCATCCTCATTATTTAATTTCCTGGTCTTACATATATTCACAAATATTGTCTCAATCTTATACATACAAACATATAGTTGATTCACTTAATAATAAATATGTGATCAGAGAACTATCTGTTAAAATTTTATATCCATTGATTTACGTAAGTAAATATAGCTATAATGTTATAGTTTTTTGCCATATATAGTCTCAAATCTGATTGGATATGTTGCCACAGGCTGCATTGTTAACTGAAATGTCATCCTACTGTGTAAAAAATAAATGTGTGTATACATATACATGGCTAAAAGTGATGGGGAGAAAATGGGAGAGCTAGAGACAGGTAAGAAATACTGTTGAGGCATTGTTTTCAAAGTAATAAAGAGAGCAGAAATGTCTACATTATCTGAAGGTGGAAAAGCCAGAAAGAAATTGGGTCCCTAACTTCCAGCTGAAACATTTTTCCAGCTGTTCTCTTTCCATTAAAAGAAACGAATGAGAAAGGTACATTAAAATCATTTGCTGACTATTTATTTAAAATAAACTTATTGCAGATTTTAATGAGATCTACCAAGGAGCTTCACGGTGTCTTGATGATTAGTACTTGATGAAAAACAGTCTCCTAAGACTATCAAAGGGCAGATATAGAATTAAACATCATATCAACTAATTCCAGTGTGGCTGACCTTTAGAAAGTACTGAAAAGTTCAGGTTATTGCTCCAAGTATAGATGATTTTCAGTATGTGGAGTCACAGGATTACAGGTATCTATGAACAACAAAGAGCAACACAGTCACTGCCTTTGTCTCACTTTGCTTACCTTTAAAGCCTAGTTGTAGAAGATTGAGAAACTGATTCTTCTTCCAGTGGCTGTTAAAACATTAAAGGCCGAGGATTGTGGGGAAAAGAACAAAGTTCAAAGCAGAAAAATGAAACGATGGTGTGTGAATTAACATTAGTATCTTTTGTGATGTATATAAAAGATTTTCTCTTTTAATTTTATTCTGATTTGTTACCACTGAAGTATAGGCATTCAAGTATATGTACACATGCCATGTTTGTTCATCCATTGAATAAAATGAATACAATATACTAGATAAAAACAAAAACACGAGACTCAGGTTGTGACTGAAGAAATTGGGCTTTGATAAATATAATTAGCAAAATTATATAAATTGAGGTTTAAAAGTATATGTTCTGTACCATCATAAAATGCGTTTGTCTCCATTGCATGATGGATCTAAATTTAACTCATAATGGTGACTGCACATTTTTGAATGTCTGTGATTGCTAACCCTATAAGACACTGAAATAGTAACTAGGAATAATAACTGCTATGACAACAAATTAACAACTAATCAGTAGTGATAATTATGAAGATATATTAGTATTTAATCTATAAGAAATTAACAGTGCTTTATACCAAGTAAGCTGTACACCCATATAGATGTAATTATGCTTATTGTCTATAAAGTGTGCACTATCTATTAAAATGTCAGGTAATTACAAAATGAAGGGGAGTCAGTTTTACTTAACAATAATCTCAACCAAATCAAAGAATAGTTTTACTCTTTTGCATCCCACATCTTCAAAGTATCCCAGGAAAGAGGCTTCTGAATGTACTAAAACTACAACAGACCAAGAAAGACACATTTGTGGTACTACTAAGATTTCAATTGTCAGACACTATTTTATTTCTTTATTTAATTGATTTAAATATTGCTTTTATGTACAAATTGATCTTACCCTGAAACCAGTTTGTTGAAATTAGAAGACACAGAATTTTTGACTGTGTTTTCTTATCCCAACTCAAGACCATTCTTCCTTAACTACTAACTAGAGTTTGTTGATGGTTCTTCAAAAGCTTGGCTGATTGACTGATGTGTTCTGCATGTAATACACAAAAATTTCAAAGTATTCTTGTGCTTTAGGTCACTTTGGTAAAAGTGAATATTCATCCTACAATCAACTGAGCCCCAACAACTCATCTTCTTTTTTTCTCTTGAATCTCTTCCCTGGTAGATTTCTCTACTTTCTTGTATTTTCTACATTAATTTAGATTCTACAGCAAGATAAAAAGAGGTTTTTCTTTCTATATCTATTGGATTTTATTGAGCAAAATAATCTCCAGTAGCAAAAAAAATGTTTATTCATATTAATTGCATAATACTCCGTTATATGTTCACATTCTTTAATCTTTCATTCATTGAACACGAAATATAAGTCTGTATTTTGACTCTTGTGACTGCAGAAATCAAAATGGACATAAATGTGTCTACTGTATCATGGTGTTGAGTTCTATAGTTAAGAGTTGAGAATGGTACAGCTCTATAAACTGAGAGTTCTACATTTTTTTCTGCTTTGAAGAACCTTTCTCTTGTACTCTGTGCTGGCTTTATTAGCACATATTAACACCAACTGTGCATGAGAGGCCATTTCCTCTTTGTCAAGCAATAATCTAATCTAATTTCATGAGATACAATACCATGGCACCAATGACCTATCTCAACTGAAGACACAACAATTTTCTGGCAGCTGTAAGGTCTGCCAGTTTCTACCTACTCACTAGCTAACAATTGCAATGTCACGTTTCAGATGTTGGATGAATGAACATTTTCCATGATGCAGTGATAAAGCTCAACTGACAACTTGGTTTTGTTTGTTTGTTTGTTTGTTTGTTTTTGAGATGCTCTTCCCACAATAATATTTTTAATGCTTTGTCTCCAGTTAACAGAGTGGCTGCTAATAGTTTGGATAAAGCAATCGTGTTTTAAACATTCTAGACAACCCTCCTCTATAAATGTGATGAATCAGATTTAAGTATCAGCTTTAGTAAATTAGTTGAACCACCGAGAAAGTATGAGTTTCATTTAAAGGATTTGCTAAAGTGACCTCATTGGATCCAGAGCTAACGGTTAGGATTTGAAGTTATATAAGGCTTCTAGGGGAAAAAAAGTAAAGATTGCTTACCAATTTTCTACTCCATTTCTTTTCTCTCACTCATTTTGTTTTCACTCAAAATATCATATAGTCTGTCCTTGGGTTCTGTATCAAAGTCGTCCTATGTACTGTTTATTGGAAGGAAGATTGTGGCAAAATTGCATAACTCAAAATCATATAGTTTAAATCTTATTTTTTCTTGAAATATATAAATATAAAATCTTTTTCTCTTTTACTTTTCTCCCACTTTATGATGAGAATTATATAAAACATGTCCAAACTGATTTGTCTTGTAAGCCTCAGCGTTTCCTAGGCAATAGTTTTCAAGAATTTTGAATGGGATATTTAAAATAGCTTATGTCCCACAATATAAGCATTGTGCTCCAGAAAATGGCAAGCTTCTCCTTGGTAAAACAAACAAACAGAAGAAGAATTATTTTGAACTTCAATTGATTTGAAAATAAATCACAAATGTAAATATACATAAATATTAACATTTGTTGATTTATATAGCATTTTATGTTTTTATTCTAAGGAGTGATATTGATCAAATGAACAAACACAAAATACATTTCTCTCCAAGAAATACAAGTGAGTACAACTGAAAAATTGTAGTATAAGCATAGTAAGCTGTCAAGGTGAAAACTTTATACATTACTAGTTGATATTTCATAGTCATATTTTATTAATTTGTATAAGCAAATTCTCATTCTCTGAGTCTGAATAACTCTAACCACGTTTAGTCACAATTTGTCTTCTATCACAGGCTTTCTGAGCTATAGCTCTCACATAAAAAGGTAAATGGTTTTTAAAAATATTATAGTGTCAAGTTATGTAGCTATACTCTCCTTTTAATGACATAGCTGATAGCCATGCAAAAATTAACTACCAGTGATGATAATCAGTACATTTTTAAAAAGTAATATTTTCCAAGTTTTTATAATCTTGGAATGGGCTTATCTTTATTGACTATATGGAAGCATCCTATTGTGTGTCCACATACTATAATATAGACTTAATTTTGGTGAAACTTAGGATTTCTTTAAGAACTAGTTAAGCTGAGATAAATACTCAAATAGTCATCAGTGAAAATGAAGAAAACATTATTATCACTAAGTCTTTGTTTGGGAAAGTAATGCATATTTTTGACGTAATACTGAACTGTAAATTTATATACTGTAAATTATTTTTAAATCAACTATAGAATACAATACAACCAATACAAAGATTATTACTAGATACTATGCTATATTGTGGATAAAAAACACTATTGAAGTCCTTAATTAGGACTTTGAGTCCCCAACATCCTTAGCTTCTTGACTGGCATTCCTGAGGCCCCTGGAAGAGAACATGCCTTAGAACAATGATGTAGCAAGTAGCGGGAGAGGGGCACTTGAAGTCTCTTTTTCACATAAACAGGGTTAGGATTTTTTTTTTTTTAATAAAACTTTAGGAGAGGTTCCTTGGGTTAGGTCTTTGGATGCAGTGGAAACATCTCCTTGCTCAGTATCCTAGCATACTGTTTTTCTTCTTTTGATCAGAAAAAATAAATAGGAAGGAAGGAAAGAAAGAAGGAAGAATATAAACAATTATGCTTTTTCCTTGTGAAAAACTCCTTCTTCACTTTCTCTCCTGTGTCTGCTGAGCATCACAGCAGCATCAACCCGAGATACACAAACTCTTTCCTGAACTATGATCCAGATGCACCATGTAGCTCATAGTAAGTTAATACTAGTCAAACATTTCCTTCTCCGGAGCTTATCTTGGCACTATATTGCAAAATTATATATTTTTTTCTTGCAATGTAGTTGAAAAGAAAGCATGAAAACAAAAAAATGCAAGTAGATATCTTGCCATGGTCTTAGTGAAGATTCTATAGTAATAAAAAATGAACGAAGGTGATAAAAGTAGGTATCTATCTAAAGATGTTTTAATCCCTGGATCCAAAGTGTTCACAACCATTTTTAGCCCTGCTGTGGTGTGATTCTGTAAGAGGTGTCTCTCTTTAAGAGAGTGGAGACTGCATTTGTAACAATTGTTAACTGGATTGCTCAATAGTGAAGCTAGAATATTCCACTGCAAATTCATATACATTTTCCAAGTGGCAACCTATTTAGAGAAGTAGTAGCCTGGGAATTAATTATGAAGTAACTGTTAACCATTTTCTTATAAATAGTAAAATTGCTTAAAACAGATTTTAATAAGAAACAACTAGAACAATCTAGCTCTGTGTCAAAAAAAAAAAAAAAAAACTTATTTTCTCTCTGTGACCAGAAGAAATTCCCATCAGTTGCCTTAGAACTGCTCAGTTAAGTAAGAAGATGGTTATGGTATTGTTCCTAGGGTCTACTACATCATGTCACTCTCATGTATGAATGACCAATTACGACAATATCAGAACACAGACTTGCTGTTTCTTTCCATAAAGTTAAAGTATCATTTGTTCTAAGAATTGCCTTTTTTAAACCAATATGTATGTATGTATGTATGTATGTATGTATGTATGTATGTATGATATATACATATATCATGTTTCTCAAAAGAGATAAAGCTATGAAGTGTCATGTTCAAGGAACTGAACTGACTTCCCAGTTTTTACATCATATACTGTACGTCCCTCTTTACTTTGTTCATTAATTTTATATTAGTCTCTCTGCTATAATGAAATCTTAGGTTTTTCATAGCAGCAAAATAAACACACCATATTTAGGCATTAACAATATGATTTGTATATGTATGTGTGTCTATTTGTGCTTATGTATCTCTGTGTATACATTTTTGTGTGTACATGTGAGTGCATGTGTGTGTGTGTGTGTCTAGGCCTGTCGGTGCTCATGGGAAATGTATGTGTGTGTGTGTGTGTGTTTGTGTTACCTGGAAGTCATCAGATTGTTTTGATCTGCAGTTACAAGTGGTTCTGAACTGCAGTTGTTTCTCTGTGGCTGCAGCAAATTCACTTAACTGCTGGGTCAAATATATAGCCCCTGACAACAGTCTCTGAAAGTTGTTTTGCTTTGATATGTTTCTGTATATTTGAAAATAGTATGGATTTTATTATCTCAAATTAATATTTTTGACCCAGGCACTAACTAGACCTTTTGTCATAGTTGTTATAACAACTGTGACACATTACAACTGTTGGTAACAAAATACTTAGAAACCTGCCCCTGCACTTAAATATCTAATACCTGATTGAGTGTGAGTCAGGGTTTTCTAGAGAAACTGAAGTAATAGAATATATATATGAATTTTATTGGTTTGGCTTCATAGTTTGGTCTGTGTAATATAATAATGATTGTTTTTATATTAGAGAATGTAAAATCAGTGTAGACCATCAGCCAATGAATTACCAAGGAGGCATGGAAAACTTAGATTGATGAATAGTCCCCAGTCTTTAGCACATTTTGTAAGGACAAAGAATCTAGTGCCGGATGAGACAAGCAACAAAAACAAATCAGCAATAAAAACAATGGCAATAAATGCAACAGAGCGGATGAACACATTGGTAAAAAATGAAGGCGAGTAGACAGTTAATCAGCATTTTCTCCTTGAACTCCTGGGTCTCATACAGAAGGAACTACGTACATCTTGGATGTTATTTTTTTTACTGGAATTTTTCTAATAAATAGATTTTTTATAGACATTTCTAGAGGTTAATGTAATCTATAGAATCCCTCAAATTTCTGCTCAGAAGACTGACTCAGATATAGGTAGTACTAGATACTGTGAAATAGACAAATGGTATTAACCATCAAAGATGACAGCAAACTATGACTCATATTTCTAACTATGAAAAATGCAAAACATTAAAGAAAGCTTATAGTAATCTTGTTTGTGTGTTTTTGAGGTCAGAACTACCTCTCTGCCACTTAGCAATAGATGGTGTGAGAATTTTTAATTAGGTAACAGCAGGGTAAAGAAATTGTGAATCATTAACCACATCTTTTAAATGATATCAGTACAGAAGTATAGGAATGGATATCATGTGAAATTAGACAGTATGGATGTCACAACAGCTTCATTCATTTGCATATAAGGAAGGAAGGTCCTGGAATAAGCCATAAAGCAGTTTTGGACTGGGGATTCACACAGATCCCATCAGAAAAAGAATTTTCTCTATCATTTGAATTTGATCTGCTGCAAGAAGAGAATACAAAGGTAACACACATTAGCAAGGGAGAAAAAAACATTCTTATATATAAAGTTTGAGAATGCTAATAAGTCAGAGAAACCCTGAAGAACCTTCAAAATAACCCTTTTAAAATCATCATACTAACCCACTACTAACTCAAAAACATATCCTGGGTAGATACATTAAAGAATTCAATAACTCCCCAGCATCAAAATCTATTCCTAATGAAATGAAAGACAGACTTTTCTTAGAATATTTTTGAGTAGAAGAGGAAGAGAGGGAATCACTTTATTGAATATTAACAGGCCTTGTGATTCCATGAAATTTTGTTACCTGATACTTTTTCTTACGAGCCATGTAAGGTAATCCTTTGTTCTGTTATATAATGTTTGGCAATGTGACTTGTGATCCAATTAGAGAAGATATACACAGAGGCTTGGAGTGCATAATGTGCATGTCAACTTTCTTTTTTTATACTTTCCTGAATGTCATCATGAAATAATATGTGCTGAAACACGTGTATATATATCAAATTTTTACCTTGGAAAGAAAGAAATGGAAAAGTAACCAATGAGACCAAAATATAGTGAATAAAGAGGAGATGATTAATCTGGACATTTGGAGTGTAGAAAGAAAATAATCTTTATTTTCTGGAGCAGACACATGGTGAAATTTTCTCCCTAAGCTTGAAAATGATACTCCAGGCATCTTCTAATAATATGCCACCCTATAATGTGCCAGCATCTTGTCCCAACAGTCTTGCTTGGTTCTAGAGTTTTGGAAAGGAAGCAGACAAATTGATTGTCACCTGTGATTGGGCTGAAGCAGCAACTGAGATACAGAAGGAATCACATTTCACGTCCAACATAATACTGGTTATGGCAATCATAGGCTTTATTGAATCAATTTCCGTCATGCTTACAGTGCATGTTACAGATTTTCACAATACCCACCTGCAGCTCCCTCCCTTTGCCAACATAGAAGAAAGTTGTATTTCAAATGCTTGCTTTGCAGTTTTATGCATAGTTACTACTTAAATCTCATCCAGAGCTTTTAAGATTAGTGAGAAAATCATCCCCCTGTTCGCTTTACTTTTTTTTAACTGGGTCAATGGCTTTGTACTGACACTGTCTACTCAAACACACACAAGAGAAAGTTGACAGAAGATTTTAAAGTTAATTCATGGGTATTTGTTTCACACACACACACACACACAAATCTCTTCTTTCCTCTTAGCTCCTTTACCATTCAGTGACTCTCCAGCAGCTCTGAGAAGTTTATGTTTGTTAGAAATTGCTAGCATTCTGTGATCGTCCAGCCCAGACAACCACAGTCTATCTAAATGTAGCTTGTATTTCTGTGGAAACAAAGTATGCATGATGCAGTCGTTACTTCATCAATCCATTGCTGATTTTCACAGGAGCTTGGCTCTACAAGAGGGAGTGCTTTCTTCATATTGGAGAATGATTTGTGGGTGCAGTGGAATCAGAGCTCAAAGCAACCTTACCATAGCTCAAAGAGCTGTACTGGGTAAGGAAGTACAGTGCATAATTTGTTTTAAGACTCATCTATCAGGCAACCCTTAAATTCATATCAAATTGCCCAGATGTTTCTCTTGAAAATGTGAGCCTAAAATAATAATCAACATTTCGGGCAGAGCTGGAAGAGGGTAAATATAATGGCTGTTTAAAAGGTCATATTCAGTAAATCATGTGAGACAGCAGTGTCAGTAAGTGGCTCGACTGTGATTATTATTCAGCACTTTTTCACACCCTCTTCCTCCCTGCAGAGTAATGTGGAAAGATGAATTGCGAAGTTGGCTAGGTCACGCCTTCTGGTTCCCTTGCTAGACTGCAGCTAATAGGGTGTTGATATATGCCAAAGAATGTGTCACAACCTCATTATGTGCTACAAAGACCATCACATCGTAAACTTTATTCTTTCCTAAACACAGGAATAAATTTTTACAGAAGGAAGAGATATATCAAGTACCACGCCCCTCGCCAAAGAATTGCCAGAGTTGTAGAAAAGAATGATGTGTCTGCTTTGTTAATCTTTGGGAGATATTAAAGGTAAAAATTAGTACAATCTCTCTAAAATATCAGTATCTCTCTCTAAAATATCAGTTTTTTAAAGAACTAATTAGTTGTTTTGTAATTGAACTTTAAGATACCATTAGATTTATGTATGTATGGAAACATGGAAACATGCACATTTTCCTTAAGATTCTTGTTGCTATTTATAGTCTTTCTTCTGCACTCTTGTTTTCTTCTAGTCATTAGAGTTAAGATCTATTATTTACTAGACATTGTCCTAAATACTACAAAATTGGTAACAACCAGCCAGTTGTCTGTCACCTCTGTTTCTTGACCCCTGGTATGATGTGGCCAGTTGTCTTAACCTCCTGCATGTGTGACTTCTTGACATAATGGACTGTAAACTCAAACTCAAAGAAATCAAAAGAAACTTTTGAGTTGGACTTTCATAGTCCTTGTCCATATCTTCTACAAGATTCCAGGCCCCTCTTCAGCAACGATTCATAACCTTTAAGGGAATATTACAAATGACATATTTATGACTAGCCCTTCAACTGTCCCTCATTCTCAGCATTTTGTGCAGCTATGAATTGGGTTCCAACATTCACACCTGTCTTCTGCTTAAAGAAGCTTCCATGATTGAGACTGAGAAAATCCTTTATTTATGGACATAAACATAAATACTTAGAAAGAGATGGGGTGATATTCTAATTTAGCTAAAAATTAGTAGTATGTATTTCCCTACATTTTTTCCTTTTTACAACTTAATATTCTCATTATCTCTGGGTTTTCCTATGGTAAGTAAGGTGTCTGTGTCAAGAGAAGTTTGTCCTATCTGACATTCTGCATAAAACCCATGAATCTGTGGTCAGCAAAACTCAGTTTGCCAGTTTATGGGGAAAGCTATACAAATTGTATACAGGAGTGATAGAAATATAAATTCCAACAATAATTTTTCAATTTACAATAAAAATTATAACCCATACGTATCAGAATTTTTGAATCCCATCTGGTTTTTATGTCTGTGCTCTGACTTTTAGAGCGGGAATATTATTACTGATTATATTCTCACCTGCTCTATTACTGTCACAGCCAAGCCTCGCTTGCTGAAAACCATCCAACTCCTCCTCAGTACATTTTTTTTGTAAAATCGTATTTATTTATAATTAAAATTTCTGTAAATGTTCTATAGACACAAAATAGTTAAATTAATATATAGTCATCCAAAATTAATTTTTGCAGTACAGTGTTAATTTATTAGATATTTTATATTTCAGATGACCTCTCTACCACCCTCTCTCCTACTTCATTTCCTTTTTATTGGATATTTTATTTATTTACATTTCAACTGCCATCCCCTTTCCTCATTTCCCCTCCCTAGAAAACCCCCATCCCATCCCCCTCCTCCTTTTTGCTTTTATACCATTTTAAATACATGCAAGTATTAAGGTCAGTTCTAGGTTGAGGAACTAGCAATACAATAGATGTAAATAGTCAAGGAACAAGCAAGATAATAAACATAAATAGCCAAAAAAACAAGCAAGGTAATAAAGGAAGTGCCTGTGCCCAGAGCATTCCCTACTTCTAATATCTTCTTCACATCAGTGTTTGAGTGGGTTACAGTATAAAGCATGAATTCCTTCTTCTACAGCAGCCCCCAAACCTGTCAGATAGCAACTGCTTACCGCATGCCAATCCTATCAATATTGTGCCAAGGGGTATGTTTTGTCCAGCTGGTCATACTTTCTTCACTACCACATGCTATTCAGAAAATACTTACAAAGGCTTAGATGTCAAACTTTAGTCCCTACTTTTACCTTTATCAGTTACAAAGTATAAAGTATTTTGCTGAGGTTCTCCATTCACTAAGTTTAGTTTTGTAGATGGTAGAAAATAAACATCTTGTTTTATTTTTCTCCATGTAAATTTCCAGGTTCCTTGGCCCCATTCATTGAAGATGTCTTTTTTGTCTAGTGTGTAGTGTAATGTTTGTTTCTTTGGCAAAATCTGGTATGGTAGCTGTTTGAGGACTTGTTTTGGGGACTTCAAGTCTATTTCGTTGCTTTATAAAAGTCAAGTGTATGCCTTTGTTTTACAAAAATTTCATTCTGGATTTCTTACTAAGGCCCTATAACATATCTTAGAATCAGATGTGGTGATTCTTCTCATGGTATTAATTTGGTTCTAGAATAATTTGGCCATTCGTGATCATGTGTGCCTATGTATGTATTTCAAGATTTTTTTTCTCTATGTCTGTGAGCACTGACCTGGAATCTCATATTTCTTTAGGTAGAATAACTGTGTTTCTAGTTATTGCTTCTTCTAATCCATAAATATGTTGGGTCTTTTAATCATCTAGTGTCTTCCTGGATTTCCTTCTTTAATGTCCTAGAGCATTTACTGTTGAGGACCTTTGTTTCTTTTATGCTTATTTCTTTTATCCTTACCTTTAGTTTGTATGACTATGCTATGTGTGTGAGCTGGAACATATACAGGAACACACAGAGACAAACAAAATATAGACACACACACACATATACACACACATACACACAGAGAGGGAGGGCAGGGGGAAAGAAACTGATTTATGATTTATGAATAAGATTTTTTCATCTTTTTTGCTGTATGTTTATCACTGATATTCTTTGGGATATATAAAGTCTATTTATTCATTAATTTTTATTATTTGTTTCTTTGTTTGTTTGTTCATTGGTATCCATTCACTTTTTGAAAGTATTAAGAGCTCTAACTGTGTGTGTGTGTGTGTGTGTGTGTGTGTGTGTATGTGTGTGTGTGTAGAAAAAGAGAGAGTGGGATATCTTCTTGTTTGCAAAAACCTGAACTGAACTAGTGAGACTGGAGAGACTCCCACACAATAGAGGGTTGGGTTTCGGGCCGTTATGGCTTGGAGTAGGAATGGCAGAATGGCAGGAAGCTTGGACCCTCCTTTCCTTGGGCTCCAATGAGCACAGTGATTAGTCTGAAGGGAATTCAGAAAATTAGATTCTGGTGCTGCTTTATCTGTTCTGAGCAGGGCAGAACAACTATGGCAATTTGGAAAAACAGACAATACCTGTTATTATTAAAGTCCCAGTGATTATAATGCAAGCATACACAATGATATATTTCTAAGAAAGCCCAATGATGATTTATGTCTGAAAAGCATCACAATAACTACAAACTACTAGGGAGTTTTGGTGCCCCTGGCAAGTCAGAATTAGATGCTTGCAAAAGAGAATAAGGAAAAAAGTGAATAATATGTTGCCCTGGGCCTCGGTGTTGCTGCTTTGACACACAGAGGGTTTGGTTATAATAAACCTGGAGTTGACTGAGAGGATATGGAGTTTGCTTTCTGGTAAAATCTGATGAACATTACTATGCTAGTATGAGATGGAGAAGTATTTATTTATTTACTTATTTATTTACTTATTTATTTACTTATTTATTTACTTATTTATTTATTTATTTATTTATTTATTTATTTATTTATTTAATGTATATGAGTAACCTGTCACTCTTTCTTAGACATGCCAAAAAGAGGACATTAAATCCCAATGGCAGGTGGTTGAGAGCCATCATGTGGTTGCTGGGCACTGAAATCAGGACCTCTGGGAAAGCAGTCAGTGCTCTTAACCACAGAGCCATCTCTCTAGCAGCAAAACCGAGAAGTATTAATTAGTAATTTCTGAATATAATAAATACAAATCAAAGACACCAAAAATATCCTGTAAAATTCAATTTAAAAAACTTTTCACAGAATTCAGACTATTTTATTTAGTGATTCTTAAGAAAATAAGATAAGAAAAGAAAGATTAAGAGAAAAGAATATTTAAAAATAATGAATTTGATACCATTTTCATGTCATTGTATATTTGAAAATTGGTATTAGGTTATATGGCTATATAGAAATTATCAATCCTACACAGTTTCAGAAAAGAATAGAATACTATATTGTTTGTTCCTCAAGATCAGAAAGGAAATGTTAATGTTATGAATTTATATGACTTCTATATAAAGGACATCTTATTTATTATCTAGTATTTTGGTTTGCAATATGGACAAATTCAATGCACTTATTTGAATTTTTATTTTGTAATGAAAATATATATCACATATTTCAATATGAACCTTTAGAAAGATTTAGATTCATATATCAGTGAGTAAATACCATGTGTGTTCTTTTGTGATTGGATTACCTCACTCAGGATGATATTTTCTAGTTCCATCCATTTACCTAAGAATTTCTCGAATTCATTATTTTTAATAGCTGAGTAGTACTCCATTGTGTAAATGTACCACATTTTTTTTTTATCCATTCCTCTGTTGAAGGACATCTGGGTTTTTTCCAGCTTCTGGTTCTTATAAGTAAGTTTGTTATGAACATAGTGGAGTACATGTCCTTGTTATATGTTGGAGCATCTTCTGGGTATATGCCCAGGAGTGGTAAAGCTGGGTTCTCAGGTAGTGCTATGTCCAATTTTCTGAGGAACTGCCAGATTGATTTCCAGAGTGGATGTACCAGCTTGCATTCCCACCAACAATGGAAGAGTGTTCCTCTTTCTCCACATCCTTGCCAGCATCTACCATCACTTGAATTTTTTATCTTAGCCATTCTGACTGGTATGAGTTGGTATCTTGGGGTTGTTTTTGTTTACATTTCCCTGATAACTAAGGATGTTGAGCATTTCTTAAGGTGCTTCTCCACCCTTCGAATTTCTTCAGCTTAGAATTCTTTGTTTAGCTCTGTATCCCATTTCTTAATAGGGTTATTTGGTTGTCTTGTGTCTAATTTCTTGAGTTCTTTGTATATATTGGATATTAGCCCTCTATAGGATCTAGGATTGGTAATGATCTTTTCCCAATCTGTTGGTTGCTATTTTGTCTTATTGACAGTGTCTTTTGCCTTACAGAAGCTTTACAATTTTAGGAAGTACCATTTGTCAATTCTTGATCTTAGAGCATAATCCATTGGTGTTCTGTCCAGTAACATTTCCCCTGTGCCTAAGTATTCGAAGGTCTTCCCCACCTTCTCTTCTATTAGTTTTAGTGTATCTGGTTTTATGTGAAGGTCCTTTATCCACTTGGACTTGAGCTTTGTACAAGGGAATAAGAATGAATTGATTTGCATTCTTCTACATGCTCACCTCCAGTTGATCCAGCACCATTTGTTGAAAATGCTGTCCTTTTTCTACTGGTTGGTTTTAGCTCCTTTGTCAAAGATCAAGTAACCATAGGTGTGTGGGTTCATTTCTGGATCTTCGATTCTATTCCATTGATATTCCTGCCTGTCTCTGTACCAATACGATGCAGTTTTTATCACCAATGCTCTATATTTACTCACTGATATGTGGATATTAGCCCAAAAGCTTGAAATAGCCAAGATTCAACTAACTGACCACATGAAGCTCATGAAGAAGTAAGACAAAGTGTGGATGCCTCAGTCCTTCTTGGAAGAAGTGACAGAATGCTCAAGAGAGCAAATAAGGCGACAAAGTAAGGGACAGAAAGTCAAGGAGGGGCCATCAGGAGACCACTCGTCTTTGATATCCGTCCCATGTTTAGTCACCAAAGATAGATGCCAATATGAATGTCAGGAAGTGCATGGTGACAGGAACCTGGTGTAGCTGTCTCTTTGGAGGTCATCCAGAATCTGACATATCCAGTGGCGGATGCTCACAGCTACCTATTGATCTGATCAAGGGTTCCCAATGGAGAAGTTAGAGGACTGAAGGAGCTAAAAGGGTTGGTGGCCCCAAGAGGAGAGCAACAGTGACAGCCAACCAGAGCTCTCCAGGGTCTAAACCACCAGCCTGGGAGCACAAAGGGATGCACCCATGACTTCAGCTGTATACTTAGGGGGAGGATGGCCTTGTCGGGCATGGGTGGGAGAGGAGATCCTTGATCCCGTGAAGGCTGAACACAGAGCAGGGAGGAATTCAAGGGTGGGGAGGGAGGAGGGGGTAGGTGGGTACACATCCTGTGGAGGCAGGAGGTGGGGATGGGATAGGGAGTTCCTGAGTGGTGGGGGAAATGGGGGGAATGGGGTGAGGGGATAAAATCTGAAATGTATTTTAAAGAAATAAATTAATTAATTAAAAAAGAAATATTTAGATATATCCTTCAGACTTATGACAAACCATTTTATCTAAATTAAATAAAAAAATAACTTCATTTCCTTTAATACACAGTATTTCCTGAGCAACTTCTATCTCCAATTGACTCTGCACAGCAAAGCAACTTTAGAGGAGCTTGACTGGAACTTTTTATTTGCAGAGTGCTCTGTATATGTGGTTACTGATGGTCCTCCATTATCCCTAGGATTTCTCACCTCATTTAGGCATAGGATTTAAAGAAGCTTTAATTGGACAAAAGCCCTATTGTTTCCTGAAGGAAGTATTCAGTGTCAAAAATGTCAAAACCTCATTGTTTTGTGAACTAATTGTTTAATGTCAAAATGCCCTTTATAACTGTGTTAACTGCATTTTATTTGGCATATCTTGGCCAGTTCTGCAATGGTAGTAATGTAAAATCTTAAAAAGACTAATTTATATAATAAGCACATACTAGGGGCTGGAGACATGGCCCAGCACATACTACTTAATGAGTGTGGTGTTTTGAATAAGAATGTCTTCTTAGACATTCTTTGGTTTATGTATATTTCTATACATAATCAATCACCAGTGAGTATACTTCATAAAAGCACTTTATACCTTAATACTTTATAAAAAAAATTAAAAGGATTATGAAGTTTTGCTTCATTGGAAGAAATATGTCACTGGGCAATGGGCCTTTAGGTTTCAAAAGGCCAAACCAAGCCCAGAGTTTCTGTGCCTACAGATCAGGAAGTATTTCTCAGCTACTGCTCCAATGCCAGCTTGCCTGCTGCCATGTTTACTGCCATGATAATTCTGGCATCATCTTCTGAAATTTTAAGAAAGTCCTCAATGAAAAGCTTTCTGTTATAACAGTGACTTGTTCATTGTGTCTCTTCACAGCAGATTCTACTTAGCAGTAGGTAAGACAATATGATTTTGCCACCCTTACACAGTATAATGTTATTAATATCAGGGTTAATTGCTATTCTAAGATAGCCTTCTTACAAAAAAGCTTCACATAATTTTTTTCCATTTGTCATAATTAAATGTGTTTGTACTATATAGAAAATATTTTTATATGCTCAGAATGGATTTCCTCAAATGCATCCAGAAACGCTGAAAGATTTTCAGTGAAACTCCATTGAATATTAAATTAACTTAAATTATGTATTTGTTCTGTCTCTCAGAAAGATTCCATTTACAAGTTTCTCAAATTCAATAAATTTGATAATGTGTAACAGTCTAGCCAATGCAGACCCTAGAAACAGGAATTTGGTTTTACTTACCTTTTACCAGCTTGCAATATGTGGTGTCAAGTGTGTACTCTCTGAAACACTGTGTTGGGTCATCTGACTATTTCAAAGACTATAAGGTAAATCACATTCTAAAAAACAAGTGTCAAGAGGTTCTGTATTCTGAGCAAGCATGAAATAAATGTTTATTTTTAAAGTGAGGAGAAAGTTGTTGAATCACAGGAGAGGAAAAAAATTCTAGTAAGGAAAATGATGGATCAATTTATGGTGGCAAAGGAAGCTATGTTTAGATTTCAAGCATAGGTAGACATATACACAAAACAAAGAGGAGAAAGACACAAAAGTAGAGCAGAGATTGAAGGAAAGGCCATCCAGTGACAGACTCAACTTGGCATTCATCCTATGCTCAGGCACTAAACCCTGACATTATTACTGATGCCATGTTGTGATTGCAGACAGGAGCCTAGCATTTCTGTCCTCTGAGAGACTCTACCAGCATCTGAATGAGCCAGATGCAGGTACATATAGCCAAGTACTGTACTGAGGTCTGGGACTCCTATAGAAGAGTTAAGGGAAGGACTGAAGGGGCTGAAGGGGAAGAGATGGCAACCCCATAGCAAGAACAGCAGTATCAACTAACTGGGACCTCTCAGACCTCCCAGAGTCAAAATCACCAACCAAAGAGAATATATGGACTGGTACTTGGACCCTGGCTCATATGTATCAGAAGACTGCCTTGTCTGGCCTCAGTGGGAAAGAATTAGAGACTTGATATTCCAGTGAACCGGGTATGCTAGAGAAGGTGAGGTGGCAATAGGTGGGCATATGGGGGAGCTGGATGGGGAGCGAGTGAGGGGTGGGAAGTTGGGGTAGGAGAAGAAGAGCTGAGGGTTTGAGAGAACACCCTCTCAGAGGCAAAGGGGAGGTGGTCAATATTTGGAATGTAAATAAAATGATTTTTAAAAAGAGCTTAGAGGTGAGATGTGTAGAGGAATCTAGTGGGTTGAGATTTTCTGAATGATCTAGAAAATTGCAAACAAATTTGTATCCATGGGGGAATCTGTCTTTTCCATGCTAAATTCCTTCTTCTTTCTCAGATCCAGTCATTTCTAAGTTTCCAAGATCAATTTAAGTCACTATTTTTTTTCAATGTTTTTCAGCTCCTCTTCATTCACAACTTCTGTTTGTGTTTCAAATTTGTCTAAATAACAGCAACAATAACCATCATCTATCTCACATCAAATGTTTTTCTGAATTTCTCAAGTGACATTTAACAGTCTGGATTCCTTCTGTAATCTATTCATGAGTTAAGCCAACATTTTGATTTATTCTGATGACTTAACCAGATACTGAATATTCAAAGTAGAACTTTTACTACATAAGGTCATGCCTGTCATTAACAAGGAGCATGTCAATTTTATGATGACTGTAATAAAAATATCACAGCTATTATAGCATTTCATGGTCTGGTAGAGACTCAGTTCTTCACATCCTTAATGTTAATTTTTTTCATTCATTTAATACTGGTCTAAGCACTAACAATTTCAATCTTGTGGGAATTCTTGGTTTGCATCATTTTTTGTTATTGTGGCATTTTAATTTAATTACATATATAATATGAACAAAACAATTTGAGAATTTTACTGTTTTCTTTTTTTCCTTCTTCCCTAGCATTGTAAAATATATAAATTATAAAAATTTAAATTTTGCAACAGAATCTTAAATGAATTTTATTAAGGAAGATAGAAAACAGAAACATATGTGTACCACATACATTTAACACATGATGCATTAGGGGCATCAGTCTTTAAAGAACCATGAGTTAAACAATGTCAAAATGTTACCTATCAGGATTAAAGTTATTTTCTTACACATTTTTCCTTATTTGTTAACCTTATCACACACAGATACACATACACTCACATACACACACACACACACACACACACACACACATACACACACACACAGACACACATTGAAATGTGACTTAGTGTAGTGTACAGGTTAGTGTTAAAATATACATTCTGTAGAGAAAGTTCTAGGTTAAATACTTATCAGAAAAATTAGTAAATAATTTTGTCAACAAATCACTATTTGTTCAAACATAAATTGCATAGCGATTTGTCATAAACTGAGTATTGGACTTTGCACTGTCTGTAGCAAGTATTGTCACAAAACTAACTGGGAAAAGGGAAAGGCCATAATTCTCAGACTGTGATATGAATTATTGTGATATGACGCTCAGTTGTCATGTAAGTATATTGAAAGGAATGTGCTATCAAATTGTTCAGTGGAAGAAACTTATTTTACCTATTTTATGAATGTGTAATGTATGAAGATAATGGTCTCCATTTAGAAAAGTGTTTATCTTAACATATCCAGAAGGGCCTAGGGAGATAGTTTAATGGGTAAGAGGAATTTCTGCATAAGCTTGAGAACGAAAGTTCAAATCCTAGCACCCACATGAATATCTGTGTATGCCTGCATGTAATTGCTAGGATACGGTGGCAAATGGAGACAAGGCGATCATATGGATTTGCCTCCAGTTTAACTTTTTTTTTTTAAAGGTAGAGTGTTTTCTTTCCATATATATATGATATATATATGATATATATATGATACATTAACCCATTAAATTTGAGGATACGATGCAAAAAGCCACTTTAACTAATCCATCTAACAATGCTGTTCATATTTATTACGCCATTTTTAAGTGTGTGTGTGTGGGCTTGGTTTTCCCAATAATAAAGGAGGAGACTTAGGGCATTGGGCTGATATATATTTGGGAGGGGACGTTCACCTTCCCACCTTACCCATAAACCACTAGGGTGAACAGGGAGAAATGAAGAAAAGGCAGGATCCACAGCAAAGTTTCATAATCTTGAATGGAAAGAGAGAGGAGTAAGAGGAGGGGAGGGGAAGAAAATGCAAATTCTATAGTGCATACAACAGGGTGGGATGGTAGAGGGATGGGACAGACATGAAGCTGAGGTGTCGGATGGAACGCTGAGGGTCTGGAGCAGTAGAACTGTTCTACATTTATTTCTCTCTTTGATGCTGTTTTCATAGTTTCCGGGCTGAGAAACCTTCTCAGAAGATGGGACAGGAAGAGAGAGTCAGGGCTCCAGTTGGTCCCCTAGCTGTACCTGTTGTAGGCAGACTTGTTGATTTGGTGTTTCTGCAGAATGGAGCTGCTCTGGCTACCTTGTCCAATGCCTGCCGGTCTGGGCATCCTGCTGCAGGTGATGGTGAAGGATCTGAGAGTGTGGCTGCTGATGTGGGATGAGAATATGCATACAGGGGACAAGTGGGTAGGCAGCAGCTGTAGCTAAATTGATGGGCCCTCCACTTTCTAGGGCTGAAGGCAATTTGAAGGAGGTGGCAGAAGTACTGGAATGAGACCCTGGTTTCTCTAGGGACTGTTGGGTTTTAGAGAACACAGAACCAGAGATACCTGGCATGCCTGTGTTACTGGAGGTGACTGATACACTAGTGTTGTATCCATGAGACCCATATCCACTTGGCTGTCAGAAACTGGTGGCTGAGGCATTCACACTGACATTCACGCCATGTTGCTTGGAAGAAATAGGAGCCACAGGGAACACAGCAGGCCCATACTGGAAAGAACTGGGGAAGCCAGGGCCCTCTGTGTAGTATAGCAGGCTGGTGTAATTATAGCCAGGAGGCAGTGCTGGGATCACGAATGTCTATTGCGTGGTGTGGTGAGTCTGCATCTGTTTTTGTTGATGTTGGGCCAAGTTTGTGGCTGGGGCTTGGGAGGTGGCATCCCCATGGCCAAAGTTGATGAGGTCGCTAGAGTAAGGGTTGCTGACCATACTACCATCCCTCACAGTTAAGTGGAGTGGTGGGTGTGGAAAACGGGATATCAAAGTATTCCAGTGGAAATCTTGTCTGTAGCATCTGTAAATACAAGTAAAGTTTGAATACTCTTATCCATAATGAGAGTTGGCTTTCGCCCTCTCTTCTATGTCGTGGGCACTGTCAGAATCTATACTACCATACAGTGTTATTTTTTTTAATTAATCATTCCATTCCTATACATCTCAAGTGATCTCACTTCCCAGTTACCCTCTCCAACAACCCCCCCATCCCATGATAACCCACTTCCCAGTTAACCCTCCACCAACCTCCCCATTGCACATCTGCCCTTCCCTCTCCCCTTTGCCTGAATGAGTGTGCTCCCCCACTTACCCACACTCTTGCCTCACCACTCCAGCATCCCCCTAATCCTTGACCTCACGCACTGCACTGTTATTTGTAAGGTTTTTTTCCACTAGCTACTTTTACACTTCCAAGTTAGTGACACTGTGACACAGTCAGTGGTACAGTAAGATGCTTCCTGAATGATAAGATTAAGCCCTGTGCACTCATGAGCTGAAAATGAGGAGCAGAGGGCCAGCTGAACCTTTTCACATTATTTATTCTAAAGTTTCTGATGGCAGCTTCTCAGTTATACCTTCAGGAAGGCAGTGAGGCATGGCAGTTTCCCTGTTGACTATGCATGAAGCTTGTGGGGAATTCCTGCTGCTCTTACAGACTGCAGGATTCTTGATCAAAGGGACTGTCAGTAGAACTGGCCCTTTATTATGAACTTAGTCACAGGACTCTATAGATGCATTAAGGGATATAGGTATGCAGAGCTATGCTTTCATTGTCTACTCATCAGCAGGGCTGGCTTCTTAGCTTCTATTGTTACCTTCCCATATAAACTCTAATGCCTACCCTGACTTCATTTGTAGTTTTTATACAAATTAATCTTCAAATAAAATATGTCAGAAAATGTGGGAGAGGAGAACAAATGGAAAGGCACACTCTGTCTCCCTCAGAACATGTTTGGGAGCTGAAAGTAACCATGCAAACCACTGGCCTCCTTCTGGCACTAGGGGAGCAAAGAACATTCCCAATAAGTCCAAATTTACATATAAATGTAAAATTAAATAAGAAATATAATGTAAAATGAAATGTAAAAGGTAAAAGGTTAGAAGTAAAACCAGAATCAACAGCCATGAAGTTAGAGATAGCTCCATAATCATTGAAAGCAACCTAATCCATCTAAACAGCATGTTCTACTGTTTAAATGTACTTTCTTCACTCTCTCTTTGGTCTAATAGTGTCTGGGTTTTAGTGTGCATTATATGTTGAGATGTGCTTTACACTGATTGAGAAAAGGTGGTATATAACTAGCTCGAGGTATATTACCCTCAATTGTCTCCATACATGGACATAAAGCAGAAGTATCACCACAAGCATTTCTAGTTTTTTGATGTGATAATTGAAGGGCACTTTGATTTATTCTTCAATGCTGTGGTTTTTATTTTATTTCTCGATGAAGAATATAAAGATGTCTCAGTGAATACAATACCTGCTGTGTAAGTATAAGGACCTGAGTCAGGTCACCAGCACTCACACACTTAAAAGTAATATATGCTGTTAACATGTCTGTTACACCAAGGCTGGACACAGGAAGATCCCTATGATTCTGTGGCTCACCAGACTAGTAGACATAATGAATTACATGATCAATAAGGGTTCTGCTCTCAAAAATGTAAGACACAGAGCAATGGAGGAAGATACCTAAGCTGAATTCTGATTTTCAGGTACATGCATAGAAAAGCTTATACACACACTCACACAGTGTATGTACTCACATGCATGAGCACCTTCAAGCACTGACATTCACACAAATGCACACATAACTTCAATCCAAGATTAAAGTTAACAAAATCATAGAAAAATCTCTTTTCTTAATTTGCCCAAGGAGGTATTCTATTAGCATATATTCCTCAGAAGTCCATTGCTTTAAACTCTAGTGGGCATCAATAGTCAGTACTGAAACAAGTGATATAATGAATTCTCAATATCACATTTGCTTATTTGCATTCATGTTATGGGACATATCTACATAGCTCACCAATGAAGACAATCGCAGTAGCAGGGTGACTCTACATGTCTTTATGATCAATATGATATTACTAAAATGCTTAACTTTAATAATTTCAGTGTCTCCAAAATTTTTAGTTTATGGTATTATGCTGAAAATTCAGTGGCTTTTGAAAGTTACCACCAAGTTTTGTTCTTCTTGTATTGTTAATTCCCAGATCTTATTCAACCACAGCTAAGATTTAATAATTACAGTAAGCAGTCTTCATTAAAATCCACTGATGCTTAAAATTTTACAATTAACACAAAAGGCAATGATGAAACTGTTTCCAAGCTCTATGGAGTTCAGTGAAAGTGAGATGACCACTAGTGGATGCTAATGTTTAAAAAATAAAGATTAAAGTAAAAAAGGCTGCAGAGGTTATTACTGAGGGTAACACTGGGATGGAACACAGTATAGCGAGAATGATCTAGATCTTTGACCTAGAGTAAGGAACTGCTTTGTACAATTGTAGTGGTTGAACATGGTTTCAGTATTAGGTCTCAGGACATAAATCCTTCATTTTATTACAGTTTCGGAGGTTATATATAATCAGTATGTACCTAAGAAATGTCAAAAATGAGGGTATTTTGTTTTGTTTTAATGTTATCTTTTTTTGTTTGTTTTACCATTGAAACATGGCAATCATTATCCATACCACCATATCTACTGGATTCTCTAAATTTTAGAGACTAAGGGAAATGTCACATTCTAGGAAAGATAAAACAACACCACTCCAAAAAAAAAAAAAGAAAAAAAAACAAATAAAACAAATGAACAAAACACAAAACAGCTCATTAGTAGAGTAAATAACAGTGACACTCAGCTCCCAAAACATGTTAGCAAACTCAGAAGCTGTATGTCAATCCTCAAACTTTAATTATTGAACAAATTTAAGCATCATTACTAATATCATTTCAACTTTTTTGCATCATTGATTCCACACAGAGAAGAATCTCATGATTGTCCTTACCCTTTATTAGAAGTGATAAGAATTTCAAGGAGAATTTTAACTGAAGTCCTAGAATCTATCCATATTGAACTAAAAATGCAATGTTTCACATCTACCTAACATAACTTCCTCAGAAGACTTGGGGCATTTCCAATAAAATTAACACTTGTACCCAGCAGTTAAAATTAGATGTGACTCTTTACTAATTTTCAAAGTTTTTTTTCTCATTTTTCTTATTCTTTTTCCTGTCTCTTTTTCTTCCTTCTTAAAGTTTGTATTTAATCCAGCCACCTATTCCAACCTACGTTCCCAAATAATTAATGAGATGAATTTGTCAAGGAAGGTTAAGCAAAAATAGAAACCCTAACCATGAAGTATTGATTTGCTCGAAGAAAGCTTTTGTTGTTTCCCTTTGAGAGTAATTCAGCTACTTTTACCTTAGCCACATTTGATGACTATATCAAAATATTGACCTATGCTGTTTAGTTTGCTGACAAGCATTTAGAAGTATTTATTGTGAAAAGAAACAACAGAATAGAGACAATTCATTAATTGCGTTTACTTCATTTCTCACATCGATAAAGGGCAGCACTGTTTCTCATTGTATCTCTATTGAAAGAGAGAGGCTGTGTTTTAGAATGGAGAGGAGAAAAATTTTGGTTTAAAATGCAGGGATTTTGTATCTTCTCATTATAATACAAATTAAGGGATATAGTTCATTTAACAGTTTGTGTTGATATATAAAATAAAATTTAAAAATCTTGCCTTATAGTTCAACAATTCTGAGACTATCAAATTAGTACATGAATATTTCTTTATTTAATTTTCCCCAAATAGGCAAGATTTAAAATTTCCTTGTTTGTAAATTAACTTAGGGATGGATGTAGTGTAATGGACTATATTATTACATATTGAATATATCTTTTCTGGACACAAGATAGCCTAATTCTACTTTTTATGAAATATTACAACAATCCTAAAATAATAAGATCTTATATTTTATAGAGAACTATGACCTACAATTATTTGATATTTGCATGTTCAATATTTCATAAATATATGAAATTTATCAGAGTATAGAACACGTAGATGTTTCTATCAGAAAGATATATGAGGAAAATACACTAAGAAATACCTGAACTTTTCATAGACAATAATTATGATTGCCAATACAACATTTTATCGAACCATCATGGTGTTTGGATATATTCAATGAAAATAAGATCAGTTATACCAAGTATATGAAGTAGTGTTGTACACTTTTTTGATTATTTCTAAAATGCCTATAATTTTAGTCTTTATTATTTTTGAGATGTGATTGTTACATTTTCTCCCAAAGGCTATATTTTGTTTTTTAAAGTTAATTTTTGAAATATAATTGATTGATATATAATTACATCACTGTCCTACTCTTTTTTGTCACTTGAGCCTCTACCAAACACCCTCCATTTATTCTCTGTAATTCTTCAACTGCACGGCTTATTTTTCTTTATTATTATTGTAAACACAAACACATGCATATGTATATATGTCTATGTGTCCTATGTATGTATGTTATATTTTCAGTTGTAAGGATACACTGTCATCTCTGAGAGGCATCTAAAGACTATATCTGTGATTTATTTTGTTTTGAGAGTCCCTTAGAATATTGTGACCAACTGTTCAAAAGAAGGTCTTTCATGCATTGTACTGGAGGTTTTGTTAGTCTGTTGTCCTGGTTTATATTGTCCATCCAAGTGACTTAACTTCCTTTAATATTCCTTTAATTTGTGTGTGTGTGTGTGTACATATATATATGCTCTATCTGTAGATACATCTTTATCTCCCTATCATCTATTTAATCTGTCTGTATCATCTATTCTATATATCATCTCTCTCTCTCTCTCTCTCTCTCTCTCTCTCTCTCTCTCTCTCTCTTTATCTCACACAGACACACACACACATGAATACACACATACATACACACACACACATAAAAAAATACTCCTGTTTGGTCTGCTTATATTCCTTGTTTGCCTATGGTTTTAGGGTTGACAATTCTACATCTGAAAACCAACAACAGAACTCATCTGAGGAAGGAGAATTATCCTTTTTGCAACAGTAATTAACTACCTATATATCTAGATTTAGAATTATGAATCCCATGACAAATTTCTTTTCGCACATGAACATGCTCATTTATATCAACATTGTTCTGATATTGCTCATGTAGCCATTTCTCGGAGATACTGTTTTCCTTATGGCTATTCTGGCTCTTTCAATCTTCTCAACATTCTTCTATAAAGCTCCCTTAGCCATAGAAGCAGAAACTATGCGTGGCTGCTCCATAATCTATACTTACAGCTGATGATTCAGGAAAGAGTCTAAGGATTTAAACAAAGTGTTCTCAGTAGAAAAAACAAATAATGGCATGGTACACATAAAAAGTGTTAATAATCTTTGGCAATTAAAGAAAGTCACATTATTACTTTTTGACGTTTCATCTCACACCAGCTAGATTGGCAATAATCAAGAAAACCACTGACATCAAATACTGACAATATACTAGACAAAGAGAAAGTCTTATGTCCTGTTGATGGAAATAAAATTGGTACAGACACACCAGAGATTAACATGGAAAACTCTCAAAAATATTAAAAGTAAATTTATCATATGAGCCACATCTTGGCATATACATATGGTGCATGGGATCCGACTCAACAGATTCTTGCTCCTATTACTGCCTATTCATAATATCCTGGAAATAGAAACAATCTAAACGCCATTCAGCAAATGAATTGATGAGGAAAATGTATGCCTACATAATGGAATACTATTCAGCTGTAAAGAATAATGAAATTTTCTAATAAATGGATGACCTGGAAGAGAATATATTGAGTGAAGTAACAAGGATCACAAAAAACAAACAAGCACGGCAAGTTCTCTGTCATCGAGAGTTTTGCATTCTCATGCACTTAAATAAAAATCACTTTTATATTTATCCTCATTTACAAATGCATTGCAAGTGACATTTAACAGTTTACATATATCCTTGCTCCAGGGAATCAATGCAAAGCCACTCAGCCTGTAGAAACATGTCTTAGTGAATGTAAGACATCTCCAAATGATGCAAATTTGATAATAGGAGAAAACTTGTAACTATTCTATTTTTTTTTCCATTGAGACTATGCCAGAGTAGAACTCAGAATAGTAAAGACACATGAGAAAAATACCAGTAAAACTATCTCTTAACTAAAATAACTGACAATAATTCTTCAATTTGTAGTCTAAATTTATCCTCAATTATTGTACCTAATATCAAATAATTGACTTTTTATATTAATTACACAAAAGAAATGGTCAAGAGTTTAGTTTAAAGTAGTCATTGAAAAATTCATCAATATGGTTCTGATGAATATCATATAGGAAAACTTTTCTGTTTTTCCATTTGAACCCAAGTTTGGTTTCTACTACCTGGTTCTTGCAGCTGTAATTTCAGCTTGCAGGGCTTTGACATCTTATGGCCTCTATAGGTACCCATATACCCGACATGCAAACACACACACACACACACACACACACACACACACACACACATGGGTGTGTGCATGCAAAGGCACAGTGAGAGAAACAGGGAGACATAGAGACAGAGAGACAGAGATACAGAGGCACAGAGACACAGAGACAGGGAGACAGAGACAGAGACATGAAGACACAGAGACAAGGAGAGAGAGATAGAGAGATGGACAGAGATTTTAAGAAAGAATATAAAAATTGTGTATCAGACAGACTTCTAGCTGTGTGTTTACTTTGTAAAAAGAAAAATAATAGTACATAGTTGTAAATTACTGTTCAGAGAATTGATGCATTTAACTATAAATGATTTAATTTTTCTTTTAGCATTTCCTGTATTACAGAAAGGATCTTTTATTTGTCTTTGGTTAGTCAAATATAGGTATAAATGAAAGTATTATAGACTACAAATGAAATGTTATGCAATTCTGTAGATAATAAATGTCAGATACCAGGCTGGGTAACTTACATGCTAAGAATAAACAGCTTTGGTCATTGATGTCCACACAAAGTGTTTTCAGTTAAGGAAGCCATTATGCATCATTTGTATTGGAAAACACTAGCACTGGTGTTGCCTTTATAGATGTGGCTACTTAAATATCAAGCAGAAAGAGCAGAGAAAGAAAGCAAAACTATATTTTAAGTTGTCTGGGATTCAATAAAATCTGGAGGATGTATCTTTCTGGCTTTGCTAAGCAGTAAATGTACTGATACTGTGAGAATCTTTCTTACTGAGGTCAGACACATGAATGTGTACATGAGAAAAATGGTTTATTTCAATATTTTTTTTCAAAACAGGTAACAGAGTTTAGCTTCAAAACATTTTATATGTGATATTTTTATAAGTCTCAGTTCTGTAAAGGCAATGCTGGCTTCTCTTCAACTACAGTTCTGCTGTAACCAGTAGTGATCTGTAAGGAAATGTGATGAGACAGATTCCTGAAGCCTCCTGATCTGAATTGTAATGGACCCCTGCAGTTAACCATGCTCCCAGATCTCTCCTCTCATGCAGCTCTTCTATAGTGTTACCAGTTTTTAGTTTTTAGTTTTTGAATATTTTATTTATTTACATTTCAAATGTTATCTCCCTTCTCGGTTTCCTCTCTGCAACACCCCTATTGCCTCTTCTCTCCCACCCACTATCTTACCACCACCCTAGCATTCCCCTAAGCTGGGCATCCACTCATGACATGACCAAGGGCCTTGCTTCCCATTGATGCCAGAGAAGGCCATCCTCTGCTACAGGTGCCGCTAAAGCCATGGGTTACTCCATGTGTACTCTTAGGTTGGCTATTTAGTCCTGGAGCTATAAGGACTAAATAGTTGGTTGTGGTTGATATTGTTCTTCCTATGGGGTTGGAAACCCTTTCAGCTCCTTCAGTCTTTTCCCTAACTTCTCCATTGTGGTGCCTTTGTTGAGTCCTTGTCTGCAAGCATTCACATCTGTATTTGTCATGCTCTGGCAAAGCTTCTCAGAAGACAGCTATATTAGGCTCCTGTCAGCAAGTACTTCTGGGCATCAACAATAGTATTTATTTTTGGTGGGTGCAAATGGGAGAGATGCCCAGGTGGGACAATCTCTGGATGGCCTTACCTTCAGTCTCTGCTCCACTCTTTGTCTCTGTATTTTCATTAGATGGAACAATTCTGAGTTAAAATATTGGTGATGAGTGTGTAGTCTCATCCCTCAACCAGTGGTGGTTGACTACATCCCTAACCTCTGGATATAATTTCTACAGGTTCTCAGCTTTGTTGCATATTTCAGCTAATGTCATCTGGGTTGGGTCCTGGAAGCCTCTTGCTTTCCTGGCATCTGGGACTTTCTGGTGGCTAACCCAGTTCCCCACCCCAGACTGCTACACAGCTCTGATCAATTTTCTGACCCTCTGTAACTCTAACCTGTCTCCTCCCACACCTGATCCTGTCCCCCTTCTCCCACCTCCTGTCTCCCTCTCAAGTCCATCCCTCCCTCTAGCTCAGGTGATTATCTTGTTCCCCCTTCTAAGTAGGACTGAAGCATCCATGTTTGGTCTTCTTTCTTCTTGAGCTTCATATGATCTGTGAGTTGTATCATGGGTATTCCAGGCTTTTTTCCTAATATCCACTTATCAGTGAGTACATAATATGTGTGTTCTTTTGTGACTGGGTGACTATTTTTAAAAGAAAATATAAAGTTATTAAGCAGACTTTACTTCAGAAATAGAAACAAAAAATACTTTTATGACCTAATGTTATTTCTGGAAAAAATACTAGCCGGTGCAATTTTTCTCTTTTACTTGATTGAAACCTTTCTATAAAATGAAACATAAAGTAATTATGGAGATGTTCATTTGATATTTTTCTTATTAAACCCATAATAACATTATCTGGGCTATATTTTTTACCATGAATATATAATCATATGTATGTTTTAACCTATGAGATATTTGCTAACAATGTATTGAGCCACTAATATGAATCTATTTGCTTATGCAGCAACATATATATATATATATAATTGCCTTACTTATAATGATAGAAGTATTACATAAACTAGTTGGTTGTCAGTAACAGTTGGTTTATAAAGATCATTTAATTTATAGAATACCACAGGTTGTGATTTGAATGTGAATTGTCTCTCATAAGCTCATGTTTGAAAACTTGCTTGTCAGCTGACGGTACTGTATGAAAAGTTTGTGCCACTTGGAAGAAATGAATGCTTACTGGACGAAGTGGGTCAGTTGGGCACAGGCCTTAAGGCTTTACAACTTTGAGTCCAATTTCTGTCCACTTTCTGCTTCTTAGTAAGGATGTAATAGCAACAGGCAGACTTCTGCCAACATGCTTTTTACACATGCTGCCAGATCCTCTCAGCCATCATAGGATGGTCACCTTTAACTGTAATCTAGCATGCACAATTTCTTTTCTTTTGATAACAGATAAGAATTTCATAGATGTATACAACGCAGTTTGATCATATATACCCCTAATTATTTCCTCTGTCTCTTCCTGGCTGCCTCTTCTTTATATCTCCCTTCTTGTTTGAGTTCTTTGTCTTATACAACCCACTTAAAAAGATGCAATGTCTCCCCAATGTGGAATTACATGTGTGTGTGTGTGTGTGTGTGTGTGTGTGTGTGTGTGTGTGTGTGT
>JANHMN010000014.1:56488934-56504700 GCA_030674055.1 Rhabdomys pumilio
TGTGTGTGTGTGTGTGTGTGTGTGTGTGTGTGTGTGTGTGTGTGTGTTTATTTTGGTGCTTGAACACAGATCCTCATGATTGCACAGTGAGAATTTTCTGAACTGAGCCATCTCCCTAGTCCATTGTCAAACATGCCAAATATCAGTTGCTCACAAAGGTTTTATTATTTTTTTTTGTTTTGTTTTACCAGACATGTTTGTCCATATATATTAACTTACACAACAAACACAAAGTAGTTAATTATCATGTGCCAAAGTCTACAGTTAGTCCTGGTTTTGTCATGAAGAAAACAAAGCATTATCAATTTCTTACTTCCACTAACAGATTGGAGGATAATACAGTGGAAAGTGAGATCTGGTATTAAGGAACTATTAACAGGGAGAACTCAAGTTTTCAAAAAAGAGGTATTAAGACCCATCTGAAAAGTGGGTATATAAGGACCCCATTTTTCCTCTTCATGGCAGGATGCATCCATAATAAAATTTGATATAGCACCCTGTAAAAACCTTTTGTTTTTTCCCCTGAGGCAGTAGAGGATATTTGGTAAAAGATGCATGTGGAAGTATAAAGAAAGACAGAGGCAGGAAAGATCACTCAAGAGAATGCGGAGGACAAAGTTGAATTCATATATTATAAGGCCAGTATATATAACAACCTACATACATAGAACATATCTCCTAGCAGAAGTCCTGGTAGACTGGCTTTTACAATTTTTCCATGTGGTCACAAAACTTAAGGTTTAAACAATAGCAACACCAGTAGGCATCCAAATGTGGAAGAAGTCGAACCCCCAAGACTCCATTACAAATAAAGAGACACCGGCAATTCAATACTTCATTTTTCATTCTTTATTGAAAATAGATTTTTTTACAATATATTCTGATTATAGTTTCCTTCCTTCTGTGCCTTCCAGTTTCTCTGTAGCCCTCTCAGCTTAAATAAATATCTATTTTTCCTTATATAATAAAGACATCTAATAAAATGAAATATCACAAAAAAGCGAACAAGACAGAATAAGACAAAAAACTAACAGAAAAAAATTCAAAGAAAAAAGAAGAAGGAAGAAAGAAGAAGAAAGAAAAAGGTGGCACTGACCCAACATTATGAGACAGAAAATTTACAAAGGTGTCACTGACTTCTTTTTCTGATGTTCATCTATTGCTGAGCATGGGACATAATCTTAAGAAAAATTTCTTTCCTCTCTTACAGGAGAGAGTCTAATTTTTCACTTACAAATTGCTATCAGTTACAAAAAGCTACCAGAAACTTCTGGGTTAGTGACTGAAGCACATGTCCACTTCTTCTTTCAGCTCCAGGATCCACTCCATCTGGCAGAGGTATTATCTGGCTTTGGAAATTATACTACACTTTCTGTGATATATATATAATTATACTACAGTCTCTCTCTCTCTCTCTCTCTCTCTCTCTCTCTCCATATATATATATATATATATATATATATATATATATATATATAACAAAAATAGGGGAGATTATTAATTTGAGAAAGGGGTGAACATGGGTGAATTTTGAGAATATAGAGAGAATAAGGAGGAAAGAAATGCAACCATCCACCTATAAATTCTCAAAAATAAATTAAATGATAAATAAAACTCAAATATGGCTGAGGTTTATGAATTAATAACCAAAAGGATTGACTAGGCTCTATTTTGAATATTATTACAACCCTATAAACAAGCTGAAAAACAAATCTTTACTAAGTGTTGAACAATATTGACGAAAGGCGTAGCAGTATGTTTCCAGTGAGAAAGCCTGACTGTGCATATAATAATGGCTAAGAAACCTTTAAAGTACAATCAAAGCTTCTATTAAGTTATTTAATTTGAATTATCACCAGTGAAGCAACATGAAATGAAGAATATTGATGTTCTGAATTTGACACCTGGGCACTCCTATGAATAAGACTGTAAACTTAGGCATACACACAGAGAGACAAAATCTAGGACACAGGAAACTACTACCTTCAAGGAGGAAAAAGAACCTGCTAAAGAAGACTAATTGCGTATCAAAAAAGCACGTGGGAGCCGAGAGAAGTAAGTGATGTTGAGAAAGCCATTAAAGGAGACAAATTAAAGAAAGATATTTGTACCAAGAAATTAAATGCCATCAAGCAAACAGGCAAACATAGGGAATGCTACTCTTTCTTGGGAGAAGAGTTTGGTTTAGCAGAATCAGAATTAGAAAACTAATGGAAAAGGTTTCTTGACCTAAAATTGTCCAAGGGTAATACCAGGCTCAAAGAAGACTGATATTCCAATTAAAGTAAGCTCTGATGGAAGCGCACAGTGATAATGTAGCTGAGTGTGGTGAAAATCCAGTTCTTCCAGGGGTGGTGTAGATACAGGATAGAGAATTGGAGTTCAGTCTGAATCCAAAAAGCAAACAAAAACAAGTAAAAAAAAAAATAACACTGTAGAATTATTTTTTTCTTGGAAATCTTGCTTGGAATTAATTTTAAATGCAATATCAATGATGTTAGGGTGCAAATCATCTTGCCACTCACACTGCACATAGCTGTTCATGTTACCTGAGAGGTTTTTGAGTAGTTATATGTGAAAAAAAAATGGATGTCTAAAAGGTGTGCCTATAGTAATATTGAAGTTAACATGAAAAATTTGAGTTATCGTTCTTTTTTGACACATACTGGAGACTTTATTCTTTCATTATTAAGCTGAAGAAACATTAGAATACGTTTTCTAAAATTTTACTTTGCGTGAGATATTAGGCTCAGGCATTTCAAACGGATTAATTTAAAATGGACTTTTTAGATGCGCTGAGTATTTAAACCTCCATCAGAGATCTAATGTGACCAAGGTTTAGGTTTCAATGACTTGCCAACATTTTGTCAAATGTGAGAAACAGAAAATCTCAAGTTCTAAATAGCACTTGTCATAGAATTAATGGCCATAAATTATCACAGGGGCTAGAAAATGAGAATTGGGATGATTTAATCAAGAACATTCATTTCTTTTGTGTAGCTTCTTGTGTATATTTCTCGAGTCCTATGTTCCCAAAGTGTTTAAAGTGCTTCATCAGCTCCTGCCATCCCCAAAGTAGTACTCATAATAAAGGAGCCTTTCCTAGCAGGTCCCAGCCAGCTTCCTCATCTTTTACTAATGGGAAATATTATACAGACACAAGTCCTAAACAATCAGTGTTAGCCAGGAAAAGAACAAGTGGAGTTATGTTAATTCATACTTGAGCCGATTGACTTCACCAGATTCAATTTGGGGAAGAAATAATGGAGATAATAACGTATCAATTCACACATGAGCGGTTTACCATATTAGGTAAAGTTCGCTTTGAGGATATAAATATATCTGTGAAAAATTACATTATCACTTCAGTAAAGCCTGGGGGTATAAATTTGTCTATGAAATTTACATTATTATTTTAGTAATGATTGAAAGATGACAAATGAATTTAATTAAAGGATTATAGGATTCAAAATTTGACTTTGGTTCATACACACACACATATTGTTAATTGTACATACATATTAAAATAATAATTTAGATACTCCTAACTGACAGGGTGAAGAATAAATAATATATGAACAACAGATGAATACCAAGAATACCACATTTGACATTTGTCATGACTAAATAATCAACCAAAAAATCATGTTACATATGTTCGTAGTTATTAAATGAGCACTAAATTATCAAGTAGTTTAGTTCATGGCAATTTCTCTAAATGTGACTGAATTTAAAAGAAATTGTTGCTCTCTATTAAAAATATGATACCACAAAGGAAAGAAATACAACATCCTTTGGATTCTGAGAGTTGCTGAGTAAATGTGATTCGAATTTACACGTTTTCTCATAATTTCTGCTGAGTCTCCTGAGAGAATCTGTGCAAATACTTTCAGGTGGTGTTAGGTGTAAAAGAGGCAATGTTGTACCATCACTGTAAATTGGAGTTTAGTGAGCTCTTGCAGGATGCATTCCTATTTGCATTGGTATTCATGGAATAGAGTTCTTGGCATAAAGACATGAGATGAAGTGCTCATAAAAATGGATTCACTTATCCATCAATGTAATCTTGGATCAAGAGGTGTAAATATGTATAGTCTAAAATATTTAGTTCAAATGTAGCAAGAAATTTTACAGCCTTAAAGTGCTTCTGCGTTTTTGGAGCAAATAAAGAATTATGAGTTGATGTCATAGCGTAAATGGTGCTGAGGATACTCTGGAGCCAGGATGAGTTTTGTCAGGGTGAGATGCAAAACTGATAGCGCTGTAGAATTGTAGTCCAATGGGAAGTCACTAACACTCTGGAAGGATATAATGTCAGATGTGTTTGCTAGTCTATCTTAATAATTCTGATTATCCCAGGCAGAATTAATCAAAGTAAAAATTTGCTAGCATTTTCAAAAAGCGTGTTTTCTTCATGCACTCAGGGCTCAGGGAATAGACTTGGAATGCAAGACAAGAAAATCTGCAAGATCCAGAGGACCAGGAAGTCACCTATAAGATTGTGCTACCAGGGTTTACAGGAAACAACATGCATGAAATGTCAACACCATGGTTGCCTAAACAAGACTTGAGTAATTAAAAACATATCTTGATATTTCAAAGTGAATGGGGAGAATTTCATGGGACCCCATGCCTACATAAAGAGCTACAGAAAAATAAAATCTATTGAGAGTGGGATAATTAGTCTTCCACAGGCATAATTCTCCTTATTGGTTATCCAAGGGGTCAGTCTTGAAAACAGAAGGATTCATCAAATATGTTTATTCATCTGTGTGCGTATCTAACAACAAATAGTTATTGAATTGGGGAATCTAACAGGGGATTGAGATCTGACAGGAAAGGAGTAAAAGAAAGTGAGGGATAGTGAAGTGATGGAATTATATCTTATTTGAATTGAAAAATAAATGTGAAAAGCTGTTCATAGGGTACTCTTTTGTATTTTAATATAAAAACATATCATTAAATTACATTTTTAACCATACATAAGAATATAACATTTAAGTTAGCTGTATTTAATAAATGTTAACAGGTTAATAATAAGAACATGATACAAGGTAGTGTTATATTTTTGCACTTGACACGTGATGTGTTTATTAATTTAAAAATCACTTAAATAATGCCTACTTTTATATAAAAATCTGGATAACCTTTCCTTTCGTTTCTACTCCACTCTGTCTCTACAATTTCTTTTGACAGGAGGAATTCTAGATTAATAATTTTGAGATGGGTGGGTGGCCCCATCCCTCAAACAGAGGCTTAATATGGTCTCTACAGGTTCTATTTCCCCTTTATTGGGTATTTCAGATAAGTCCTCCCTGTTAGTTCCTGAGGGACCTCTTTGGTCCCTGGCATCTGGGACTTTCTAGGGGCTAGCCCCTAACCCCTGTTCCTCCTCCATCCAGAAATAGCTCCATCTAGGTATCCATCTCATTTGCAGACACCAAACCCAGACACCATTGCTGATGTCAAGAAGTGCTTACTGACAGGAGTCAGGTATAGCTGTCCCCTTTGAACTCTGCCAGAGCCAGACCAGTACAGATGGAGATGTACACAGCCAAAGATTGGACTAAGTGTGGGGACCCCAATGGGAAAGTTAGGGCAAAGACTATAAGAGTTGAAGGTGTTTGTAACCCCATAGGAAGAACAATATCAACCAACCAGATCCCCAAAGCTCCCAGGGACTAAACCACCAACCAAAGAATACACAGGTGGTACCCATGGCTCCAGCTGGATACATAGCAGAAGATTGCCTTATTTGGCATCACTGGGAGGGGATCCTCTTGGTCCTGTGGAGGCTTGATGATGACCCAAGATAGTGGAATGGAGGCCACTGAGACAGGAGTGGGAAGGCAAGTGGGGGAACACACTCATAGAGGCAGGGGGAGGGAGGAGGGGATGGAGGCTTGTGGAGAGGAAACTGGGAAGGGGGATAACATTTGAAATGTAAATAAATATAATAACCAATAAAAATTATTACAAATAAAATAATCTATTGAAATTTATTGTCAGTATTAGGTCATTTAATATTACAAGAATATAGTTGGTGGCTACAGAAAGGTGGTTTTTTCATATTCCATATAGCAACTGTTGGGCATTTCTAATAAGGTCACCTGCATTAACTTTTGGGAGCCTCCCTCATCTCTGGTCTCTGGAATTTCTAAAGAATTTTCCCATCCCTCACTCCTGGCAGCTGTATATTTTAATCTATTCTCCTAGCTCTCTGGAACTCTCACCTTTCTCACACCATGCCTGATCCTAATGCTCTATTTCCCTAGCCATCCCTTTACCCACTGTGTCCCTCTCTCTTTCTACTTCCCCTGGATATTTTGTTTCTCCTTCTAAGTGAGATTGAAGCATCCTCACTTAGGTCTTCTTTCATGTTTAACGTCTTTGGGACTGTGAAGTTTATCATGGGTATTCAGAACTTTGTGACTAATATTCACTTATCAGTGAGTACATGCCATGCATCTCACTTTATGTACTTTTGGGACTATGTTGCATTACTTAGAGTAACATTTTGTAATTCCATCTCTTTGCCTGCAAAACTCATGATGTCCTTCTTTTTAATAGCTGAATAGTATCCCATTGTGTAAATGTACCACATTTTTTTTTATCCATTCTCTGATTTAGGAACATCGAGTTGCTTCCAGTTTCAGGCTATTACAAATAAGGCTATAAGCAGAGTGGAGCACATGTCTTTGGAAAATCATGAATAATCTTTGGGTTTATGCCCAGAGGTGATATAGCTGGAGGTATTATTAATTTTCTGATAAACTGCCAGATAGATTTCTAGTGTGATTTTACAAGTTTGCAATACCACCAACAATGAAGGAGTGTTCTTCTTTTTCCACATCTTCACTAGCATTTGGTGTCACTTGAGTTTGAGTTTAGCCAATATGATTTGTTTGAGGTGAAATCTTAGGGTTGTTTTGATTTGCAGTTTTTGGATGACTAAGGATGTTGAACATTTCTTTAAGTGCTCCTTGTCCATTTGAAATTACTCAGTTGGGAATTCTCTATTTCCGTACCTCATTTTATATTGGGTTATTGGTTTTTAGTTTAACTTACTGTGTTCTTTATATATTTTGGATATTAGCCCTCTGTCAGATGAAGGTTAATGAAGATGTTTTCCCAATCTGTAGGATGCTATTTTGTTCTATTAACAATATCATTTGCCATACACAAGCTTTTCATTTTCATTAGGTCCCATGTATTAATTCTTGCCCTAAGAGCCTGAGTCGTTAGTGCTCTGTTCAGAAAATTTTCTCATGTGCCAAAATTCAAGGCATTTTCCCAATTTCTTTTCTATTAGATTTAGTGTGTCTAGTTTAACATTGGCTTCTTTGATCCATTTGAACTGTAGTTTTGTGTGATGTGTTAAATATGCATCTATACACATTCTTCTCCATACAAACATCCAGTTCGACCACTACCATTTGTTGAAAAAGCACGTCCTTTTCCATGATATAGATATGATTTCTTTGTAAAAATAAACAAAAACAAAAACAACAACAACATAAACAAGAAAAAAGAAGTGTCCATAGGTATCTGGCTTTCGTTCTGGGTTGATTCTATTGATCCTCCTGTCTGTTTCTATACCACTACTATGCACTTTTTACTGCTATTACTCTTTAGTGCAGCTTTAGGATGGGGATGGTGAGACCTCCAGAAGGTCTTTTAAAGTTCAATATTGTTTTGGCTACACTAGGTTTGTTTGTTTTGTTTGTTTTTCCATATGAAATATGAATCGTTCTTTCAAGACCTGTGAAGAATTTTGTTGGAATTGTTATGGGGATTGAATTGATTGCTTTTGGTCATATGTCAATTGTTATGGGGATTGATTGTAGATTGCTTTTGGTCATATGTCAATTTTCACCATTTTAATTCTTCTGATCCTGTCCATGGAAGATCTTTCCTTCTTCTGGTATCTGTCTCGGTTTCTATCTTCAAAGACTTGAAGTTCTTCTCATATAGGTCTTTCGCTTGCTTGGTTAAAGTCACACCAAGGTATTTTATGTAACTTGTGACTCTTGCCACAAGTACTGTTTCTATAACTTCTTTTTCAGCCCATTTATCACTTATGTTGAGGAGGGTTACTGATTTCTGTGAGTTAATTTTGTATCCAGCCACTTTGCTGACAGTGCTTATCAGAAGTTGAAATTCTCTGGTAGAATTTTTGGTGTCACTTATGTATACTATCATGCCATATGTTAATAGTGATATTATTGACATCTTCCTTTCTAATTTTTATTCACTTGATATTTTTTAATTGTCTTATTGAGTTAGTCAGAACTTTAAGTACTATACTGAATTGCTAGGGAAAATGTAATCAGTCTTGTCTTGTCCTTGATTTTAGTGGGAAAGTTTTAAATGTCTCTTCATTTAATTTGATGTTGGCTATTGGCTATTTATTGTGGTTGCTATGTCTCTTATATCCCTGCTTTCATCAAGACTTTTATCATAAAGGAGTGTTGGAGTTATTCAAGTTTCATGAATATGTAGGCTTTCAGCTGTTTCTGGTTTTGTTGAAGTCCAGCTTCAAACCATGATGATCCGTTAAGGTCCATGGGGTTTTTTCAATCTTCCTCTATCTGTTGAAGTTTGCTTCATATGGTCAATTTTTGAGAAGGTTTCATGACATGCTGAGAAGAAAGTATACTCTTTTGTGGTTGGGTACAATGATCTATAGATGATTGTTAAGTCCATTTTAATTGTAATCTCTGTTAGTTTTGTTATTCCTCTGTTTGCTTTCTGTATCAGAGAGCTATCCATTGGTCCGAGGAAGGTGTTGCAGGTTCCAAATATTAATGTGTGTAATTTAAACTTTAGTACTGTGTCTTTTACAAATATAGGTGTCCTTGTATTTGTGGCATAGAAATTCAGAACTGAGATGTCTTCTTGGTAAATTTTTCCTTTGATCAGTATAATGTGTTCTTTCTTTTCTATTTTGATTACTTTTGATTTTAAGTTTTTTTTTTTTAGATATTAGAATGGCTACTCCAGCTTGTTTACTGGGTCAATTTGCTTAGAAGACCTTTTTCCAGACCTTTATACTGAGATAACTTCTATCTTTGTTGCTGAGGTGTGTTTCTTACAAACAAGAGAATAATGGATTCAATATATGCATCCATTTTATGAGCTTGTGTCTTTTTAATGGGAAGTTGAGTCCATGTATTTTGAAAGATATTAATGATCAATGATAGTTACTTCCTGATATTGTGATGTTACTTGGCCTTTTACCCTTGCTGCTTTTAAAAATTCTTTATTTTGTATATTTAGTGTTTTGATTATGATGTGAAGAAAGGATGTTTTTTTCTGGTCCAATCTGTCTGATGTTCTCTAAGCTTCTTGTACTTTTACAGGTATCTCTTTCATTAGGTTAGTGAAATTTTATTCTTTGATTTTTTTGAAGATGTTTTCTGCATCTTTGAACTGAAAATCTCCTTCTTCTATTCCTAATATTCTCAGGTTTGGTCTTCTCAAAGTGTATGTTTTCTGCAGGTTTTGACTTTTCAGTTTTTCAATTTTGCATGTTTTGACTGTTATATTGATTTTTTTTGTATCACATCTTCTATGCCTGAGATTCTTCCTTGTATCTCCTATATTCTGTTGGTGATGCTTATGTCTGTAGTTCCTGTTCTCTTTTTTATGGTTTTAGTCTCCAAGATTCCCTCAGTTTGTGTTCTTTATTCCTTCCATTTCCCATTTCAGGTCTTAGACAGTTTTACATATATTCATTACCTGTTTAATTGCATTTTCCTCTATTTTTTTAAAGCAATACATTTTATTACAGAACCCGAGACTAGATCCAAGGTCAGGGTGTTATCAAGTCGGATGTTTTTCTAGAACGTCTTCTTGGTGTGTAGGGAGCTACCCTCTCTCTCCCTTGCATCTCCACAAGGTCTTTGTGTGCTCTCGCCTAAATATCTCTTTCTGATAAGGACACTGGTTCTGCTGAATTTTAATCCTCTTATTTTCTCTTGATAAAATAATATTTATTACTGACGCAGGTGTAATAATACATGACAGTTTTTGTTTTGGATTACAAAGCATCCAGACCAGATTTAGCACAGTAATCCTACAAACAACAGGCAGTGGCTGTTAACAATAGTTTTAAGGTTATTTTGTTCAAATTTAACTTCTTTAAAATTAAATTCTTACGAGTTTAAATATTATAATATATTTCCACATATGAATATATTATTTCCACCTTGACTTTCCTGTATACATAATTCAGAGCTGATTATTAAGAGTTGACTTTGTTTTAAATATATACAGACACAAAAATGACTGTATTTGTAGACATTTTTATTTTCCTTTTAGTACATGAGAATCAATCCTAATTGTTAGACTTAGATTCTGATATAAATCTGATCTAACTTTTTCTCATAAAACCTTGTCCTAATCTGACAGATATTGTGATTATGCCTTTTATTATAGCCACTCAGAAAAGTGAGAGAAACAAGTACAAGTTTAAGGCCAACCTGGGCAATATTAACATATGCCTCTGCTACGAATATGTTTCCGAAGATTATTGAAAAAAGTATTGTGTTTAAATACTTTTATTACTTGTGGATCTCAGTGCCTGAGCTATTGGTGTTCTGTTCAATATATGGAGATCCATCAGCATAATTAACTGTATAATCAAACTTGAAGACAGAATAACATGGTCGTCTCAAAAGGTGCTATAAAGACTTTGACACAATCTAACACCCTTTCATTTCAAAAGTCTTGGAGAACACAGGGATACAAGGCATACACATAAACATAAGAACAATAAGACCAGTGTAACAAGACCTTCAAGTCTCTGAAAAAGAAAATTGAGGAAGACATCAGAAGGTGGACAGATAATGGATTGATATGATTAACAATGAAGAAAAGAAAGCATCTTCAATAAATGTTACTGGTCTAAGTGAATGTCCTAAAGTAGTTGTAATGTTCATTGGCCTTTGTCCCATGTGCTTGAACCTAGTAAAATTACAAAATACTCTTAAGGAAATATAACTGACCATCTACCATTACCATTGTTACTACCTGGGTAAGAGATATTAAGGAATAGTGATTGTTGCCTCCTGTTATTCTTGTTATTAGAGGTATAATTATGTTTCAGTGGCTATCTTCTTTTAGGTTTGTTGAAAGAAAATTACTTTCTTGATTTTCCAGGTTGTAATTTCCCTCCATTTGTTGGAGTTTTCTATCTATTATCCTTTGTAGGGCTGAATTTGTGGAAAGACATTCTGTAAATTTGGTTTTGTCATGGAATATCTTCGTTTCTCCATCTATGGTAACTGAGAATTTTGCTAGGTATAGTAGCCTGGGCTGGTCTTTATGTTTTCTTAGGGTCTGTATGATGTCTGCCCAGGATGTTCTGGCTTTCATAGTCTCTGGTGAGAAGTTTGATATTTTTCTTTTAGGCCTGTCTTTATATGTTACTTGAACTTTTTCCTTACTGCTTTTAATATTCTTTCTTTGTATTGTGTCCTTAGTGTTTTGACAATTTTGTGATGGGAGGCATTTCTTTTGTGTGTGTGGGGGTGGGGAGCATTCTATTTGGAGTTTTGTAGGCTTTTTGTATGTTCATGGACATCTCTTACTTTAGGTTTAGGTTAGGGAAGCTTTCTTCTACAATTTTGTTCAAGATATTTACTAGCCCTTTAAGTTGGGAATTTTCAGTCTCTTCTATACCTATTATCCTTAGGTTTGGTTTTTTCATTGTGTCCAGGATTTCTTGGATATTTTATGTTAGGAGCCTTTTGCATTTAGCATTTTCTTTGACTGTTGTGTCAATGTTTTCTATGGTATCTTCTGCACCTGAGATTCTCTTTTCTATCTCTAGTGTTCTGTTGGTGATACTTGTGTCTATGCCTCCTGATCTCTTTCCTAGGTTTTCTATCTCCAGAGTTGTCTCTCTTTGTGATTATTTTATGGATTCTATTTCCATTTTTAGATCCTGGGTGATTTTTTTCAATTCCTTCATCTGTTTGGTTGTGTTTTCCTGTAATTCTTTAAGGGATTTTTGTGTTTTTTCTTTAAGGCTTTCTACTGATTTTACCTGTGTTCAACTGTATTTCTTTAAGGGAGTTATTTACGTGTTTCTTAAAGTCTTCTATCATTCTTATGAGATATGACCATAAGTGAGAGTCTTGCTTTCCTGATATGTTAGGGTATCCAGGACTCACTTTAGTGGGAGAACTGTTTTCTGATAATGCTAAGTAGCTCTGGTTTCTGTTGCTTATATTCTTGCCCTTGCCTCTTGCCATTTGGATATCTGTAGTGTTAGCTGGTCTTGATGTCTCTGACTGTGGCTTGTCCTTGCTTCAAGCCTGTGTGTCAGTACTCCTGGGAGACTAGCTCTCTCCAGGATTAATTTGGATATGGAGAGCTGTGGCACAGGATCGGCTCTGGGGCACAGATGAAAACCTGAAGAATCCAATCCCCAGATATTCCTTGGTTCCTATGTCCTGATGACTCTGGATGGGTCTCACTTTGGTCAGAAATTTGAGCAGAAGTGGTAGTCTCATCTGTGCCCTCAGGTTTGTCAGCATTCCTGGGAGACAAGTTCTCTCCTACTGGTATTTGGGTATGGAGTGCTGTGACACAGGTTCAGCTCAGGGCACAGAGGCAACCCTCTATTTCTTATAGCTATTTGTTTCAATACAAAATTTATTTATTTTTTAATCAGGATAGCTGGGCTCTGTTGGTGCCCCACACAAAAATGAAGGAAAACACAGAACTCAATTAAATGAGATGGAAAACCTATGCTTATATGTATCAATATCATATGCTATAAAACTGCATATAAAGACTTTGAGCATATTTTACATATTCATTGATTAATAAAAAAATAGACTGTAAAATAGCAGAAATTAAGATGTTTGTCTACAATATAAAAGCAACAAATAAGAACAATAGAGGTAGTTGGATATCATATCCTGTGTATAGTTAAATGACTTATTATTTTTATATCGCCAACTCAATAGAATATATCCACATGCTGGATTAAATTTTCTGTTTTAGATATATCAAGGAAATTACTTTTCCCAATTGCAAAGCTTCTGTAATGCAAAAGACATTGTCAATAAGACAAAACAGCAACCAACAGATTGGGAAAGGATCATTACCAATCCTAGATCTGATAGAGGCTTAATATCCAATATATACAAAGAATTCAAGAGATTAGACTCCAGATAACCAAATAAGCATATTAAAAATGGGGTACAGAGCTAAACAAAGAATTATCAACTGAGGAAATTCGAAGGGCCAAGAAGCACCTTAAGAAATGCTCAACAACCTTAGTCATTAGGGAAATGAAAATCAAAACAACCTTGAGATACCACCTCACACCAGTCAGAAGGGCTAAGATAAAAAAATTCAAGTGATGGTAGATACTGGCGAGGATGTGGAGAAAGAGGAACACTCCTCCATTGTTGGTGGGAATGCAAGCTGGTATAACCACTGTGGAAATCAATCTGGCAGTTCCTCAGAAAATTGGACATAGCACTACCTGACGACGCAGCTATACAACTCCTGGGCATATACCCAGAAGATGCACCAATATATAACAAGGACACATGCTCCACTATGTTCATAGCAGCCTTATTTATAATAGCCAGAAGCTGGAAAGAACCCAGATATCCTTAAACAGAGGAATGAATACAAAAATTGTGGTACATTTCCACAATGGAATACTACTCAGCTATTAAAAATAATGAGTTGGAGAAATTCTTAGGTAAATGGATAGAACTAGAAAATATCATCCTGAGTGAGGTAACCCAATTACAAAAGAACACACATGGTATTTACTCAATGACAAGCAGATGTTAGGCCAAAAGCTTGAAATAGACAAGATTCAACTAACTGACCACATGAAGCTCATGAACAAGGAAGAACAAGTGTGGATGCCTCGGTCCTTCTTGGAAGGAGTGACAGAATGCTCAAGAGAGCAAATAAGGTGACAAAGTGTGGGACAGAAAATCATGGAGGGGCCATCAGGAGACCACTCGACCTTGATATCCATCCCATATGCAGTCACCGAAGATAGACGCTGATATGGATGTCAGGAAGGGCATGCCTAAAGGAGCCTAATGCAGCTGTCTCCTCAAAGGTCTGCCAGAGTCTGACATATCCAGAGGCAGATGCTCGAAGCTACCTACTGATCTGATCAAGGGTTCCCAATGGAGAAGTTAGAGGACTGAAGGAGCTGAAAGGGTTGGTGGCCCCAAGAGGAGAGCAACAGTGCCAGCCAACCAGAGCTCCTCAGGGTCTAAACCACCAGCCTGGGAGCACAAAGGGAGGCACCCATGACTTCAACTGTATACTTAGGGGAGGATGGCCTTGTTAGGCATGGGTGGGAGAGGAGATCCCTGGTCCCATAAAGGCTGAACACCAAGCAGGGAGGAATTCAAGGGTGTGGAGGGGGTGGGGAGGTAGGTGGGAGCACACCCTTGTGGAGGCAGGGGGGGGATCGGATAGAGGGTTCCTGGATGGTGGGGGGAATGGGGTGAGGGGATAAAATCTGAAATGTATTTTATAAAATAAATAAGGAAAGAAAGAAAGAAAGAAAGAAAGAAAGAAAGAAAGAAAGAAAGACAGAAAGAAAGGAATTACTTTTCCCATTATGAAAATCTTTGCCATAGAGAAAATATGTCCTGTGAACAGTATCCACAAAAGGATATGTTAAAGGTCAAAGATAGGCTTTTCATATTTTCATCACAATTTTTTTGTTCAGTATATTACTTGGAAAAATAAGATTTAAGATTGTGTGAGTATTTCCATGTCTTCCAGAATCATAAACATACAAATATAATTAGGTGATTACACATGTGGTTTAATAACCTGTGAGGTGGTTCTGATATTGGCTGCAAAAGCATACATGACCTTGTTCTCAGCCAGTATCATTTCCATTAAATTGGTAATTGCCAAGGACTAGCCTTGGCACAGAGAGGCGTTCTGAGAAAAGGGTTTCTGAGAGCTGCAAAAAAGAATGACCCAACATCAAATCATGAATCTAAGATGACAATTTCTGTTCTGCTTGCTATTCAATTTCTCCATCTATGTCCTGCTTGTGTGTGTGTGTGTGTGTGTGTGTGTGTGTGTCTGTCTGTCTGTCTGTCTGTCTGTCTGTTAGATTTCCAAGCATTTCTCTCTTTTTATCCTAAAAAATTCTCTAGATATCTCATCTCCTGCAGGACACTTATCCATTCTTTTATTTTACATATCAATCTAGCCATTTACTCCAGGTTTTCCTTTAGATTGTCTTATGAACCAGCATCCCATGAACCCTACCCTTTGATTCTTAGGATACAGCAAGCATACATTTTTTTTCCTTAACATTGAAAAAGAATTCAGAGATCTCTGTGCCTTTGTTAAGGTCCAAGTATTTAACTAGTTGGGTGGGACCTTGCCTTGAAATTACTGTTTCAACCCCACCTGGGCTTAATTGCACTCTGTCCTATGCTGAATTTAAACTCACAAATCTGCCAGCCTTTATACCTTACTGACAAGTTGGCTCATAGTGTAGCTGCCTTTTTTTCCTTTAGATTCATGAAGCTTCTCATAATTCATATTGCATCCATATATTTTGTATAGTTGAGAATATATATGTATATATATATATATGTATATATATTGAACTCATTTATTTAGAGCTCTTTTCCATAGGCTTAAGGGCTGTCCTGAATGTCCCTGTGCTTAGCATTTTGTTGAGACATAGCCACGCCCTCAACTCCTAGACTCTTGCTGTTTCTAATTATCATGAAGTCATTAG
>JANHMN010000014.1:56509700-56546388 GCA_030674055.1 Rhabdomys pumilio
AAACATACTCTGATGATTTCCCCCCATCCACCCTCTGTTACTTCCTTTCAATCCAGTCAGCCCTCCTCCCTCCCTACACATATTTTCCCAAATTTATGTCATTATTTTGTTTTGTGATTCACTCAACACAGACATGTCTGTGGTCATGGGTTAAACAACATGTTGGAGCCCGGTGAGCAGGCTCAACAGCAGGTCTAAGACTGAAGAAGTTGAGAATGACTGCTGCTCCTTCAGAATGACTCAATACCCTGGACAGAGTGACTCATACCCTTCTCCAGATATTCTGGCTCTTATATTATTTCTCCTCTGTCCTTTGTGGTATGCCCTGAACTTCAGAGGAGGTCACATAGTCCATTTTTTAAAATAGATAAGCACTCTAGCATTATAATTCTCTCAGTATTAAGCACTCCAAAATCTCTGCAGTCTCTGTCATTCATTATAAGATTTTCCCCATGATGAAAGTAGCATTACATACTTTATCTACAAAGTTGAAAGTTGATGTTCAGGAGACAGCTTTCATGCTTTCAAGTGTGTTAATTCCTTAAGAATCCTGGGCTAACATTTCAGTAAAGGTCACATCCTATTTATCAAGGCAATGCTTTAGGAGTTATATGAGTACTTACAATGTTTTACAGCCTGAAGATTGTCCTGGTATCATTCAATGACACGGCTTTATGAAACTCAGATATCTAAGTTAATGCTTGTAGGGTAAACAATAATTTCTTCCATTCATGACAATAATGGAACAATAATTAAATAATTAAATAATTAAATAATTAAATGGAACAATAATTAAAGTTTTTCTTATACAAAGTAGCCATTATTTTATATATTCATCTGAATGAGTGAAATAACATGAAACATTTAGAGAATATTGATTATAAACATGCAAGTGACAAAGAATCAATGAACATAAAACTATATTAAGAAGTCAAAATTTGTCAAGGAAATACCATTAAGCAAAAGCCACACATTGTATTCTTTGTTTTTCAGCTTGTACAGTGTATTATACAATCATGGATGCATTGAAAAATATTATTTCCTTGAATTATCCAACATCAGATTTTAAGAGAACTCAGAAAACACACACACACACACACACACACACACACACACACACACACACACACACAGACGGAAGCAGGGTTTCTGTGGTGAATGAAAAGTTCACCAATTCAGCAAATCCAGTAGATTCTTCAGAGCTTCTCTCTGTGCCCTATGTATGTACTGGAATTCCAAGAGCTCTACCATACTCACTCAACAGTTTTCTGGTTTTTGTTTTCTTTCTTTGTTTTTTAAATACTGGGGAACCCAGTCCACTAAAAAGGTCACAGTAAACACGTTTTCCACTGAGCCACCTGCACAGCACCTAATAGGATTTTTTTTAACACACATTTATTTGTAATGTACAGACTTATTGTGACTACATCTGACAATTGAAAATTTATTTTGTTAAATATATTATGAACACCAAATTTGATATCATAAACATATGCATCTACATGGATCCAAATTACAGCATTATTAGGAAATGGAAGTGAGCCAGTGATCATGTGTCCTGGAATGATAACCCTCTTTCTCTTTGTTTTCCTTCCTCTCTCTTCCACCACCCCTCCTTCTTTCCCCATTTCTTTTTCTTTTTCTCTGTTGTGTACAACATTTTCATTTTGGGAGATGAATAAGGTATTGTTATAAACGATGTAGAGAAAAAGTTATGTGCACATTGAAGGTAAATGAATGTTTATATAGATATTTGACTAAAGATAATTCTACTCAATGATATTGCCAAGCAAACACAAGTGTCTAAAATAGGCAATTATCTAGAAAACGTGAGCATTGCCCTTCAGAGTGATGCCGCTTCACGTAAAGTATGTAAGGTAAGAACTCTGAGGTGCAGAGCTTAAAAGTCTTAGTCTTAGAAAAACAGAAAATAAAGTATCAGAAGCCTGAGCTGAAGAGAAGACAGATTGGATCAAAATGGTGTCAGTACCAATTCATGAATAAAGCATTAGGAACAAAAATGACGGATGTCTTTTCTGTAACTATTTCCTGCCAAGTGCCAGACATAATCTCAGATTGCAGTTCAATATGCATTAGCAAAAATATAGCAATGGGTAAGTAAGTAGATGGCAGTGGGCACAGATATATGGACGTTTCTGGGATACTGATTTAAAAGCTATATGCTGTATTGATGGCTGATATTTTATTATTCATACACATTTTTCTTTAAGGTACATCTTACCACTATCAAAGTCATGTGTGATTAATAATGGTTCTTGAAACTCTACCTGTTACAACTCTTGACTACCTATTGGAAGTTGACTTAAAATTAATTCACCTTCGAAATGATTCTGAAGATTTTATATTCTTTAACATGAATAAATAGAAATATAAAGTACTTCTTATACCTGGATACAAGAATAGAAAGGACTGCCATATGTGATATAAGATTCAAGATATTAAGATCAATTAATTCATTCATCCATCCAGACACTCACTTCTTCCATCACATCACAATGTGATTTAATATATAATACTTATCATATGATTCTAAATATAAAATATTTTATACTTAAACATAAGAAAATTTCCTTGACAGTGGATAACCTTCATCTAAGGAGTCTCAAAGACCCACAATAGTAATATCTAATGATAACTATGTGAGAGAAAGGGGATGAAACTCTATAATTAACATAACTAGGGAAAGTCTCAAAAGACAAAACAGGAAATGTAGAGGACACATTTCATGTATTTTTAAGTTAAGCAGATTTATTATTGTGAAAACTACAGAATAGAGACAAGAGCAGTCTTTGTAATTATATACTCAGCTCATAAACTGCCTAAACTATTCCATGTGCTCATTTTAATCTAAAAGTTTTAACACTTTCGTCAACTAAGTATAGACTGGAGTATATAAATGAGGTCTAGCTTATTTGTTTTAAGGAGAGATGACCTGTCATTTTCTTGATTTAAGATGTGGTTGTGAAAATAAATGATTAAATCACATCCTAACTTTAGGAAAATTGTTGTTTTACTTTTTGGAAGATGATTTTATTGAATGTTACACCATTAATAAGTGTAGACATAACTATTTCTATTTCAGTCTAATTGGGTCTGGTTGGTTTGTTATGTTGATTCTGTGTTATCACTTTCCCTGCAAGGTGTCATAAGAACAGCATTGCCAAACATGGACAGAGAAGTCAAGGAACAGTACCAGGTCCTCATTCAAGCGAAGGACATGGGAGGACAGCTCGGAGGACTAGCTGGCACTACAATTGTCAACATCACCCTTTCTGATGTCAATGACAACCCACCTCGATTTCCAAAAAGTATGTCACCTACCTGTTATGCATGTTTGTAAACGCTTCTAGAAAAAGAATTGCACCATGTGATTGGGATTTTTGTGATGTCTTTTTCTTACAAAACATATCTTGATTATGTTTTCCTCTCCCTCTCTCCCTCCCCATCTTTAACAAAGCCACCATCCAGATCCACCCTCCTATTGTTTATCATTAGAAAACACAAGCTTCTAAGTGATGACAATAAAAATTAAAAAAAAAATATATATATACCTTGCTATATTTTAGTAGTGTAAAAAGTTAAACAACTACAAATATAATTAATCTTTAAAAGCAGCTTATAATGGATGAAAAATGCATGTCTTATATTTTAAATTTTCAAGGAAATTATGCTTAGAGCTCTGCTAATAAAATAGACTATAATAGTGTAATCATACTTATTCTATTAAAGTGAATAAAATTTTCATCCTAACAGTAAATTAATTATTTGCCATAATGATTTGTTAACTAAAATATAATTTAAAATTGCAAAATATGAAGTAAGGTAATTATAAATATATGCTACACCACTTTTTATATTATACAATTGTAATACATGGATTTTGAGACTCATTTTAGCAAGTACAGCTGTTGAACCATTTTTAGATATTTAGTATCTCTGAAGATGTTGTTATGAACATTTCTTCCATTCTGATATTTATCTCATTTTAGACTTACAATAGGTGAGAATTGCTTTACTTTCTGGGATAATAGAATGATTCGCACCTATTTCTTCTCTATTACTGTATCCCTTGTTGAAAATGATGCTTTTCACTCATGCTCCATCCAGTTTTCTGTTGAGTGTTGCATTTAACACCAATTGGTACACGTATCTTTTCTGATGTATTTGTGAGGATTAATCCTGCTCTACAGAATTAGGACATTAAGGCTAGGTAGTTTCATTCATGAAGCACTAGGAAATCATTAATTACTATTATGCCTGATTAGTTGTATATAAGGTAAAATGCAAACTATTTTTTTCTTTATACTTCTGTGTCTCTGTATACACCTAAGGTAATATATTATGATGGTACTATTTCTCTAATTAGATGATTTGTTCCTTTTCTGCATTTCAACTGCATTGTCAGAGCCTCTTTTAAAAATCACAGTATATTTCCTGTGTGCACAGCTTTTAATTGATAATCAGTAGGAACCCAGTAGTCAAATATTATGAATGGCAATTAGAAACCAGAAAACTTTAATGCACACTAATTAGTTCAATTTAGCCATCCATTACACGTACATATTTTAAACTGCCACGCGATCTATGATAATGATGTGCAATTTTTTCTGTTTCAATTTTTTAATTGAATAATTCATTAAAATCTTGATTTATACTTTGAAATATATAGGACACATCATTACTCTATAGGATGCTGTGGTTAACGAGATGGAAATGCTTCAAAGCATTTTTTCACCTTACTCTGCTACTACAAGGAACAAAAAACAAAGAGAAGCATACAGAGCTTTTGGTTCTCTTGTTTATATTCTCATTTACTAGTATGACGTTGAACAATACACACTTTTACTTATCCTACCTTTCCTCCCCCATTTTTAAAAGAATTCCTTCATTCTTCATTCCCTCCCTTTATTCATTCCTTCTTTCCTTCCATCCATTCTTCCTTCCTTCTTCCTATTCTTCTTACATGTCCCATACTTTAATAACTTGAACAAGTTTATTTATAAAACTGCATTTACATAAAAATTACACTTAAGGACATGGCTACTGTTTGAATCTTGTGTACAGAATTTACTCCAAGTTCCTATTCACATAAGTGAAAACATGATTTTCCAAGAAAAGCTGTGGACAAGTCTGTGGAAAGATGCAATCCTAGGGGGTGCTTCTAAGTTTGGACCAGGACTCAGACAGACAGCCTGGGGCAACATGATGTGAAGGTGTTGGAATGTTATCAGTGCTGTGTGTGCTAAGGGAAGCAGGATGGCAGCCTGAGATCTGAACTGAAATAGAAATATCACTCTCAGCTCACACCTGTGAAAGCAGAATGTGAGTAAGGCAGTAGGCTTTACTGGTATTTACTTGTGTTTATTTTTCATATCAAACTGGTGCCACATGATATTAATATATAATCAATATATATTATATATTTCTATTTAATAATATATATTATATATATTATTTATATATATTAAAAATATTATATATGATATATCCTTAGAATTTTATGTTCCTAAAAGCTATTTTAAGGAATTTATCATTGCTGCTTTCTACAATACTTCTATTTTTTTACATTTTATGATTAAGAATAATAAAGCACATTAAAATTTAATCTTAATATGGTTTAACTGAAAAAGTATGACATCAGTAATGCCTATAGTTTTTTGTCTAGGGTTAAGACCCTACACATTTTTTTTTCTATCACAATAGCATGTCCATTGATACTGATATTCCTCTGGTCTGGTTACTGCAGCTATTTCTTTATTTTTTTAAATCACTTTACATACCAATCATAGCCCTCTATAGGTACTAAGCTGCCATGGCACATCAATTCCCAGTAAGACTAAGTGCATCCTCTTTCACTGAGGCCAGACAAGGCAGCCCAACTAAGGGAAGGGAATCCAAGGGCAGACAACAGAGTTAGCGATAGCCCCTGCTCCCAGATGGGCCCAGGTTATTTGACACTGGAGGGCATCTTGTTTTTTTTTTTTATTTTTATTTTTTTATTTTTTTAGGTTTTTTGAGACAGGGTTTCTCTGTATAGCCCTGGCTGTCCTGGAACTCACTCTGTAGACCAGGCTGGCCTCGAACTCAGAAATCCTCCTGCCTCCGCCTCCCAAGTGCTGAGACTAAAGGCATGCGCCACCACTGCCCGGCATCTTGTGGTATTCTTAAGTCATCCAGTTTCTTCGATCTTTCCCTGTCTCTTCCAAAGTCTCCCTGAGCTCTATCGAATGTTTGGTTGTGGGTCTCTGCATCTGTTTCCATATACTGCTGGATGAAGCCTTTCAAAAACTAGTTAGGGTAGGCTCCTGTATGCAAGCATAGCAGTGTCACTAATAGTGTCAGGAGTTGACTCTCTCCCATACGGTTGGTTTTAAGTTGGGCTAGTTGATGTTTGGCCATTTCTTCTATCTATACTCCATCTTTATGACTTCATGTCTCACAGGCAGGACAAAATTTTGGGGGAAGATTCTGTGGGTGAATTTCTGTCCCTCTAACTCCACAGGAAGTATCACTTGGCTATACAATGTGGCCATATCATGTTTCACATCCTCAGCGGCTAGGAGTCTCATCTAAAATGACTCCCATAGACTCCCAGGAATATCCTCATTATCAGATCACTGGCTTATCCCAGATATTCCAACCTCACACTAATCTTCATTCTCCTCTCTCCCAGTCATCTTCTAACCATCCCCCACCTCTCTCCCCACACCTGATCCCTGCCACTTCTCTTACCCAGATCCCTCTTTCCAAACCACCTCTAATGTCTATTTTATATTCCATTCTGAGTGCGATTCAAACATCCTCTCTTGGGCTCTCCCTGTTACTTACTTTTGGGTCTGTGAATTATAGCATGGGTTATACTGTACATTAAGGCTAATATACTCATACAAGTGAGTACATATCATTCTTGTCTTCTGGGTCTGGGTTACCTCATTCAGGATGATATGCATTTGGCTGCACATTTTATGATACATTTGATTTTAATAGCTGAGTCATCCCATTGTGGAAATGTACCACATTTTCTATCTCCATTTTTTGAGGAACATCTAGATTGTTTCTAGTTTCTCACTATTATAAATAAGGCTGCAATGAACACAGTTGAGCAAGCATCCTTGTGGTGTTTGTTGTGATATGGTAGAGTTCCATGCTCATGGATGGGTAGAATTAATATAGTAAAAATGAACATTCAATGCTGTTTCCATCAAAATTCCAACTCAAGAGAATATCAATAGCTCAGGCACTAAGATTAACAATTAAAAAAATGAGACCTCATGAATATATGTATATATTTGTCTGTGTATATATACATAAACAAACAAAAAACTACATGGTATTCCTGTAGACATAGAGAGGATAATAATGAAATAGAATTGAAAAATTGGAATCATTTCAATTCAACAGACCTACGGATACTTGATTTTGATAAAAAAAAAAATCTTGAATATATATACCGACACCAACAAACAAAATAACTCAATTAAAAAATGGAATACAGACCTAAACAGAATTCTTTTTTCAAATTATTTTTCTTTTATTGAAAATAAATGCTTCTCACAGAATACATAGTCCTGTTTGCTCCTCCCTTTATTCACCTCAGCTCCTTCTCCTCATTCCTCTTCTCTGGATCCACTCCCTTTCTGTCTCACATTAGGAAAGAACAGGCCTCTAGGAAATAACAAGCAAATAAAAAATAAGATAAAACAAAAACCATCACATTGAGGCTAGACAAGGCAAACCAACAGGAAAAAAAAAAGATCTCCAAAAGCAGTCACAAAGATAAGAGTCACACTCATTCACACTCATTTTTATGGAATTCACAAGAATCTCATAAAAATAGTAAGGTGAAAGTGATATATATATATATATATATATATATATATATATATATATATATATATACACACACATACATATCACATGCAGAGGGCTTGGTGAAGAGCCCTGTCAGCCCTGTGCTTGCTGCTTCAGTATCTGTGAACTCAATATGAGCTCAGTTGATGCAGAGGGTACTGTTCTCCTGGGGTCCTCCATCCCCTCTGGATCTTACATTCTTTCTACTCATCCTTAATTTTTTTCATTTTGATTTTTTAATTAATTAATTAATTAATTAATTAATTACATTCCAGATTTTAACCCACACCTGTCCATCCTCTGACTGTTTCACATCCTATACCTCCAACGCTCTCCCTCTATTTCTATGAGGCTGTTCCCAGCCCCCACTCTCCACCTAACCAGACCTCTAAACTCTCTGGGGCCTCCAGTCTATTGAGGGCTAGGTGTATCATCTCTGATTGAACAGAGACCTGACAGTCTTCTTTGGTGTATGTGTGGGGGGCCTCATATCAGCTGATACATGCTGCCTTTTTGGTAGTCCAGTGTTTGACAGTTCTCAGGGATTCAGATTAATTGAGACTGGTGGTTTTCCTACAGGGTTGCCCTCCTCCTCAGCTTCTTTCAGCCTTTTCCTAATTCAACCACAGGTGTCAGTAGCTTCTGTTCATTAGTTAGGTGCAAATATCTGCATCTGACTCTTTCAGCTGCTTGTTGGGTCTTCCCTCCAGAAGCAGTCATGATAGGTCCATTTTTTGTGAGCTCTCTATTGCCTCAGTAATAGTGTCAGCCTTGGGGCCTCTGCTTGAGCTGAATCCCAGTTTGGGCTTGTCACCGGAACTTGTTTTCCTCAGACTCCTCTGTTTCCATCTTTATTTCCATCTTTCAAACAAGAACAATTGTGGGTCAGAGATTTGACTGTGGGATGGCAACCCCATCCTTCACTTGATGACCTGTCTTTTGGCTGGAGGTGGGTTCTATAAGTTCTACTGTTGGGCATTTCATTCAAGGTACCTTCCTTTGAGTTGAAAGTCACTCACCTCTCAGGTCTCTGTTGCATTCTGGAGGATCCCCCCGCCCCAACCTCCTACCTCCCTAGACTGCCTGTTTCTATTCTTTCTGCTGGCCCCTTAGGACTTCAGTCTTTTTCCCTCACCTAATACCAGATCAGGTTTTCTTCTCTCATGACCCATGTCCACTTTCCCCTCCAGATGCCTCTCTCCCTCCCCATCTGTCAAGGAGCAGTTAAAGAAATAATCAATGTCCTTAGTCATAAAGTAAATGCAAGTGAAAATGACTGTGAGATTCTATCTTACATCTGTACAAATGGCTAAGCTCTTAAACCCATGTGACAGCACATGCTGGTAAGTTTTTAGAGTAAGGAGAACCCTGTTCCATTACTGGTGGGAGTGCACACTTCTACAAACACTGTGAAAATCAATTTGGCAATATGGCAATTTGCCATTATTTTCAGAAAATTGGGAATAGTTCGCCCTCAAAAACCCTAAAAAAAATCTCCCCTCAAAAGCCATACCACTCCTGAGCATATGTTCCCAAAGATGAAAGTTTCAGAAACAATTCACTTGTATTCTGGTTCATATTATCTTTCTGACCCCTCTTCCAGTCTTGCCATGTGTGCAGGTGCATAATGTATATGCATCATTGAGGATGGGCTCCCAGTGATCATTTGACCCTCGTATTGAGTTCAGTTGTGATGTTTTTTTTAATAGTCTCCTATTGTAAAAAGCCTTCTTTGAAGAGAGGTGGGAGCTAAACTTATCTGTGGTTATAAAGATAAAATTTCAAATGTAATACAGGATTATGTTGGTCCAGCAAAGTTTTGACAGATTATATTCTAATGTCAATAACTTCAGACAACCCAGGGAGGATAAAGATTCACTAATAGATATTATTACTCTCCTGTTGATTAAGGCTTCAGTAAATTAGATATCTGTTGCCAATGGCATGTGAGTTTCACTAATTCAATCACTATACATATTTTCCCACCCTGGCCATTGTCATAATCAATAGTTGCTGCAATTGGATAAATCTGTTTAATTTATTTGCCCCTTTGTCAGCAGTCATAGTATTTTATGGAACCATGGAAGCCACAAGAAAGAGACTTTCATGCAGATCCAGCCTGAGTCATCCAACTGTGTGTGTGTGTGTGTGTGTGTGTGTGTGTGTGCATGTGTGTGTGTATTTGTACATGTGTATTCTTTACAGGAAATTATGCCGTAAGTCCTGACAATACACCCTATAAAGATTGTAGACTAAAATAAAGCCTAGTGCTCGACACTATAAACCTCCTTTTGAATGGTTGGTCATGGAAGTCCATGTTACTCCCAGGATACTGTTTTTCATCTTTTTGTTTCTAATTTAACAAAATGTTGACATAAAGACATTACTTTCTTTTATCTGCCACTCTAGAACTATATTTGTTAAAACATCTGTAAGGACATCCTGATGCATGTGAATGCAGTTACTCATCAGCTCAAAACTGAGAGGGCAGAATGCAAATATCAAGTAGGGTACTCCAAGGGCTTCTTTGTGTTGTCTTTGATGTCTATCTAAAAGACAGCCTAAAATGATAACACACAATATTTTAGAATCATGAAAAACATTTATAGTATTGCATGAATAAAAGGTATTCCTCTAATTATGCACTGCTTTGTACTGATGAAATTATACTGTGGCAACATTTTGAAGTTCATCTTTCAGAAGGAAAAAAAAACATGATGTATTTGAAAACAAAGAGCAATTTATTTTGAGACTAATGGTCTTTTCGTTGGTATATTTCCCACACAAACCAATTAAGCAACAAACATGACAAAACTATAAACTGAAACAACGTGAATTTGTTTATTTAATGTCAAGAAATATCCGATTCAGATATGTGCATATCTTGAAGAGTTCCTCACAGCTAATGATAATTGTTTATGACTGCTGGAAAATTATGTTAAAAAATAACTTACTTAGATGAACTTTAAATGACTTTTTTCATTGCTTAAATGAGCAAACGATAATGCTTTTCTTATAAGTATGATGTTTGCCATTGTATGCTTGAATGCATACATGATGTTATTAAGAATCTGTTTCTTTCTGGTTTATTGTACAGATATAAGATAAAACATAACTAGTGTGCACATACAACATTTGTATAGCAACTGTTTAATAAGTTTGTATTTTAAAATTTGATCAACTCTGCTGTAAGAGAATGAGCTACTAAGTTGAAAGGGATGAGCTATGGTGCTGACTAGGGATTCTCTAAATGTCATGTACTATACAGCATGAAGTGCATGTTCCAGTATTTTTGACTCATTACAATGGTGCAGTATTTCCTGAAATTTAGGAGAAAATAGCAAAATATTAAATATTCTTTAAATGCTTTAAGATATTAAAGAATGCTTAAAGAGCCTTTAACTTTACATCAATATCCTTCTGGAATAGAAATTAGCCTTTAATGTCTCAAAATAACCTCCAGGCAACTTAGGAAAATATGCAAGAGCACATTAGCAATGCTGACTCTTAAATATGGTTAATATATGATAAAGCGATCTGCTTGGTGGCATAAGAAGGTAAAAAAACTTTTTCTTTTTTTTTCTTTTTTTTTCTTTTTTTTTCTTTTTTTTTTCTAATCAAAACCGTTCTCCATTACAATTATGTTATCTGCATTTTCTACAGCCAAAGATATCTTTATGTGAGCTCCCTAAATAACCTGCAAAATTATATTGGTTTCCACGCCTTTAATACCAATGAAAATAACTAGATAACAAAAATTGTATGTTTCATGAACCAAAAACAGGTAGCATATGAATGTATATTATTTTAATTTAAAACAAGGGAAATACTTGAGTGTCTTGATATTTTATGAGGCACTAGATAGAATCAAACTCATGCGTGTTTATATATGCTGCTTGTTCAGGTGTTAAAAAAAATTTTATTATTTAGCCCAGGAAAGTTTAAAACTCACAGTATTCATTTGCCAGTCTTTCTAGCTACCCACCTGACCAACTAATTATCACAGAAGGAAAGTCCCTTGTCCCCGCTCCACTATTTTCTCAAATTTCTTTCAACAACTTTTAGGCTTTCATCCATTTCTATTTGATCAATTTTGTTTTGATTTTACATATTAGTGAAGTCATGTTTTTAAATGTAAATAAATGGATTAGGATCTTTTGGATGAAAAAAGAAAACAAAGAGGGTTACTGCTCATTCACAAAGAAGAAGCAATACAGTTTGTTACAGAAGAGAACTGGAAGTGTATGCTATATTTTAGTTTTTTATAGTAAAAACAATATTCTCTGATTGTTATTATTTATAGAATTTCATTTAAACATATTTACCTTTTGTCTCTCCAGTGTAAGACAATCACATTAGTAGCTATATTATATTCCTCCAAACTTGCTATTTTATATACATGTTTAGTTTTTGTGTGTATGTATTTATATAAACATATACACGTGTACATCTTGCTTTTAATGCTGAAATTATATGAATTAAAATACATATCACTGCACAAACAAAATTACATTATATTGATCAAACAAAATTACATTATATATCAAATAAATAGATGCATCTGTAAAATATAATTTATTTCTAAAAGTAAAACTAACCTTGAAGTCATCATTGTTACCAATAATAAATAATAATTGTTTCAATAAATAACAGAAAAATATTTGTATAGAAATTAGAAATTGAGTGGAAGTTTTCTGGTGTGTAACAGAAGATTTTAAAGTATTGAAGAAAAGAATTCAAAGACATAGATGAGCATTTTAAAAATCTTCAATTCATGCCAAGCATAGCATATTTAGGGGCCAGCTTGCTGTATATTTAAACATATGGCCACAGGAGGGGAAAAGTGTTTACAAAATGCCATAATTATGAAATAGAGATATTCATTTATGTATTGATGGATTTGCTTTTACTGGAACGTGAACACACATGTTAATATGTTAGAACAATGACTTTTATAATACGGTACATTTTGAAGCAGAAAACAATGTCAGAGTGTCACTGCCTTATATGAGTAAAAACAGAGACAAAAGAAATGTTAGTTGCATAGTAAAAGGCATTGGAATTTTTTGGATCCAATGGGTATGTAACAAAAAAATTACAGAAGAAGCTATTATAGTAAGAAAATGAAAGGTTTTTATTTTTCTTCTAATGCAATGTGCTCAGGAAAACATGAACAGGAGATGTTGAAAATATCAAGTTTTCGAAAGACATAACAGAGTCTAAGAAGCATTTCTAAGCAGTACATAGAACTGTAAATAAGGTCCAAGGGATAGATAAACCTAATCAGATTAATGCCAATAAACTTCTCCTAATTTTTGTTCAAGGGTAACCAAAGAGAAATAGTGATAAACTATTTTTAGATAAGAAGAGTAATAAACATAAATGTCTGAAAATTTTAATGAATAATTTTCTAACAATAGTGACAATATTTAAATACAAGAATAAAATCATCATAACACCTTCATTTATTTAATATGCTTTATAATTCTATAATTAATTTTGATTTATAATTGGCCAAAGAGATAAAGTAGATGAGGAAAATTGATCATAAGTTTTATTTAGCTAAAATGAAATAAAAGTCAGATGTGATTTCTATTTTGGACAATATAAAGAGAATAAAATTTTAATCTGTCCTCTCAAGCTGTTACTATATAATGAGGGTTCTTTTGTTAAATCAGTAGGGAATCTCCAGGCAGTGGTGGTGCACACCTTTAATCCCAGCGCTTGGGAGGCAGAGGCAAGCAGATTTCTGAATTCGAGGCCAGCCTGATCTACAGAGTGGGTTCTAGGACAGCCAGGACTGCACAGAGAAACCCTGTCTCGAAAAACCAAAACGAAAAAATTAAAAAAATAATAGGAAATCGTAAAATTGCAATAAAATATTAGATAAAAACATATACATGATATAAATGTACAAGAACATCTACTTGTGCATAAAGCAAATATTAGTGGATTGTAAAGTCAAAGATTTAATATCAGTTGTGGATAATTATTCTAAGACCTAGTAGTAAGGAAAAAACATACAATTTAGAAACATACAGTGATATGTAAACAATGTGTCATGTATAGAATAATGGGTAACCTGGAAGTGCAAAGTCCAAAAGAAAGAAATGAAAATATCTCTAAGAAATCACCAAATTAAATATGGAGTAATTCCATATAATATTGGTACCAGAAGAAAACCACTTAAGACATGGACTAAAAAAACTACGAGTCTAGTGGGCGGTGGTGGTGCACACCTTTAATCCCAGCGCTTGGGAGGCAGAGGCAAGCAGATTTCTGAGTTTGAGTCCAAACTGGTCTACAGAGTGAGTTCTAGGACAGCCAGGGCTACACAGAGAAACCCTGTCTCGAAAACCATTTAAGGGGTCATTAATAAGTTCATATGGGGTAAAATGTAACTAAAATAATATATGGGAAAAATATTAAATTTTCTGTCTTTTTAATTATCCCTATAATGTCACAAAAAGGCAATTTGTGAGAAATTAAATTTTTGACAAATTAAATAAACCAAACAAATTTTAAAGTCTTTTGTTTTCTTAGCAAATTGTTTAATTAGGTGTTCAATTTTTTAAATAATTTATAAGAAAACTGTGGTTATATTAATATATGTTTGCTGCAGTATTATTACATATTCCTAAGAATTACCAACATGTCCTTCTTTGTTAGCTGGGAAAGAGATAACATAGATAAAGCAAATAAATGAAATGTTTACATATTTAATGGAGACTTTGGGGGAATGTTAAATACATTCTGTATAATTGATGAACAATGGAAAGTTATTGATGTATTGGAGATGCTGTGAGTCCTTGCCAAGGTCTCCATCATGTTTAGAACTTTGTAACAGTAATAGATGGTACAAATCACATATATTAATTATGCATAGTTTGTAGAACCTGAATCCTGTTAGCAATCATTAAGTGATGTAAGTGAGCTTTGCTCTATAGATCTTTGGTGTTGGTTTATTTGATATTTCTAATGCTACATTCTTATAAGTGTCTTCAGAAGACTACTATTCTCCAAAAATATAGATATCTTTTTAATTGTTCTTCTGTTTACTATAAATGTAAATTTAATACAATGTTAATTATTTGTATGTAGTGGAAGGAAAGACAAATAGAAAAAAAAGAAACTACAATCAATTCCCCTCTTGGTTACAGGAAATTTAATCAGCTTTCAGTGAAGGTCTATTCTTTTTGAAATCATGTAGTGTTTTCTAATAATTTTACCAAAGATATTTTATTCGAACTTGTTCAAGGCTTTAAAAGAGACAGCACACAACTAACTTAACAAGACACTTACATTAGAATTTTCAAACTGCAGTGCTGCTAAAATCAAAATTTTTGAGTTATCATGTTTTTTGAGAGCATATACATCTGTCCAATATTTTATTAATTTACAAAAATTGGGATCAAGTGATGTGGGAAAATAATACTTAGTCTAGAAGTATATCAAACATGCTCCTTCACTGCTGCCTTCCTTTATACCACTATACCTGGATTTCTTAATTTTTAGACTGCCACTTAGCCCAATCCAATCATCAAAGCCAGTTGTGCATATCTTTTAGACCTATGTTCAAATGCATCACAAAGTCAGCTTTTAAAAGTCCATGGTTGGAATCCTTTCATGACAGAAATGGATGTAAAATTAAAATCATTGCCTAGGCCTGTTCCCCCTACCTACTCCAGTGTGGTTGTGTTAAACATTTACTAGGACATGAATAACAGTGAACTATTATAGTAGTGTCTGTCCCACAGTCCTAATGTAAGGATAAAATTAACTAACAATAATAAAATGCTTAAAGCATACAAAAGAAATCAAAGAGCTACAAAATTGATTGCTACAAACATACGATCTCCTTCAACAGTAGCTAGTATTTTAAAAGAATCTTCCTTTTCTTCATGTTGACACACATAGTTTGTGTACAAGGTTCATACATTTCTTTCTTTCCATGTTACCTTTATGGTTGAATAACAAATGAAAAATTCAGCTGTGAGTGACATGGGTTAACTGTCCCCTATTTTCATTAAATTATGGCAAATACATGTTCTCTGAAGAGAAAATGAATAAGAAAATCAAGTTAGCAGACTACATCAGTAACAGAGAGAATTTGGCATTGTTTAATCATCAGCAGTAATGTCTATGAAACTTGCTGGAAAGCAGTAGATTGATTTGAGCTCTGGAAGAAGGAATTCAGGTATTTGAACTGGATGTGGGCAGGCAGTGTGGAGTCTGTAGAGAGTTTCAAAGCTAAGTCTAGATGTGTCTAGATTGAGATAGTGTGGAATTTCCTGGGATGTTATTTAAAAGGACAATGATTTATAAATATAAATCTCAAAGATACATATAGAGTAGAGTTAAAGTATAATAAATATTAAGAATAAAGTTAGAAACATAAGGGAACATAGTAAATTATTTCAGCAGAGGACAAGTTAAATGCAGCCTGAGTCAAAGTTTTCTAGGCATGATAGTCATGTTGTTCATAGTTTATCTGAATGATTCCTGCAGGCTGAGAACAGACTAAAATCGCTTTCTACTTATTACTGTGCTGTTGACTTTTTTCTAATCATCCCACATGATGTGCATACACCATGCCTCTTTTAGTTAATCATTTTTTAATTAATCACTTTATATGTTTATGTTTCAAATGTTGCTCCCCTTCCCTGTCTCTCCTCCAAAAACTGGCACCCCATTCCCCTCCCCTTTGCATCTAAGAGGATCCTCCACCACCAACCTGCCCAACCACTCCTGCATCACCCCTCTAGACTACTCTTTTCTGGGGCATCAAGCCTCCACAGGACCAAGAGCCTCCCCTCCCACTAATTAGAGATAAGGCAGTCCTCTGCTCCATATGTAACAGAAATCATGGGCCAGACCATGTTTTATAGTCCCCAAAGCTCTGACGGATCCAGTTAGTTGATATGATTATTCTTCCTATGGGGTTGCAACTCTTTCAGCTCCTTCAGTCCTTCTCCTAACTCTTCCATTGGGGTCCCCAGGCTCAGTCCAATTGTTGTCTATGAGTATCTGCATCTTTCTTAGTCAGATGCTGGTAAAACATCTCATAGACTCTCATAGCCTGGTACCCATACCACACTCTCGTTTGCAAGCACATCTTGGAAACTGTAACAGTGTCTGGGTTTGGTGTCTGCAGATGGGATGGATCGCAAGGTGGGGTGGGCTCTGGATGACCTTTCCTTCAGTCTCTGCTCCAGTTTTGTCTTTGCTTTTCCTTTAGACAGGAACAATTCTGGCTTAAAAAATTTGAGATGGGTTGGAGGTCCCGTCCCTCAGCTGGGGGAACATATCTACCTACTGGAGGTGGTCTCTTCAGGCTCCATCTCCCCGCTTTTGAGCATTTCATCTAATGCCATTCCCAGTGGGACTTGGAAATCTCTCGTGTTCCTGGCATCTGGGCCTTACTAGTGATTCCCGTCGTTCCCCATCCCACATTGGTACATATTTCTATTAATTTTCCTGATCCTCTGGATTTCTCTCCTATCTCCCCTCATACCTGATTCTTCACCCTCTCCTTTTTCTTCCCCTTCATGTCTCTGGAACTAGGGTTACAGAAGATCTGCCATGTCTAGGGATGCCGGAGGCCCCACTAACCAGAGGCAGAACTGATTGCCTCCCAGAAGGCCTACTCGAACCTAGCTCACAGAGTTCCACCTTGCTACAGGGAGGAACCAGTCAGAGAGAGAGCAAGCCAGTTAACACCAGACATAATCAGATGACAAGAAGCAAGCAGAAAAACAGAGGCAACAGAAACCAATGACACTTGGTAACATCACAACCCAGTTCTCTCACCACAGCAAGCCGTGGATACCGTAACATGCCTAAAAATCAAGATTCTGACCTAAAATTCCATCTCGTGAGGATGATATAGGACTTTAAGGATGACACAAATAACTAATTCCCTTAAATAAATACTAGAGAATACACATAAATAAGTAGAAGCCCTTAAAGAGAAAACATATAAATCCCTTAAAGAAATACAGGAAAATTCAATCAAACAGGTGAAGGAATTGAACCAAATGGTCCAAGAACTAAAAATGGAAATAGAAACAATAAAAAAAAAAAAAAAATCACAAATGTAGGCAATCCCGGAGATGGAAAACCTCGGAAAGAGATCAGGAGTTACAGATGCAAATATCTCCAAGAGAATTGAGTTAATGAAAGAAAGAATCTCAAACATTGAAAATACCATAGAAGATATTAACACAGAAGTGAAAGAAAATATGAAGTGCAAAAAGCTCCTAGCCTAAAACATCCTGGAAATTCAGGACACAATGAAAAAAAACAAACCAAAGTATAATAGGAATAGAAGAAAGTGAAGATTTTCAATTCAAGGTGCCAGAAAACATCTTCAAGAATATCACAGAAGAAAACTTCCCAATACAAAGAAAGAGATGGCTATAAACATACAAGAAACCTACAGAACACCAAATAAAGTGGATCAGAAAAGAAAACCCTCCTGTCACAAAATAACCAAACACTAAATATGCAGAACAAAAGAAGAATATTAAAAGTAGTCAGAGAAATAGGTCAAGTATCATATAAAGGCACACCTATCAGAATCATACCAGACTTCTCAACAGAGACTCTAAAAGCCAGAAGATCCTGGATAAATGTCATCCAGACCCTAAGACAACACAAATGTCAGCCCAGGCTACTATACCCAGCAAAAATTCCAATCACTCTAAATGGAGAAAACCCAAGATATTCCATGACAAAAACAATTTAAACAATATTTTTTTACTAATCCAACCCTACAGAGGAAACTAGAAGGAAAACTCCAACACAAGGAGCAAATCTACACCTAAAAAGCCCAAGAAAATAATCATCTCACAACAAACCCATAGGAAGAGAATCACACAAACATAATATTACCTCCAACAACAAAAATAGTAAGAACCAAGAATCATTGGTTTTTAATATCTCTCAACATCAATGGACTCAATTCTAAAATAAAAAGAAATAGGCTAACAGACAGGGTAAATAAACAGAACCCAGCATTTTGCTGCATAAAGAAAATACACCTTAGTAATATAGACAAACACTACTTTAGAATAAAAGGCTGGAAAAACTTTTATTCCCAAGCAGATGATCCCAAGAAACAAGCTGTAGTAGCCATTCTAATATCCAATAATATAGACTTTGAGCCAAAAGTTACCAAATGAGATGAAGAAAGAGACATAATATTTATCAAAGGAAAAATCTACAAAGATGAATTCTCAATCCAAAACATCTAGGCTCCAAATCCAAGGGCACTCACATTTGTAAAAGAAACATTACTAAAGCTCAAAACATACACTGAACCTCACACAATAGTAGTGGGAGACTTCAACACTCCACTCTCACTGATGAACAGGTCCCGGAAACAGAAACTAAACAGAGACACAGTGAAAGTAATAGAGGTTATGAATCAAATAGATTGAACAGATATCTTTAGAATATTTCACGCTACAACAACAAAAAAACCTCCTTCTCAGCATCTTATAGTACCCTCTCTAATGCTGACAATATAATCAGACACAAAACAAGCCTCATCAGATACAAGAAGATAGATATAATCCCATGCATTCTATCAGATCACCATGGACTAAGGCTGGACTTCATTAACAACAGAACACCCACACACTCACATAAACTGAACAAATCTCTGCTTAATATTTCTTTGACATTAAAGATTTTAACAAGGGAAAGATGTTCAAGTCGAGAGAAACCATAGCTATAGATTATCAGAGATATTCCTGACATATGCTTCTGATGTGCTACAAAGAAAAGCACAAGTAACAATTCTCATTAGCAGCTAATGGACAACTTGAATACATTTTTTTTAAAAATACAACAGTACGTTTAAACAGCAGGGTGAGTATGGATATGTAAAAGTGAAAATATAAAAGGAATTTTATTGGAAAGGGAAAGAGATATGTGTAAGATCTGGAACCTGATTTAGGAGATGGAAAACAATTTTATCATTCTCAACATGATCACATAAGAGTATCATGAGTCTTACTGTCACAACCTCAGTGGAGAAGAATTTAAAGATAGGTCCATTAACATATATTACAGTGTTAAAAAAGTTTTTTAATATTTAATGATTAGAAGCAGAAATGATGATAATCTTAACTAATATTAGAATAAAAGAGCTTGGAACAATAAAAAATGTAATGAGAAATCAAATTGGATAGCTCAATGATACTAGATTGAAAGGTGTATTTCATGGGCAGATGAAATTTCAGAAATTATAATAAAAATGCCAGCTTGTTTTTATATCTTGGACCCATCAGTCAAACCTGGTATTGGTTATTAAAACACCACTTTATAGAGTGATGGTTGGAGAAAAATTTTTGTCCAGAGAAATTCTTTGGAGAGAGGGAAGCAGCATTTTCAAGTCAGAAAGGTAGTCAACAATTGCCTTTCCCTCACTAGGATGGGTAAGTAGAGCTTTCTGCTGGCCCAGAGCTAATAATAGTATCCAATATATTTGTTTTTAGACAGTCATGTTTTTTTTTCTGAAACAATATCTGCCTAGTGGCTAGGAAACTTAAAATGTCCTGGGAAAGGAACGAGAGAGAAAGGAACATACTTTATTAGGAAAATTAATTAGATGACAACAGGAAAATAAAGAATGTGTCTCCAGAAGGCAAATAAAGTCAAGTCAGGTTAAGATCTGACAGAGCAATCTTCCTAAAATCAAATCTGGATGTGAGGGGACCACTGAGGTGTCTACATGCTGAGGGCATTGTACTGTTTGCATGGAGGAAAAAATCATGGTGTTAATGCTGGAGGAGGGGTCACTGTCAGGAGCGACCCATGCCAATAGGAACAATCAGCTGTAAAAAATGCAAGTTGTACAGTCAGTCCTGAATTTTTGCTGTCACACAGGAGAGCAGAAATACTCCTGGCAAGAACATGATAACACAATGCTTGACAGAAATATGACTGCCAAATTTTCCCAGATTAATTTCTCACCTGCTGGTTGGCTTGCATATGAGAAGAAAAGGTTTAATTCTAATACATATTGTGTACTAGTTAATAAGATGTAAAGAACCTTTGTAATTAATAAAAGTAGAGAGGGTATTAGAGATGATTACAATTAAATGATAGTCAGTTATGTTAGAGATGATGTTTTATTTCAGCATTGATTTTATCCAAGGAAAAAACAAAGCCTAGGGTCCTTGAGAAAACCTTAAAAGAGTGACAGGTCACTAAAGGAAGATTTGATCACTAACATGATAGCATTTGAAGTGTTGGGAAGTTGAAACTAGGGTACTATGTGTTTTCCCTTGAAATTTGTTCAAGCTCACCAGCTGATGAAGTCCTAAAATTAATGAAGGAAAATGATTTGAAAGAATATTTGTTTAGAAAAGAACAGAAAATCTGTTCTAATAGTATAGAGTAGAAATCACTGAGAATTGACAACTAGTTATGTTTGTAAATCTCTGTCTTTTTAAGCTATATCGATAGTGGATTTAACATTAGTAATCAAATCATATAACACATATGAGGGTAGCTCTCTGAAATTTTCTCTCCTAATCATTTCTTCCTTTTTGGAGAGTCATAATTATCTAAGGTTTGTTTTGGTCAAATTATTATGGTATGGCAAATTACGAAGGTATGGCAAAATATGTAGGTTTCTAGATAATATGATATTTATATGAAAGCTCTGTGGTTTAGTTGGGAATCAAAGGAACATAAAGAGTTCCATGGAGGCACAAATATGCAGGGATGCCTTCTAGTATCAGATTTGACAGGTCACAAAGCATCTGAGGCAGGAAATGGTGATCATAACACCTTGTCATCTGGTTTATTCTGGAATGTGTTCCACTAGCTGATCACACAGGACCAATGCCACAATGACTCAGCTCACACCATCAGTCTACATAATATAAAACTTGAATTGCACTGTGAACTTTTCTTTGAGCATTCATGTCATTTTAGATCCACAGAATGAAGCTGATTAATTATGCATGCTCTGAGGTCATGTCACCAATGTGTATTTTATGTATAACAATAAAGAAATCAGATAATTCTCCATAAATATGTTATATTTCATGTTAGGTAAACCTGACTTTTCATAACTCCCTCAAAAATTCTTAATTCCATATCCCTATAGGTGTTTCCTAGAGCTTGCAGTCATTTTTGCCTAAAAAATACCAAAAACAGAGGAGGACAAAAGCTACTTTATTTGTATATACCATTAAATAGTAAGTCTCTGAGACAATGGAGGGTTATCAATGGAGGAATATCTAAATTCCATCACTTAATCAAATATTCCTTAGCTATGTATCATCTACTACCACACTCAAATATAATTACTTGTTTTGATACCAGAAAATTGTTTTTAATCAATCTTAAGTGAAATATCTTAAACCTTCTAGTTTTGCCAATATTCTAATATTTTAGTTTTATTTGCTTGATTTTTGTTCAATTTTAATGACTGGAAACCAAACTCAAAGCCTTTTCTGTGCTAGACAAGCACTTCTCTTAGTCCCAGACACATAAATCTCCTTCTTAGCATCTTCTTGTGATTTATATTGTCCAGAGGACTTTAAATTATTAGTAAAAGGAGGGCTAAGTTCTAAGTACAGTTGAACTTTGAAATGGTATTTTTTTTATAAACATGCCATGTTTTAGAAAGAATATGGTAATTATTCAGATACTCATTTTGCCAAAAGTTATAGTGTTTTATAATTCATCTGTTCAGTTTCTTCTAAAAGATTTAAGAATCAAGTACCTATGCAATTAATAATATTATAATTTGATTTAATTAAATAGGAATATATTTCCATATATATATATATATATAATTTTCTTTCTTTATACTTGATAGTTTTATTGAAGAAGATAATGAAAGAAAGCTTTAGTTTTGGGTGGCCATTGAGTCTAACATCTTCCCCTCCTATACAGAATCAGTTGTAATAATACAAATATAATCAAACTATAATTTTTCAGGTGGCAGAGTCACTGAAAGAATGTGAATTAACTTATGGCTAGCAGCTATGTTTATTGCAGTGGAAATAACAGAGCATTGTCTGGAAGAAATTACAGAATCAATCACTGAAATTCCACATAATCTTCTTCACACAATTTTCTCTGCTTCTCAGGGAAATGGTGATTTTGTTAAGTACAATGTGTATATCTGATAAAAATGTACGTATATATTTGATTGACTTGGAGAGCAACCTCCTGTACCTGCTTTCATTTCTTAGCCTGTGTTGTAGAGGTATACCATTCAGGTACTTCATACACATCAAAATAAGGTGACTTGGAATGATGGCCGTGTAATTATGCTGTATGTCATGCTGATCTAGCTTTGGCACAGTTGTACATTGCTCCAGAATTTTAAATTAATTGAAATGACCTCAGCTTTATTGCTGCTGAGATTCAAGCAATGATAAAGTGCCAAGTCATTGGAAATAAATGGATGAAACCTAAACAACTTGACATGACAAATGCACACGCTCACTGACTTCTCCCATGTACAATAGACTTTACCATCAGATGCAGTATTCTTTTGTAATATACGTGTCTTAATGAACGTAGGTGCATTCTAACTCAAAAAAAAGTTTACGCCTGATACGCTAATATCAGAAAAAAACACTGTCCTATACTTTTGTGTTTTATAGGTACTAAAAGCTCAGTGCAGGGACATGGAGCGCACAAGCCAATGCTTTACTTCAATTATTTCTTAATTCTGAAGTGTGCTACTGAGGGCATAGCATGAAGTCAATCATTGATGAAAAGTGAAACTATTCCAATTCATCACAAATTTTCCAGTTCCCCAAGATAATAATTGAATTTTGGAGATACCAATGTGAACAATCTTCAGAAAAAGCTGCTCTGACAACATAGCTTATATTAATAGAGTGCTACAAAGAATAGCTGTCTTCACGTTTGCTGCTATTGGCTTCATAAAATGGTCTTCTATAAAATAGGAAATTCATATCTCAGCATATTGCCTTAAAAAGGAAGTCATTTCATCAATAGTCTGAATTTCCTGATGGCCTCTAGATTACCTTTCAAAATTTAAAATGTCCACATCTCTCACATACATTGAAATGTCTCAATTATGACAACTCACCTTCATTAACTATAATCCCTAACATATGACTTCAGACTGTCATTTCCCTGAATAGATAATTTTAAAAATAATTTTGGCTTTTCTAGTATGAAGTTTCTCTACATGTGTGGATGGGAAAGTATAAGCAGAAATACTCCACCGCCTATGAATTATAGTCTCCTGTTTTCAGAGTCTCATCAGGACATTGCCCTGCCCTCCAGCAGACACACTCACAGGGTGCCCTCACTGGTACTCACTGTCGCTAATGAAATCCAGTACATGCCACAGCTCCACGTTGCTCTCAGATTGACTGTCAGCCATTCACTTGGTGCATTTAGCAATAAATTTTCTATATCTGAACAGCAGAGGATTTATAGTGGGTTGTTCAGCGCAGACTTCCATTTCTTTGTCTTATCGGGAAATCCTGAAGACTGTTGGCAACGTTACTGATGGGTAAGGCAGTTGCAGCACGTGCTCATCCTTCAGTTCAAAGGATGTTGTGCATCTTCAGATTATTTATCTCAATTACAATTACTCAGAGGGGAACATGATTTAAATCTTAGGCTAATTCATGTTCCCATTTGGTATTAAAAATAAAAGTAAGAAAAATTAATCAATACTCTGGACTTCACATTTTGCCTTGTGTTGTGTCTCTGAGTTTAGTATATCTTAAATATATATGGTTTTATACTTCTTGACACATTGAGAAAAAAAATTAAGTAACTTGTACTTGCTGATATCTCAAGCATTTCTCAGTAGAATTTTGGTGTAATATATAAATTAAGAAAGCTTTTGTCTCCATGGGGTCTCAGAGGAACCTCAGGACAAGTGACTGAGGTGCCTATTTAACATATTAACCTATTGCTGTTCAACTCTCCCACCATCAGTTAAAACCTGTGAATCTCTCAGCACTTCTCATCCCAGACCCTACACCAAACTCAGAGAATTGGCTTCCCTTCCCTTCAGCAGTTTCTGTTCCATTATAAACTCAGATATTTTGACTAAGTGCTTTCTTAGCCTCTTGGTCCTTGGGTCTGCTCTTGGTATACTTACAACCTAATTACAAGCCCATGGCATTTTCTCTATTTTTCTGGCAATCCATCTCTCCTCTCATGGCTGGGCTCATGTCAGCTCCCCACTCCCCTCCATATGTTTAATATGAACCCTTGTCTTCAATCATACCTACTAACCGTCATGTCCTCATTTTCTTTCCAAAAGTAGTTGGCAAAACCTGGTATCCATCCTTTACACACTTTTGGCTGCAAAACATTGATTGTACTTGAATACCTACTTTTATCCTACAAAGACACATGTAAAACAATAAAACTTGTCAACTGTCTTTTGTGTAATTGTTTTATTTTACCTTCTTGTTTTATTTACAATTCCCTTAAAAGTTCCGGGGTGGGGTGGGGGCTGGGGAGATGGCTCAGCAGTTATGAGTAATGGATGCTCTTTCAGAAGTCCTGAGTTAAATTCCCAACTACATAGTGGCTCGCAACAATCTGTCATGGGATCCAGTGCCATCTTCTGGTGTCCTGAAGACACTGACAGTGTATTCCAATATATAAAAATAAATAAATCTTTAAAAATAAAAGTTATGTGTAACTTGAGAGACAAATAATAATGTATAACATAGAAATATATTTTACCCTGGGAGGATGTTTAAACATATGAAACCAGATATATATTCCATTGTAGAAATGTCTACTGGGTAGAAACATTTTAAAAGGGGAAAGTGTAGATTTCTTGACCCAGAAATTAGCAATTTTTGAAGCTCAAAGAATTTGTATTTCTTACAAAAACAAAAAAATAAAAAGAAAAAGGAACTGAAATTTCACAATGCTCATTCATACTTTTTAATGTAGAATTTACAAAATGTATAAATCATCATACAAGAAGCATGCTGATATCGTTCCTAGTGTAGTGTTCTCTGATGAAAATAGAAACTCTAAATGAAATTTGTAACAGTAAGAGTTTCACTCATGGAAAAGATCTATGCGAAGTCTATTAACGTAATTTGAAATTGGAATGTCAGTAACATATTTAAGACTTCGACTTTTATGTTTTATTTTATCTTTCTATTCTTGTCCTTTTGTTACTGTGACTTGAAAAGAACAAAGACTAAAATACTAATAGATATTTAGAGGCAATGCACAGAATCTCAGTAATATATGTATTATGCCTTATTGGTATACTATTATTTAAACAACCAAATTTTTTTAATTTGCCAGAATTATATTTACAGCACAATTTTTCATAGTCACACACAACATTTTGTAGGTTTTAAAATATTTGCTTCATTATCAATTTTGCAGTAATATTAGTGCTCCACCTGGTGGTAGAATTAATAATTTTCCTTTTTATTTTTAATATTAAAAGTAATAGGGTATTCCATCTATATATTGATCTCAATAATATATAAAAGTATTTTTAGGGTGTCAAGTTAATACATATTAAAACACCTTTAAATCACATGTAGTATTCTCTATTTAACATGACTATAAATTAAAATATTGAGCCTATATAGATGAAAAATAATTTTGCATGAATTTATTACTCCTGAAAAGATAAATTTAACCCATTAAAATTATATATGAATACTTTAATGAATACTCCAGTAATCTATTTATCTATGTAGTTATGTATTTATGTTTTTCTTAAGTTTTGCATCTTATATTATTTGCATCCTATATTGGTATTGATTAGTCTTATGATATTGATTTGGAATGCTTATAAGATTGTATTTAATATTTAATCCACTTAAATAGAATGGCGTATGAATTTTTCTTAAAGTAGTTGTGATTTATCATGGTGTATTTGTCCTTTTTCTCAATTAAAATTCTACATCAAGACATTCTGAAGTAAATGGTGAGGCAATTCCATACATTAATAGCCTTTAAACTGTCAACAAATTACCCTTCATTTTATATTACAAAGTCCTAAGTTTGATTTACTATTTATATTTTAAAGCAGAGTAGTCTTATTATGTACTTTACTGATTCCTTTACCTTTGCAAATTATGTATCTCTTATCAGGCATCTTCCATCTGAAAGTTCCTGAGTCTTCCCCTGTTGGCTCAGCTATTGGAAGAATAAGAGCAGTAGATCCTGATTTTGGAAAAAATGCAGAAATTGAATACAACATTGTCCCAGGAGATGGGGGAAATTTGTTTGACATTGTCACAGATGAAGATACACAAGAAGGAATCATCAAATTGAAAAAGGTATATAGACTAATTTTTGGACAGTTGGCAAATTATAAAAAAAAGCAGAGACAGTGATAGCTATTGTTTCTTCAAATAGCAATACTTTAATTATAAACTCAGACCATGTATTTTATGTAAATAGCTGTATATCATCAATACTATATTAAGGCTTCTTAATTTGCGAAATGACATTTTAAAATTTTTCATGATGTTAAGATTACATTTTAAATGAAGTACAGAAACAATTGATTATACTAGCAAGGTTGAAATTATAAAATTCGTGATTACTAGAAGATATAAATATTTAATTCATATTATAGGTAAGAGTTGATGTCATTTTAAAATACCAACATGGACAGAGAAGATGTAACATAGAAAAGTTGTTGAATGCTAAAAGCAGAGTTTAAATTGCTGTTCTAGTCAAAGCTTGAAGGAGAAGAAAGCATAATACATATGCTAAAGGGGTATGAACAGTTAAGACCTGACTTAGGATGGTTCACCGGGGAAAAGGAACTGTGTGTGGAAATGGGCAAGAAGAGATGTGTGTCATATTTTGACCAGTAATTTGGTTTTATGCTGCGCATGATCAAAGAACTTGAGTGAAGATGAATGTAAAGATGAAGTAGAAGTAATAAGAAAGTAATAAGGGGATTGATAAGCAGAAAAGTTTAAAAATTAGATGTTTGAGAGAAAGTTAAGTAAGTACAGAAGAGAAGATGGAGTAGAGGTAGTGCACTTGACTGTGAATATTTTCTGACCAGTTACTTTAAGGGTCCTTTCTTGACTTGCTTGCACAAATGGATATAACCTGGAGTTGTGAGCCAAGTAAACTCTTTCATTAAAGATACTTTTTCACTGCATTTCATCATAACCATGGAAATCTCTGAAAGCATATCTATGTTATAGAAGCATCATTCAGAAAATAAATTAGTACAATGTAGAATTTTGGTTATGATAACCCAAAATAAAAAAAGTGTTTAATTTGTTAAAAACTGATTAGGGGAAAGAATGCTGAAATCTTTGGAAGTTTGGCTTAGAACAGCCATTGAATTCTATAAGCAGGGTTTAAATTGCTGTTCTAGATGAACCTTCAAGAAGAATGCCTAGGGAATACCAGACAGTTACAACATGGCATATGAGCTTTCAGAAAGGGAAATAAGCTGTGTCTGGAATCGGGCAAGGGATAATTTGTGATAGTTTGACCAAGAATCTAGGTTTTCTTTGCCTTGTTCTAAGAATTTGAATGAAGGGGAATGCAAAGATTAAGAACTTATGAGTTTTGAGGATGGAAGTGTATTAAGACAAGCTTAAAGTTCGGGGAAGCAGAGTGAAGCCAACAGAGTATTTGTAGCTGTTAAGGAGATTAGAATCATTAAGGAGAAATCTGGTGTTCTGCGATGGGCAGTAGTCATGCACCTCATTCTTGTCAGCAACTAGAAGCTAATGCAACTACAGGTATCAGGGCACAGCTTCAGCTGAAAAGAGAACTTGATAACATAATCCACATACACGATACTTGGTTTGAATATAAAGAAGTAACTTTAATGAGTTATAGAGAGAACAGATGAGGCTAGGCCCCGTGGCTAAATTGGAATACCTGTAGAAAGGCACTGTTTTTGGATTTCTACTGTGGTGATGAAATACCATGATCAAAAACAAATTGGGGAGAAAAGAGTTTATTTTGCTTTCACTTCGACATCACTACTCATCATTGAAGGAAGTCAAGACAGGAAGTCAAACAAGAGAAGAACCTAAAGACAGAAGCTGATGCAGAAGCCATGGGAGTTGTTGCTGTTTTGCTTATCATGCCTTGGTTAGTCTTCTTTGTTATATAATCTAACACCTTCAGAGCCCAGGGATTTCACCACCCTCGATGGTCTTAGCCTTCCCACATTAATTATGATTTCCTACAGATGGATCTTAGGGCATCATTATCACAGCTGAAGTTCCTTGGTTCAGATAACACTAGTGTGTGTCAAGTTGACATAAATCTAGCTAGCACAGGCACTAAGAACTTGTTGAAATCAGCTGGGAAGATGAAGTTTAAACTGTAGTGCAAACAGCAGACTAGGAAATGCCAGTATTCTAGGTGATCCAGCAATCAGAGTTGCAGATTTGTTGTGGGACATGTTAGTGCTTCAGGTGTAAGAGCAGAGGTACAGATGGTACAAGCTAAGCCACTGAAGACTAGGAAATTACAGTATAAGCTTCAGTTAATGGAAATGTAGATTCAAGATTTGATGTTTTCCCTCTGAAGTTTTATTTTACTTTGGAATGATTATTTATTACAATCTCCCAGGTTTTCCAATTTGAAATACAATGATCATTCCATGCCATCATAAATTGCAAGTGTTTGTTTCTTTTATTTTATTTGATAGCAGCTTATAGTGAGGAGATATTGAAACATTATATTTATATAATATTCAAAGTAAATTTATTTGCATATAAGATATTTTGGTCATATCTTCCCCCCCATCTCTTCCCAAATTTCTTCTAACCTGCTCACATATCCAAATTCACATATTCTTTCTTTTTTTAGAAAAGAAGCAAAAAAGGACACATAAAAAGGATAACGAAATGAACATATGAACGAATAATAACAAAAACGAACAAAGAAAGAGCAGGAGAAATACATGCATATACACAGAAGAACACACACGCACACACACACACACACACAAAAAATCCCAACACAGAACTCCCCCCCCACTCACACACACATCCACCCAAAAATCCCTAAAACTCAAAAGTAGAAACCATATTATATGAATAAAAGACCAGTATGGTTAAATAAATATATGTGTCCAAACAAAACAGAATGTGACAATACATACATACCATTCAGTGTGGCTTTTGTTGACTACCTACTTATCAGCTTGGGCCTTTCCCTTACGTGTGGTTTTTATATCCAGTGAGATTCCATTGGAAAACTAATTTTTCCTTTCCAAATAGTTGTTAATTGATAATAGATTCTTTAGTGGGGATGAAAACTCACATCTATTACCCCACCTCAGCACTGGGGCTCTGTATGGTTTGAATCTTTCCATGCCCTATGCATGCTGTCATAATGTCTGTGAGATCATAATTGTGTTAGACCTATTATTTCTATAAGATACTGTTTTCTTGGTCACAGACATTCCTTATAGCTCTTATATTCTATTTCCTTCACTTTTATATCATTGATCCATGGAAAGAGGGATATGACACATATATCTCGTTCAGTATCAATTATTACAAGATCTCTCACTTGGTACATTGTCTGATTGTGGGTATCTGTATTAGCTCCTATCTAATTCAGAAGGAAGCTTCTCTGGTGATAGATGAGTGAGATACTGATCCAAGGATATAGTAGAATGATGCTGAGAGTCATTTTATTTTTATATTCCTTTAGAACCATAGGTCTTCTAGTCTCATTTTCTTGGACTATGAAGCAGTGTCAAGTATAGGTTCTATCTCACGGAGTGTGGTTTAATTACAAACAGATAGTGGTTGGATATCCCATAGTATTTGTGCCATTCTTTCACTATTTTGTCACATAGGCAAGTTGGCATTAAAGTTTGAAAGGTTTGTAGCAGAGTTGGCATTTACCTTTCTTGTTTAGTAGTATGTAGAATACCTTTCAGGCCTGTGAGTATTAGTCAGTAGGGGAGAAGGATTTCGTTAGGTAACAGCTACATTTCTCCATATATACAAGATATATATGTGCTGGTTTTAACCCTATCATCAGTTTTTATAGAGCAACTAAGAGCTTTTGTAATAGTCTGAGTTGTCTGACTGTTTCCAAAAGGGCCCATTTCATCAACAAATGCATTTAATGTAACCCATTCTCAGCAGTAGAAGTTTCATATGGCCATACGAGAGTGATAGTTGGGGCTTTCTCTCCCTCAGTACTTGATTCCATTTAGATTTCTTTCATATATGTAAATATTTTAAGGTGTTTCTACTCTATCAGAATTTTAAAGTGTGGTAATTTTTATGACCATGGGACATTTAAAGTTTTGTTGTGTTTTATTTATGATATAATAAGAGTAAGTTTATGGCTTAAAGCACAGTCTTGATAAACTTGACAAAGCAAGTTGTCATGTTGATTTTCTTTATTATCTTGATATAGTCTATAATAACTTGGTATTCTCAATAAAGATTTGTCTAGATTAGGTTAGTTTCTGGATAAGTGTATAAAGGATTTTCATAGCTTATTGAGTCAAGTTAGGGAAGGTAGCCAACTCTGGGAGGCACTATTTCCTAGACAGATATTATGGATGGGTACCTGTATACCATGGATGGGTAAGAGTCAAGGAAACTGAGCTAAGGATTAGCATATGTGTGATTATTTATTGTTCTTTTTCCTTAACTGAAGATGAATATGTCTATTTGCTTGAAGTTCATTTTAGCTGGACTTTACAATATGAATAAGCCTGTATGTAAAAGTCAAATGATTCCTTCCTTGTTTTAGTATTTATTTATTTCACAGTACCTTACTATAGCAATGGAAACAAAACTATAATAGGAAGACAAATTAATGAAAGTTGAAATATGAGGCAAATATATTTACTGAAACATACATGCTTTAATATCATCCTTAAAAAGGATGTAACAATACTTGATTGAATACATTTGAGGTATATAGATAATTTACATAATCAGGCCAATAATATGAGCTCTAAATCAAAAACAGTAATATAAATGAACCTTGGGGCTCATTGGTTAGAGTGCTTGCCTCTCAATTATACACTCTTGAATTCAGATGCTCAGCACCCATGGAAAATCTAGCATGACAGCATGCCCTATACCTCCAGAGCTGAGTGATAGAGACAAGTGATAAAGACAACATTATAACTCCTAAGCATGGATCTAACTAATGAGAATGCTTTAAGTTCATGAGTGGTTAATACACGAATATATGCATATGTTATGTATTTAATTCACACACATACCCCACAAATACATATACCTCCCCCCCCAAAAAATGCCCCATTTTATTTACTGTAAAATCACTCTGATAAACATAAAACAAATTTCCTTTAGTGTGCAATAAACATTCTGTTAAACAGAAACTAAATTTGTGTGTCATATCTGTTTATTAGTTGTCATTATTTTAAACAAAAGGAATGATTTTATACTCAGGTCCATTTATCTATAAACCGTTTGAATACTGCTCAAATATCTGTTTTGAACAAAGAAAAATATGGCAATAAAAATAATCTTTAAAATTCAACTTTCATAAAGGTTAGTTATCATGTTTCAGTGATACAAATCCATATAAGTTGTGCTTCATTGAAAAACTCATTTAACTCAGAAACATTGAGCTGAATAGTGCTTAGGCCAAGCAAATGACCCAGACCTATTGCCTAGTTACCTGGGGGAAATGATGTAGATGAAATATTTTAGCCCAGAAGCTCTGAACTATAGTCCTCTATGTTGACTATGTGTCTACACTAAAGTGAGCATCAAAATGACTACCTCCCAGAAGGAACAGATCCCCCATTTTTCTAAAAAGTTTGATCTCACTCAAGTCATTTAAAGTACCTTTTAGATATGTTGCTCAAAATTCTAGAAACTTCACAAAGCTCTGTCAGACCAGTACTTGTGTCAAAAGCCTGAGTTCCTGAGTTTGGATACCAAACTCTTTCAGAAATACTGGAATTCTAGCAATGGTATTGTAGTACCAGCAGATTACTCATAAATAAGCAGAACAAAATTGACAAGTTGTGGGTTCAGTGAAAGACCCAGTCTCATAGTCGCATAAAAATGAAGGAGGAGATGAATGAGAGAGACTAGATCTGTCTCTAGCATTTACATACATGTATTCATGATTTACATGCATAAAAAACTCTAAAAGATCATAAACACAATAATATATATCTAATATATATATTATTTATTGTCATATAAGTACAGACACACACATATAGATGCGCATATATGTATACTTGTGTGTATGTGTTTATATGTATGTTTCTAAATATGTGAGTGCAACCTGGTTATTCTTTATAATTTTCTTAGTCAATGTTCTATTGCTATGAAGAATCACTCAGACTATAGTAACTCCTATAAAAGAATGCATTTATTTGGAGGTTACTTACAGTTTCAGAGGTTCAGTCCATTGTTGTCATGACAGGAAGCCTGGCAGCATGAAGGCAGACATGGTGGTGGAGATGTAGCTTAGAGTTCGACATCTTGATTTACAGGCAGCAGAAAGAGAGACCACTGGGTCTGGCATGGACTTTGAAATTCTCAAAACCCATCCCCACTGACACACATACTCTAACAAGCCAACACCTACTTCAAAAAGCAACACTTACTCCAGCAAGCTAACACTGCCTAAGCCTGTCAAATGATACCACTCCCTGTGACTAAGCATTCAAATACACAAGTCTATGAGAGCCATTCTTACTTACATTCCTATAACCTTTAACCTTTGGTTAAAGCCTACTAGGCCTACAAGGTTTTTCCCAACCCTCCTTTTATAATAAACCTTAGCATATCTTTTCTTTACTTTGTTCACAGATGTTTAGTCAGTCACGTTTATGAGACTTTATCTCTGTAGCTGTGACATGTATAGAGTACACAATATCTCAGCAAAAAGTTCTTTTTTTTTCCCATCAGACTGTCACCCTTTCCCCAAAGTTTTACCTGAGCTTCATATATGCACATTGTATTGTAGATGTACGCATTAAGACTGGGCTCTACAATGCTGCATTTTGATTATTTATGGTGCGCTGTAAGGCATCTACATGCTCCAAGAAGGATTTTTCTTGGTGAGAAATGAGAACTACATTTATCTATCAGTAAAAAGAAAACAAATGTGAATTTTGTTAGGATTTAGCCAAGTGGCACTTGTAAAACCTTTTCCAAGAACTATGACTTAGCAAGTAGGTGGCTAGCTTTCAAGTGCTAGGCTGATTTCGCTATTGCTTAACAGGTCTTAAATCAAGTTAGAGAGCTGTTGGTTACCTGAACATTGTACGTGCTGCTAATTCACCTTCAAGGTTGTCATGCCATGCTGGTCATTGTCATAATCCATTTGTGAATGAATCTTGGTTGCTTCCCTTCTAGACGTTTTGCTTTGGTTAGTTTTATGTTCCTGGTTTCTTCTTATAATAGAAGAATTATTCCTTCTATAGGCATTGAATCAAGCTACATATAATTCATTGCTGTATATTTTACTACATCATTCAGTAGAAATTTGCTGAGCAGATACTGATAGACTTAAGACTTAGAAGATCAAGTTGAAAGAGGCAGACATTTTCCTTGTACTTACGCAGCCTCTAGTTATTATAGGACGTGGGAAGAGTTGACAGTAATAAAGTAAAGCTGGGAGAATATGCACTGCTGTAAAGTGTCAATAAGTATATGGGGGGGGCAGGGTCTTTTAGAGAATTGAGTAGGAAAGTTGTCCAGCTGAAGAAAGAGAGAGTGACACTGCGGTATCTGGATGACCCATGTTCCCAGAAATCCTGAGCAGTCGTATTTCCAAAATCTCTGAAGGTGGAGAACACTGGCAAGGAGGTAGGAGTAGCTTCAAGGCAGTAGAAAAGAAATGCTGAGAGTAGACAAGACTCAAGATGGAGGAAGGCCCCCAAGCAGGGTATGTCTGTGACTTTGATCATGATAGAGGGTCTATTGTGATCACCTTGATAGTTCAAGAGATAAATCACTCAGGATAGTTTGGTAGTAATTCTGAAAGCTAGAGATATCCCAGTTAAGATGCCACAGACAATGCACAGAGCTGCCATGAGCTTGGGACAGGATGGGTGGTCACAGACATGAGGACTATGAGAAATGATGATGATACTGATGAATTTTAAAGATTAAGTGCAGTTTCTAAAAAATAGTTTTATTACATGGTAAATTATATACAAAACATTTGTGTAACTAAGATTTATGGTGCAACATATTTTGTAAGATTGCTTATATACAATCTCTCCTTGATTATGTAGTACTGTTTGGAGAAGGATTTTTTAATACATACAAACTCATAAATATATTTCTTGATTAAAAATATTTGTACAGTATAAAAGCAAAAAAGAAAAGGGGACATGGGATAGGAGTTTTCTAGGGAGGGGAAATGGGAAAAGGAGATGACATCTGAAATGTAAATAAAATATCCAATAAAAGTTAAAATATATTTGTACAGTTTCTTAAAAGAACAGTCATTAAAAATATACAGGTGAAAACTCTTATGAAATTTCACATTAATGCTCACCACATTACTTTTGGGTGCTGCAGCTCCTAGATTAGGTCTGGCAGGTGAAGTGGGTAGCTTTCTTTGATCCTGCCCTAATAGAAGACCCTCTGGTGCTGGTATTCTGGCAGCTCCTCATAGTGACAGTGGGGTGGTTGACTAATTTAGAGCTCCTGTCAATTCCCCGTTGGTCCAAATATAAAAAAAAATGCTTGCTGCTTTCTCCATGCTTGTCTCCAGAGTCTGTTTGTCTGTTTGTCTGTTTCCCTCATTGGTAACTCCACCTTTTTTATCTCTTCCTGGATTCTGGAGAATATATATATATTACTTTGAAGTCATGGTTAGGAGTGTTTAGATGAAAATGCAGAGCAAAACAAGTGTCTATGCAAACAACAGCAGTTTTTGGATTGGATTATGTCTTAAATTGGCTAGGATGTTTCTCTTTTGCAACCTCTGAATGGAAAAACAATGTAAGGGTTTCAGTGAAAAGTGAAATTCATAGAAAAGCCACATTTTACATACATTTAATCTACATAGAAGGTCAAAACTCTGTTTGAGAAATGAATATGTAATGCTTTCTTAAGAATTACTTTAAAAATGGACTGAAAGATTTTGAGATGCAGGTTAAAGAATGAACTATAAGGTTTTTCAATATTTACTTTTCTTTTTCCAAAATCCCCTTTAAGCTGCAGAATGTTCCATGCTGTGAAGTTCACAGTTTCATTATTGTTTTATCTTTTATTTTGTCCTTACTTCCTACTTTCATTTCCTTCTTATCCTCTGAGGAGCAAGGATGTCAGTGGATGAACATGATGCTCAGATTCCTATGAACTGAGAAGAATGAAAACAGGCATTTTTATTTATTTCATTGTTAAATTCGACTTTGACCATGTTATGAAGCCTCAGACGGAATGTCATTTCTCTGTCACCTTAAATTCAGAGTAACATCATGAAAGTTTACAAATCTCTCCAAGGCACAAGATATTTTAAAAAAATAAAACAAAATAAGAATGACACTGCGTTGCCTCATATCATATTGTACTGGGCTATGAATATGAAAACCTTCTTATACATTTTTTCAGCAATATACCAATAGATAAAATGAAACAAGAATTAAAATGTCATAAAAATTTATTGTTATAGGAAACTTGAACTGTGGGCCATATTTTCATGCATATATATATATATATATATATATATATATATATATATATATATATTGTTTAAAGCTTCATGAATTATGCTTTGATAATTAACTAATGGATAAAGTAAAATAAGGTGTATATTTAGTTAATATAAATACAAATAGAAACAACTGAGTTAAATCTTTTCAGGACTGAAATACAAATTTATT